>BSBK01004546.1:1062500-1242500 GCA_027943335.1 Chamaecyparis obtusa
CTTTCTCTGGAACATTCTCAATGTCTTCTTCAGCAGCTAATGCAACTCTTTTCTTAGGACACTGCCAACTTTTATGACCAGCTTCACCACAATTATAACAAGTGCAGGTGAACTTATTCTTCCACCTTCCTCTCTATCCAACATTCTTAGTAACTTGACCATTGCCAGATCCCACATCAGACTTAGGGTTCTCTGTCACATTACTCTTAGCAACTGTCTCACCAGTTTTACCACCTCGGTTCCTACTATTCTATTTTCCTTCATACTTCCTATTCAGCTTCTCTTCAATCTTTAATGCCATCTGATAAGCATCACCGATTTTTGTCATTTGCACAGTAAGTAACTCTTCTGAATACTAGGTCTCAAACCATAGACATACCTAGAAACCTTTTCTTTATCAGCTTCAGAATGACCAGTCCTAATCAGGATTTTATAAAACTCCTCGGTATACTCCTATATCGATTTGTTAGTCTGCTTCAAAGCTTGCATCGTCTTAAACATGTCCAATTCATAATCCACTGGAATGAATTGTTTCTTCAACTTGTCAACCATTCGGTTCCACTTAGTGATCTTCACTTTTCCTCTCCTACCTCTTTCTAACTGAACTTCTCTCCACCAGATATTTGCATGACCTTTTAATTTAATCTTTGCAAATCTAACCCTATCAGGATCTTCTATTTCTTCATACTCAAAGTATTCATCAATCTCATTGATCCAATCAATCAATTCTTCTGGCCTAAGGCTTCCAACAAATGTAGAAACTTCAATCTTAGGTCTTTTCCCAATCTTAGACATAGCTTTCAGAATTCGATTCTCCTCAGAATCTCTAGTATCTTCAAAATGGTCTTCCTCAGATTCATCATCACTATCCTCTTTCAAGGTAGGTTTCTTCTTTCTTAATTCTTCTTGTAGGTCTTGCACTTGTTTCTGCAAAGCCCTAAAATCATCAAGACATTATTCTCCACTAGCTTCTTCTTCTTCAAGGATCTCACGATTTCTCCTCGGAGGCATCTTCAAATCAAGATCTAGATACACAAGATCCACTCGGCTCCAACAGGAAAAGACTTTGCTCAAACAGGAACAAACCTTACTCTGATACCACTTAATGCAGTCAAGGTGGGTGGATCCAATTAAGGACTGACAAACCTTTTAGCCAAACCAATATGTAACGGAAATACACAATACAAACAATAGATCTGCAATGAAACCGAAGTCTATATTCATGAAAACACTGATTACATGAAATGTGTCGGGCTGTAAGGCCTTCCCGATTACGGCCAATTACAAAGCAGGTAACAGTCTACAAGATCTCACAGGATCAAAATTTTTCCCCAACATCAGCATTTAGCTAGCCCAGGTCTGTAACACACAGCACACTAGTAGGCACCTAGGAAAGATCTAAATTTGTACTCCAACTTCCAAGCAATCTTCCTGCTCCTAAGCTTGCAGGCTACTAACCTTCCTTCCAACAATCTGATACCCTAAACAACTACCCAAGAATCCTATAAATACTGATTCCCAGCCACAAGTTGGTTGATGAAACAATAAATCTCAATAAATAAGTATTAAATGTTAAAACATTAGTCGGCTCTCACATAGCCTTACAAAATAAATAAACTCTCAAAGATGGCCCCAAACGGTCATCAAATCCGCATAGAAGAATACAACACGCCAGATCTAGGTCCCCACACATCCAACGGTCAATCCATAACATGAGGAGTGCGACCCAAATTAAATGCACTAGTCGGCCAAGCCGATCTAACAAAACAATCCAGTTGGTAAGAAAGAACACTGAGCAACAGAAGAAATAACCGAGCACCAGTCGACCGACCATGCCAAGCATGGCCGAGCAACGTAGTTATCGGTGAGCACTAGTGAATCGATGCCTTTAGTCACCGAGCGTTCTTCAAAGACCGAGCACCCCGGTAACCACATAAACTGAGCAACCAGTGTCCTGAACCGAGCAATAACTCCACCAAACCAAGATCAAAATTAACAATCTACCTTCAAAGAAAAACATATTTTTGGTTGATACAGGATTGCCAAGAATCTTAGGATGCTCCTGCATCACAACTTGTCAAAAATAGTTTGATGGGTTTGCTTTAGTGAAACTGAGAGATTTTCCCATTCCTCTTTCAGATTCTCAAGAGCAATGTTCTCTAAATCGACTTGTGCATGCATGTCAAAAATGTTTTCAAACACTGATATTTCTGGGGTGGAAACTAAATTCTTTGCCTTATTTACATGTCTCTCCATTATCTTAAGATGGGGAAGGAACTCAGACTAAAGCTCAGTTATTTGGTTTCTGATTATATCTTCTCGCTTCCTCAAATCAATTCTTAACCGCTAAAGTTCTTAAACCTTTGAAAAATGCTTAAGAAATGCATTGGGCTCGATTAAAGAATTATTTGCACTGACCTGTATTTCTTCAGCAAGTTTCTTGATCTTTTCACTAAGCTCGGTAGTGAAGTGGTCCATAGTGCATAACTTATACAAAATTTGTATTATGTGTTGAATGATGGTTTCAAGTTCGGTAACAGCCTTTGAGAGCTTGACTTTATTGATTGCCACTTCCCGACTTATTTTCTCACTAATTTTAATTGGATTTTTGCTTCTACCCGTTCTTCCATTCTCTTCTCTACATCTACATCAGGGGCATTGATGTGTTTGGTTAGAGTAGCAAGTTGATCAATGATGGGAGTTGCCTCATCAACATTGATGTCAGGGACTACTTGCATTAAAATATCTCTAACTTCCTCGAAGACTTGTTTTCTCTTACTTTATTTTCTCACTTTCTCATGTGTAGCCTTCCTTGTGCACAATTATCCATACCTTCTCAAGGCTTCAGGGTCTAAAGTCCTAGGGTCACATTTAAGAATTTCAATAATTTCATCTAGTGTGACAAGACCCTTACCATGTTTCTTCTTTTTCTTTTTCTCGGGGGTGGGAGATTTGTTGTAAGGCACTAGAGCTTTGGTCTCCAGATTTGGCTTTTATGACTCGGTAGACATACTCTCTTCCTTTGCTTGCTCAGTGACTAGTGTCTCAATAGCTTGACCTTGGGCATCTTGTGTAGTATCTATTGTAGCTGATTCTATAGGTGTATTCTCTTCTAGTTCTTTGGTTTCAACCTCTTTATTCTCAGTCTCATTTGAAGCTTTCTTCTCTATTATACCCTGTCCCTCGGGTGTATCCTATTGTTGCTCAGTTTTAGAGCCTTCGGTTTCCTTTTGTGTAACAATTTCAATTGCTTGAACCAATATGGGTAAGTCACCTAGTATCACCTATTGCTGCCTCACTAGGTGCATCCTCCTTGGTGGTGTCTGCAACAATGTTGATGTCCTCATCATCATTTACATCATCAGGATCTTTGTTTGTGATGCCCTCAATCAAAACATCATCTGTTTCGGTGGTTACTAGTTGTTCAGGAGCATCCTGTCTATATTCTTCACTATATCTGACTAGGTAAAAGTCCACAACATAAGTGTCATATTCTACCTCGGTATCAGATATGTGGATTGGCTCCTTGGTGGCTATGTCTGCATCATTCGAGTGAACTCCTTTTCCTTTCTTTTTGTTCTTCTTCTCAGGAATGATATCCAGTGCAAGTTGATTAGCTTCTGCCCTAGCTTTCAAAATTGTGGTCCATAGAAGCTTGTTGTTTTCATCAACTGCCTCAAGGTTTCCTGCCAATATATCAAGGGCTCTACCCTTCATTAAAAAGTGTTTTGAGTATTGTTTCATTAGTTCTTCTATCTCGGTAACTGATAGAGTAGGCATGACCAAAATTAATGAGTGTTCCCTCATTTTCTTCTATGTGTGCAGGGCATATGTCCATCTGGCTGACACTTTCTCATACAATTCTTTAGGAACATATTTAGAAAATTCAATAGGTACTTTCTTAAACTTTATCATCATTTAAATGATGGCTTCCTCTATTTTCTCTTGGTCCTCGGTAGTTATATATACATACCGATTCATTTTAGGGTGAGCAAGTCCAACCATTGCCTTTATATTCGCAAGTAGTTCATCTACCAATTGACTTTTATTTACAACAACTTTGAACTTACCTTGATCCTCTTCTTAATCTTCATCAATATCATCTTTTTCTCTTATCAATCTTCTCCTCTTTTTAGGTTGCTCGGAGGTGACTTGGGCACCTCTCTTTTTCTTCTGATATGTTTTAGTAGGAGTTGGCCTTGATGTTTTTGCAATTCCTTTCTTCAAGGGTGGACAAGCAGTTGTTGAGGATCTTGTCCTTGCTCTTGTAGGTGTTTATATGCTTGTTTCCTCTTCCCTGTGGCCTTTACTGGTGCAGCTTGGATATCTTTATCTGACTCGGTCTCCTCCTCATCATGTTCACTGTTGCCAATTAGAAATTGTTCCTTGGTTGCTTCTTCAACTGAATTAGCTATTGATTCTTCTTATTTTTCTTCTGCACCATCTCCAAATTATTTTACCAAAGTATCCATCATCTTCTTAGATTTTCTACTTAATTTCACTCCGACTAGATCCATCTTTATTCTTAATTTGGCCTCTTCATAGGTTCCAAACTTAGTAGCCTTTGGATCTTTGGGCTCGACCAACAATGTCTATATTGACTTAGAATCTTGGTCAATATCTAGTTCATAGCCCTTTGGGGGTACCCAAGCAGTTCTTGGTTTAACTACCTTGATTAATGTGGTGTCGGTGTCTACTAGGAAACATATATCATCTTTACGTTTTTCTACCAACTAACCAGGTATCCTGCTCCTTTCATGCATTCAATCTTTGAATTGTTCAAAATAAACATCCATGACACTAACAAAATTATGACCTAGACTTTGAATAAATTCACTGATTTGCATAATAATTGGTCGGTTGAGATCCTAGTTAACATTACCGATTGAGGGAAATAAGTTTTGCATGTAGAAAAATGCACAAACCAGTAGAAAAATGAACTTACAAGTGTTTGTCTTTTTTGTCCTTATAGTTCTCATATTCTCCTCCAATTATTTTAGTAGAAGCTCAACTAGGTCAAATTGAAAACCTTTCTTAACGATCTTATAGGTGATGTCTATGGCTCCACAAGGTACACTGTTCAACTTTCTTGATTGAAATATCTTGTAACTGACAATATAAGCTCCAAACCTTATCTCAGGATCAACAATTATGTTGACTCTCATACCTCTGCCATCCCATTATACTCTGGTAAGCTTCTCGGTCTCAATCCTCAATGCACTCCTTATGGCTTTCACTTTATTAGTAATAAGGTAATCGGTGACCGCATGTATAATGTCCTTGGTTATCTTGACTGGTTCATCTAGCCATAATTACCCTTCATGCACTTGACTCAAAATAACCCTAATCCACTATGTCTTAAACTCTCTTGGGAAATACAAGGCATTCATTAATCCCTTCACCTCCAGGTGTTTGTGCTCATCTTTGAGCTTTCCATTCACACTCAGCTCTCGGTAAGTGGATTGAAGCTCAAAATCTTTGATTTCATCGATCTTGTAGTGGATGGATGCGCGAATGTCTTGTACCAACAAAACCCTAGGTGATATACTGGAAAATGCACCGGTTTGATCAATTTGTGATGCAATTTTAGGGTGCAACTTGTATTTTAGTTCATCACAGGTCGCTGACTTAATCAATGTGACCTTCTTGTCACTCCCAGGCTTTGATTTCATGACCTTGGATGAAGATGCCATAGTTTCTCAAATTTAGGGCTTCACAAATATTCTTGTTAAACAACTTGGTGGTTGAAGAACTTACTTTAGGTCGTGATAAAATTACTTGGGATCTCTTTAAATCTTTACTAAAATATCTAGAAATTCTTCTCTCAAATTGCTCAAGTCACTCTGGTTCTTCTCATGATCGCTGTGTGAAGAAATGACTAAGTTCATCGTGTATTTATACCAAAAATCTCTTTCCCCGCTCAAACTTTTGCATTGAATGTTGTACCTACCACAACTCGGTAGACATAGTTGCACTTAGTTTACACTTTAAAGACCTTAGCTCAGTTAACACTTAGATATTACTCAGTTGATACCACAACTGGGTTAACCTTGCCAATATTTACGGACTAGAAAATGTTTACTCGGTCATGGTTTTACCGACTATACACAGTTTAAGTTCTAAACATGTAATCACATAGTGCATCTCATTTCATGCTGATTTGGTGTGCATTTACTCGATATAAGGAATTGTTGTAAAATATAGCTGATTGAAATTTAGTTCCATCCATACCTTTATTGATTAGGTGTAGGTGGTGATATCACCTAATTCGATGTATGAGGTGTCACCGAATGTAGTGCTTGATCCAACATTGTCATTGGATTCTTTTCTCTACATTTGATTTATTATCCTCATGATTTATTCAATTGTATTTCCATTTGTATTTGTATGTATCTTTGGTGCTTAGTCTTTGCAATTCTTTCTTAAGTGACCGACCTTGTGACAGTGCAAACATGCCATTCCAGTACTTGTCCAATTACGAGATCTTCCTCTCTAGTTCTTTCTCATGCAATTTGTTGTTACATGTCCATACCTGCCACATGTTGTACAATTAACCCAAGTGTTGTAATCCCAAGTATATGCATTACCTCGCCTTCTTGGTTGATATGATTTGTTCCATTCTTTTGATGTCCAAACTTGCTTCATTTTTGTCTTGCATTCTTGTGACATGTGTCCATGCATGTTGCAAGTATGACAATGTTTCTCCACATAAGGTTTCTTGGGTCTCCTATTCAACTTTGATCTGCACTCATGTGCCTGATGTCCATACTTATTATAGTTATAGCAGTAACCATTAAATTTAGGAATGAATTTAGGAATACCTTTTTCTTTGCTTTTGCAAACATTTGATGTGTGGCCTGGTTTTCCACAATGATAACATGATAGCTTCTTTGGCCTTGGATTAGCATAGGCATTCTTCTGTTCAGCTTGTCTTGATGACTCTCCCTATTCGGTATAGCCTAAACTAGTTGTGCTATCAAGTCTTTTCTGACTATTCATAAATTCATCCATTCTTTTAGTACTATCTTAAGCTTTCTTGATCATCTCATTATGTTGTTGTATCTTTACCTCATTCTTCAATCTTTCATTTTCTTCTCTTAATTCACCGATGTCTTCTAGTTTCCTTGTAAGCTAACTGTTTACTTGGTTGACTTCCTGACTTATGACAACCATCTGATTAGAGATTTCAAAGTGATGCTTGGTGAGTCTCAGTATCTCAGATTCCTTCTCTTGAAAATTATTAGTCATTTGCCTCCTATCTTCAATAGCCAAATTTATTTCTTGTCCTGCTTATCTTGCATTGTTCATGACATCAATCATTCTGACCATTTGTGTCTCTTGACCGATTTGCAATGCTTTCACTTGTTCAGTAAGATGTAGATTTCTTTCAGATAGATCTGATATAGTTCCTTCAGATGCATTAGACATGCTACTAGATCCAGATCCAGATACCTCAAATGGATCATCCATCTCTTCTTCATGATAATCAGTCTCATTATACCAAATTTCCATATCGTTCCTCTTGATCAATAACTTCTTCAGTTCTTTGGCTTCATTGAATTGTTCAATATAGATTTGCAACTGTAATCTTTGATTCTCAATAGTCTTATCAAGCTTATATCTTTCCATCCTTAGATGTTTTCTCTTCAGTGATTAAACTTCCTTAACAAGAGATATAGCTCTGATACCAATTGTTGGATGTATGGAAACATAAGTACTGAGAGGGGAGGGGTGAATCAAAACCTTCAAAACTTTTCAAGACCAAAAATTTGCAGGGTAGATATAATTAAACCGACTGAATCCATTGTATGAAACATACATTCAAATATAACTAAAAATGTAACTTGCAATATGTAATCTAATCAATAAACCATTCATGAAAATTCATACACATAACACAGATATTTGGTATCATAGAAACCCTTGTAAGAAGGTAAAAACTGTTGTGGGAATGACACCCACAAATCTTCACTATTGCAGTAACAAAGTATGCCAGTTAAGGCTACAAAATTGTGATCACTTCTGGTGATCTTACCCTATTAGGAGTAACAATAAGATTAACTAGATCTACCTAGTTAGAGAATTTTAACAACACAATACATGTGTGTATTTGGTTAAGAGATTTAGCTAAGAATGATTAAGTCCACTTTGTTAGGAGATTTTGAATTTGCTACAATGGTTAAATGGTAATAGTAAAATGTATATGTAATTAGCAACTCAATCTTTCCTGATTCAGATCAATAAAATACCATATAGATATCACCTTGTAGTGATGTATGTTTCCTTATGTTCTACTCGGTAGCCTTGTGTATGTTATGAAAAATTGAGTGCTTCTTTCATATCCTTTTGTCAAAACCCTGTTTGATGTCCTGATGTCCTTAGTGCGGCTACTTCTTCATGATATATGTTCATAATGACATCTTCACACATTTTATATCAAACTAACTTGACCTAATTATGGTTTTACAATATCTTAGAAAAACTAAGATCAATGGTGAAACAAAATAACCTAGATCTTATAGTACATAGGAATCATCAATAATTTAATGATTACATCCATATTTAATTTTGTCTCGATCTTGGTAAACCATTTTTCTAATCGGTGTGAACTATTTGCATTGATGTTTGTGCCATTTCAAATTACTATGTCATTTCCTATTTTACTCGGTGTTCACTACATTCTTCATTCGGTAATTAAATGGTGCTCGGTTCATATGAATTCTCAATGATCACTATGCTCGGTACTCGGTTATCTTCTGGCTTAGTGAGAGTATTTGGTCAAATATATGTTCGGTTAACTTAGAGACTACCTTTTATCCTTCTCAATGTCTAAACTTTATGTGTTTTGATCGACTCTCCTATTTGTCTCCATTATTGACTGAATGATACTAATGACAACCATTAATGCTCAAATAGGAGTAAAAAGAGGAATTATCAATCAAGAAAGAAGATCCTTCTATCCATACACATTCATTTCTCCTTCATTACAAGCAATTACCAAGAATATCTACATTGAAGATCTAGGACTGGTGTTCATAGATTCATGCATTTATGAGGGCATCCTTAATTCCTATTCTAAAAATCAATGTCAACTCCTTGATTCTAGGTACATTCAAACATCTTCATGGGTATGAGTGATTTATACGTCCATCCATGAGGGTTTATGCAAGGTGAATCTAACATTTACTTTTTTACATACTTTCTTTTATCCAATTTTAATTCAATTTCATGGTTGATTCTTAAATGAGGGTTTGACCAAGGTAAACACCTTTTACCCAACCTTTCCCTATTTTTTTGTGTAGGAATATGCTACAGAGCTATCAAATTTTTTCTAAGAAGATTGAGAACATTCAAAGCAATCCTAAAAGTTTTGGGCATAAACCTAGGGTATAGGCTAAAAAAGCCAACCTATATTTAGGTATAGATTGACATTTATACTTCAGAAAAAAGATCAAGTTTTAAAGATAGGTAGGTTAAAACATTGGGATCTCAAAAAAGTTGATACATGCATTTTTAGTATTTTGTCAGTCAGTTATTTGGATCTAAAGTTCATTATTTCCTAGATTGTCTCTAGATCCATTTAAATCTTTCCTAATATCTATTTCTATTTTTTTAAAATCATTTTCCATTTCAAAATTACATATTTAGTGAAGGATCATTGTCCCAATTTAGTGCTTGAGTCACCTCTTGATCCTATTGGGGGCATCTTCCTTTTGAATGTGTAATCTTGAAAAGAAGAGGTGATTTACCTTATTTGCATTACTTCCCTTTTCATCTTGTACATTTTGGTGAACCTGAATGTTTTTACATACTTTTTATTTGGTGTCTAGATCTACTTTGTATGCATTGCATTAATCAATATTTTTTAACACCTTTGCTACATTGTGTGTTGTAAATATTTAAATTTGAATTAATATTTAAAGGTTCTTTTCATTAATTGTGTTTAGTAGATGTTTGAATATCTCTTTCAAAATTCATATTTTCCTTAGATCTATCTCTTTCTCATATTCTAGTGCAAGTGTATTAGTATATTGAGTCCTACTTATAGCATTTTAGTTAGGAGAAGTCGTAGAGTTATGAGTTCCTTTGATCTCGAGCCCTGTTTGATTCTTAGGAATCTTGATGAGACCAACATGCATAATAATGATATTTATCCTATCACTGAGAGCCACTCTTCCCACTCTTTTCATGATGACGATGAGACCTTAAGAGTTCCTCCCATGCAAGTCCAAAAAATTTCCCATTATTTTGAAAAAAAGAGCAATGGTTAGGACAAGAAAAATCCAATCCCAAGGCCATCTTTGTAGTAGAGGGTTTGAGGAAAATAATTTGTAATGATGGACATGGTGTTAACATTTTGTGTAGTATCTCTTATCTCATTGATAATAATGCCAAACCTATTAGAGATTATTCCCAAGAGTTAGTTGATTCTACCTACCATTAGTTTTGAGACCTCTATTCCCATTCCTACCTCAATACCTAGTGTGTCTACCTATGATCCACCTATCTAACCACTTCTGTTCAAAACACTAATCCTACACATATTAGCACTCCTAATCCTCTTATTCCTTCTTCAATTGCTCCATGTGTATCCTTACCTTCATAGTTCTATTATTTATATTACCACTCTTTCTACCAAATCTACCATCATATTTTGGCTCAAACTTTTTCATCTTTGTAACAACAAATTGCTTTTATGACTCAATTCAAGTTTAACATTCTTACATGTGAAATTGCTAGTCCTTTTTCCTTAGACATAATCCATGTCGTCATTCCTCAATACATGAAAATTCCTCATTTAGAAATGTAAAATTGCAAGGGTGATCCTTTGACTCATGTTATAACCTTTCAAATATTTTGTAGTGATTTTTCTCCTAACCATAGGCTCATGGAAGAACTATTTACTAGAACCTTTCAAGATAAAACCTTGCAATGGTATTGTTATTTTCTTCCTTATTCTATTGATTGCTTTCAAAAACTTGCTAATGCTTTTGTTCAACAATTTTAAAATAATATAGGTCCTCATTTTTTTAAAATGTTTTGATGCATTGTAAATAAGGTGTTAAAGAAAAAGTGATTGATTTTATTGATAGATTTTGTTGAAATATAGCTTCATTCATGTTTAAGTATGCCTAATGGTCATAAGTATATTCACACACACACACACACACACGCACGCACACACATGCACACACACACACACACACACACACACACATATATATATACAATTATATTGGTATTATCGAGATATTGTAGAAACATATTGAATGCATTATTAATGCATAAAACACAACCACGATGTATATTGTATTGTAGACACAATACTATTGTGTACTGTAATGTTATTACAGTCACATGATATTATCGTGTAACTATAATCACATTATAGTGCATGATACCATCGTGGACTGTAATGTTATTACAACCATGATAGTTATCATGTACTGTTATAAATTTAAAGTACAGAGTGTTATCATGCACCATGTTTATTAAAAGGAGACGACACAAGTTGTATAAACTAAACATGTTATCTTGCGTTTATACTGCTTGATTAAATTAACTAAAACGTAGGGTCATGACCCTACATGGAAACCACCATGTTTGGTCATGACTCTACGTATTAATATATATACTTATTGATATTGTGGAATCAATCAATCAAAAAGGCAATTGCATTCTACATCAACATATCAATTATAAGTAATATAATTCATCTTCTGATCTAATATTCCTTAACATGGTATCAGAGCAAGGTTATTAGAGAAGATATTTTTTTTATTTTTTTGGATATTTCATATAAACATAATAATAAAAAATTATATTTGTGTTTATTATAATATCAAGAAGAAATGGCTCACGGTATGAGAATGGAAGATAGACTTGAGGGTGCATCCAACTTTATATCTTGGAAAACTAGAATTACTTCTCTTCTTCTAGAACTCAATTTGGAGGACTATAGAGAAAGAACCAAAATTACTTGAAGATGAAGTAGAAAAATCCACTTGGAAAAGGCGAAATAACAAAGCCAGGAAGTTAACTATTGACTCTGTTAAAGACTCTATACTTCCTAGCATTTCAAGATTAACCACTGCCTTTGAAATATTCAAAATGATTCAAGACACATTTGAAATCAATAATGCTAGTAGATTATTGACTCTGAAACAACAACTTATGAATATGAAAATGAACAAAGGGGAAACAACCACTTCTTACTTTCTGAGAATTTCAAAATTAAGGGATCAACTCCTTACTATTGGAAATAATATGGATGATCTGGAACTATCCTAAATTTCTCTAAGAGGATTACCTATCTCCTAGGAATCATTCATTCAGTGCGTAAGTACAAGACCTCCATTACCAAAATTTGAACAAATAAAACATGATTGCACTCAAGAAGCATCAAGATTAATCTCAAGAGGAATAGAACCCAGCAAAGAAACTGAAGTTCTGGCACTCCATACTTCTAACAAAAAGAAAAAAAATTCCAAAAGGAAAAGGAGTACTAAAACCTGAAATAAAAAGTATCTTTCAAAAGTACAATGCTACAAGTGTGAGAAATACAGACATATTCACAAATATTGTCCAAAAAGGAAGAAAATTCAAGCTACACTAGTTGAAGTCAAAGAAATGGAAAACCCACTCTTCTTCCTAGCCTTGTCAAGTGAACTGAACTCAAACAAAAGTACCTGGATAATTGATAGTGGAGCCTCCAGACATATCTCTGGATTCAGGGATCAATTTGAAATCTTTAAAGGAAACTCCTCGAAAGAAGTTACAATTGGTGACAACTCTACTTATCTTGTGAAAGGAATTGGGACCTGTTCAATCAAGATAAGAGAAGGAGTAACCTTACAGTTAAAAGAAGTACTATATGTACCTAGAATAAAAAGAAACTTAATCTCCATATCAAGACTAGTTGATCAAGGATATAGAGTCACATTCAATGAAGATAAAGTTCTTCTCTGGACTAAAAATTCAAATATCAAGAATGCCATTACTATATGATCTATAGAAGGTAGTCTATATAAATTATGTGGTGAAAAAAAAATTGCCTTAAGCCATGAAGTTCAAAACAATAATGAGATACGACACAAAAGGTTAGGCTATATTAGATATAGTGCTCTTCCAACCCTAAAAAGAATCACCTTAGGGATATCTCATCTTAAATCTGAACACTCAGGTATATGCAAAGGTTGCGCCTTAGGAAAAAATACAAAAGGGTCCTTCCTAACAAGTGAACACAAATCTAAAAATGTATTAGAACTTATTCACACATATCTATATGGTCCTATGTCAACACACTCGTTGTTAGGTGCCTTATACTATGTAATATTTGTTGATGACTACTCTAGAAGAACCTGGATATACTTCCTAAAACTAAAAGAATCCAATGAAGTTCTATCTAAGTTCAAAGAATTCAAATTACTAGCTGAAAATCAAACTAGAAAGAAAATAAAAACTCTAAGGTCTGACAATGGAGGTGAATATACTTCTAATAGTTTTAAAGAATTCTGCAAATATGTTGGGATTAAGAGGGATTATATTGTACCATATAATCCTGAATAGAACGGAGTCGTAGAGAAAAAGAATAGAACCATTATCAAAGCATAAAAATTCATGATGCATGACCAAAACATTCACATCTCCTTCTAGGCCGAAGCTGCAAAACAATAGTATACATACAAAATAGGTGTCCTCATGCTATCCTAGAAAATACTACACCAGAAGAAGTATTTACAGGAAACAAAAGAAAAGAGAACTAAACTAGAACCCTCTGGGAAGAAGGGTATATTCATAGGATATAGTGAGGATGCTAAGGGATATCGAATCTACATCACTGGCCAGAGATCAGTAGAAATCAAAAAAGATGTAAAGTTTGAAGAAAACTTCATATCCACAAATACTGAGGATAATTCCATAACATATCTAGATAGAGATCTTACAACTGAGAATGAGAGGGAGAATAAAACAATAGATCCAAAACCTACATCTTCAAATGTTGAGCCTACGTCTTCAAATATTGAACCTACATGTCCAAATGTTGAGAATAATGGAATATCAAATAATACCAAGAGATATTTATGGGCAAGAAAGATGTTGGAAGAAAATAATGTAGAGCCAGATCAAATATTCAGAGAAATAAAAAGAACAAGAACACAAAAATGTTATACTACCCTTCTAACTGAGCTTACAGAATATGAACTCGACAGTGTTGAAAAAGCATTAACAAAACTAGATTGGAGAGAAGCCATGATTGAAGAGTGTCAATCCATTATGAAAAATGATGTTTGGGACATTGTGCCCAGACCCAAAGACAAATCAGTTGTCTCTTGAAAATGGTTATTCAAAATCAAATATGGTCCATATGGCACCATTGAAAAATAAAAAGCCCAGTTTCTTGCTAGATGATTCTCACAAAAGGTTGGGATTGACTATGAAGAAACCTTTTCTCCCATAGCTCGATACACCTCTGTAAGAACCATTCTTGCAATCACAACATCTAAATGATGGAAAGTTCACCAAATGGATGTCAAGACAACTTTTTTGAATGGTAAAATTGAGGAAGAAGTATACATAGATCAACTAGAAGGATTTGTCACACATGATAAACATCACCATGTATGTAAGTTAAAGAAAGCTCTTTATGACCTTAAAAAATCTCCTAGAGCATGGTACAAAAGGATAGACATCTATCTCACCAAATTGGGGTACTCCAAGAACATAGAAGACCCTAACATCTACTTCAAAGTAGTAAATGGTGATATGATAATTCTAGTTCTTTATGTTGATGAATTTCTTATAACAGGAGAAGATCACCTGATTGCAAAATGTAAACAAGACCTAGTAGCTGAGTTTGATATGAAGGACATGGGCCTACTGCACTACTTTTTGGGTCTATAAATTTGGCAAAAGGAAGATCACATTTTCTTAAATCATAAAAAGTATACCTCTGACCTCCTAACCAAATTTAGAATGATGGATTGCAAACCATTAGCTACTCCAATGGAAACAAATCTACACAAGCTAAAAAATGACATAGAAGATTATGAACTTGCAGATCCCACACTATACAGATAAATCACTGGATCTCTCATGTATCTAGTAAACACATGTCCTGACATCTATTATGCTACAAATGTACTAAGTCACTTCATGTGTGAACCTAATAAAATACACTTGATGGTCGCTAAGCACATTCTAATATATTTACGAGGAACCATTGGACTTGGTTTGAAATATGAAAAGGCTGAGATCCAACTTCAGGGTTATTTAGATTTAGATTGGACAGGTAGTTCCATAGATCGTAAGAGCACCACGGGATGTTGTTTCAATTTAGGATCAGAAATGATATCTTGGTTCAGAAAAAATAATTGGATGTTGCTTAGAGTTCCACTGAAGCATAATACATTACTGCCTCTATGGGAGCTAGAGAAGTAGTCTGGTTAAGGAAGCTATTGTTTGATCTCTTTGGAAAACCCTTGGTACCTACCATTATTCATTGTGATAATCAAAGCTACATCAAACTCTCAGTAAATCCAGTCTTCCATAATCGATCAAAACACATAGAGATTCCTTACCAATACATAAGAGACATGGTTGACATGAACATCAATAAACTAGTTTATATCGGCATTGAGGAACAAAATGATGACATCTTTACCAAACCTCTTGCAAAATTGAAGATTAATTATTTCAGGAGAAAAATTGGTATGACTAGACTTTAAACTTGTTGGGATGAAATTCATACTCTTGTACTTTGTATTCATGAATATATAAATAAAGTTATTTTAAAATATTTCATTTGTGTTCAAGAAGATGACGATCTTCTGTATAAATAATTGGGGTTACTATTACAAGGTGACGATCTTGACAATAGTTAACCAAACTTCAAGATTGACACCCTAACAGGTTGTCCTGGACTATGTCAGATATCTTGATGTTGGGATGTTATTACTGTATGGTGTAATAAATTATATATCATCATTGACACCATAATGGGTTGTCCTGGTTTGTCCCGGATATCATGATATTGAAATGTCTAAGTATATGTCATGACTAAGACTTCTTTATGTTGTCTTGAATTGTGTCGATAATCATGACATACTATGACTTTCTACAATACATCTTAAACCCTCTCTTACTAAGAGGGAGTGTTGAAATATAGCTTTGTTCGTGTTTAAGTATGCTTAATGATCATAATTATATTCATACATACATACATACATACATACATACATACATACATACATACATACATGTACACACACACACACACACACACACACACACACACACAATAATATTGTTATTATCGACATAGTGTAGAAATAGATCGAATGTATTATTAATGCATAAAATAAAGCCATGATGTATATTGTATTGCAAACACGATACTATCATGTACTGTAATGTTAGTACAGTCACATGATAGTTATCATGTAACTGTAATCACATTACAGTGCATGATACCATTGTGGACTGTAATGTTATTACAACCATGATAGTTATCGTGTACTGTAATAACATTATAGTACACGGTGTTATCGTGCACCATGTTTATTAAAAGGAGATGACACAAGTCGTATAAACTAAACATGTTATCTTACATTTATATTGGTTGATTAAATTAACTAAAACATAGGGTCATGACCCTTCATGGCAACCGCCATGTTTGGTCATGACTCTACGTATTAATATATATACTTATTGATATTGTGGAATCAATCAATAAAAAAGGCAATTGCATTCTACAGTAGCATATCAATTCTAAGAAATATAATTAATCTTGTGATCTAATATTCCTTAACAGATTTAAGCATTTGCATGCTCAAATTTCTTATCATGTGCTTAATATTGATATTCAACGTATTTTATTTTCTAATTTGCAAAAATACATTAGGAATAAGAGATTGTCATTTTAATTTTTCTTCTTTTACTCAATTATGTATAATGCTTCACAACTATCAGCTTCAAGTGAGTCAGCTTGAGAGTGCTCCTCCAATGGCTCTAGTTGATAAGAATGATGTCACTTTTTAATCCTATCAAAAGTTTCAAAAACATAAGAGCTTCATCAAAGTCAATAATTCATCAAATCATGTTGATGATCTAGTGACAATATCCCAAGGTGTGGCTCCTTTGTCATATATATTTTGACCTTCTTGTAATTTTACACCTCTTTCTGAATCTTTGCATAATGTGATGTTGAATTTGATTAATGCTAATGTGATATAAATTCCTCTTATTAAATCGATTGATAGATCCAAACCTTTTCCTAAATCTTTTGATCAAAAAGCTTTTTTTTTCAATACCATCGTAAACCTGGCCATGATACTGAGAAGTGTTTCTATTTGAAATCTATTATTCAAGACCTCATTAATCAAGGAAACAAATCCATAGCACCTCACAACCAAAACTTGAAAATTTATACAAATCCTTTACCTTCTCATTCGACCAATACTATTGAGTCTAATCAATCTTTACCTTCTTCCACCCATGGTGTTGACTATGATGTTGAGTGTACTGAAACAAAAAATGGTGTTAACTTTACTGATCAATCTGAGCCTAAACTTGAACTTGAACTTGAGCTTTTTGTTACATTTGATCTTAAAGAGATGATTAAAACACAACATAGTCCTCTTTATATTGTAGAAAGGGTTAATAGTCTTCTTTCTCATGGTGTCCTTATAGATCCCACTTGCATGGTAAGATTCTATTACATGGTTAACATTGTAGAAAGGGTTAATAGCCACAATGAGTTTGGGTTGGTTGAGGCATGGAAGTCCAAAAGAAATCAAGATCAATAGACTCTTGGGGCACTAAAGGCTAATAGAGACTATGATTAAAAGTTTTGATTTCTCCATTATGAGGAAATTTTAGACATTTATGAATAGGAAAGGCCATGAAACTCATGGAGATAAGAAAAGGAAGACTGATTTTGACTTGAAATTGATCAGAATTTAGCATCATAGTGAAGTTATAATCTAAATTTTTACCACCAAATTCAATAGGTAATGAAATGGAACCATGGGAAGCATAAATAAAACCATTGAAGTTTGGATCATAACATCATATTTATCATAAAAATCATGTTGAAATTTTATGCTAAAGAGATGTACTTCAACTATCACATTCATTATGAAAGTAGGACCAATGAGGACACCACGAGAATGAAGGCCATTATTAACCTTTGCAAGAATATAAAGATGACCATCAAGTGCTTTAATTATCTTAGTAAGGTCAAAGGTAATACAAGGATCATATTGGATGTTAGGTTTGAATTGATCAAGAAGGTTGACTACATTATTCACTTCGTGAACATTATCATTATAGTCAATAAACTGAGCAGAAGAGGAAGACAAAGGTTGGGTAGATTCAATGACATTAGTTGAATAAGAAGGCAAAGGGTTGGTATAGATCTACAAATTTTGATTAGGAGGTTCTATAGATTTTTTTCCTTGATCATTGAAACCTTCAAAAAATATAGCATTAGAATCAATAAGGTCTTGGATAACAATTTTTTGGCAGAAACACTTTTCAGTATCATGGCTAGGTTGACGATGATATTAATAGAAAGTTTTGTGATCAAATTTTTGGGAAAAGGTCTGGATGTGTCAATTGGTTTGATAGGTGGAATTTTTACCACGTTAGCATAAATCAACTTTAGCATCACATTGTGTAAATATTTAGAAATCTGAGTAAAATTACGAGCAGGTCTAAAGATAGATGACAAAGGAGCCACACCTTTGGATGTTGTTGCCACTTGGTCACCAACATTGTTGGATGATTTGTTGATTTTGATGAAGTTTTTTGGTTTTTGAAATTTGTTTAAATTTTTGGATACAAAATTAGTCTTATCAACTAGATCCATTGGAGTTGTGCTCTCAAATTGACTCAATTGAAACTGATAATTATGAAGCACTAGACACAATTGGAAATAAGATAATTTAGAAAGTAGAATATTATCTCTAATGTATTTTTGTAAATTAGCAATTAAAACACATTTCACGTCAATACCAGACACATGATAATAAATTTGGGCATGAAAATGCTTAAATCTACCAATGAAATTAATCCATTTTTCTTTAATACCTTGTTTACAATGCATCAAATTAGTCAAAGACATTTTAGGACCAATGTTGTTTTTAAATTTTTGAATGAAAGCATTATCAAGATTTTGTAATGAATCAATAGAATAAGGAGGAAAAGAAAAATACCATTGCAAGACTTTGTCTCAAAAAGTTATAGTAAATTTTTTTGTCATGAATCTATGGTCATGAGAGAAATCATTGCACAATGTTTAAAAGGTTTTGACATGAGTCAAAGGATCATCCTTACCATTATAAGTCTCAAGATGAGGATTTTTCATATATTGTGGTATAATAACATGAATGATATCCAAAGACAAAGGAATAACAATGTCACTAGTAGGAATGTTAAACTTGGATTGAGTTATTGAAGCAATTCATTGTTGCAAGGAAGACACAGTTTGAGCCAAGCTATTAATGGAGGAATCAATGGAAATGACGATAGGAAGAGATATGTTGGACATGTTTGAAACATTGTTAGAAATGGAAGGAATTGTTGATTATAAAAATGGGACACTATGGTAAGTGGCCATTGATTAAGGTAATAAAACACATGGTACACTTGAAGGAATGGAAGGAGGAATAGAGTTAGGAATGATCACATGGGTAGGATTGCAATTTTTAATTTAAGTTGTTATGATAGGTGGAGCACAAGTGTACACACTAGGAATGGAAGTATAAATAGGCATAGAGGCCTCAACACTAGTATTAGGTGGAATGAGGCCTAAATATTGAGAACAATCCCTAATAGGCTTGACATTGGTATTAATGAGATGAGAGATACTACACAAGATGTTACCACCATCTTCATCATTATGAATTAGCTTCCTTAAACATTCTACAATAGAAATGACCTCAAGATCAGAGTTTTCTTTTCCTAGCTATTGCTCAAATTTCTCAAAGTCATTGGAAAGCTTTTGAACTTGCATAGGAGGGGGCCTTAAAGAACCATCTTCATCATGAGAAGAATGTGAATATTTATTCTCCATTATAGGATTGATGTCACTAATATGCATGTTGGTCTCATCAATATTACTAGGAAAGAAAAAATACTCGAGATCAAAGGAACCCATAAGTCTACGGTTCTCCTAACCATAATTCTATAAGTACGATTCAAAGTGATAATACTCATGTGAAAGGAAATGCAAGGAAAGAGAAATATAATACAATTTATAACGTTTGAAAGAAATATACAATCCAAACAAAGAGAGTCTTTTATGAAAAACACATTTCACTATCAAATTCATACACAAGTATATGTAACTATGAAAATGAGAAGCATATAATGTAGATCTAGATACAAAGATATGAAACCTATAGATCTAGATGCATACAATATAAAGGAGATTATGAAAAGAGAATCTAACTACCAAGTCTAGATATCCAAATTCATAGATTGTAACAATATGATGTAAATACATACAAAACATATTTAGATATCTAAAAGCATAGAAAGGGAACCTAACACAAAAATAAAAATGGAGATGTAATGAGTTAGGTTAACCAAAATGTATAGAGGAAAATGGAGAGCAATACTAAAGTTTAGATCACTCATCAAGTTCTTGGACTATACATTGGAATGCAAACCCACCCTTAAGAAAAATCTAATTAGCACAACCAAAAGGAGAAAGGGTGCTAATGCAAGATCTATGTCAAGGGGTTTTTTTTATTCCTTAAGGGGATGAATAACCTAATAATATTCCATCATCATAGTGTGAATAAAAACTTCCTAGATAGTCATAAGAGTTCTAAAATGTTTAACAGATGCAAGATAACCATACCATAGTTCATATGGAGTGTGCTTGGTGTTCACACATAGTTGTGCTCTGTTCAGTATGTATATAGATGTATGAATAGGCTTCTTCCAATATCTATTTGTGATATGATAAAGTATAAATGATAGATCTAATTTGATAAAGTAAGTAAAAAGAAAAGAAGGAAGAATAAGTGCACCTAGAAACAAGATGGAGAAGGTAGGACTTTGAATCTGAATTTGACTATAACCAAAATCTTAGATTCTACTATAACTTCAGATATAGAATGCATGGACATGAATCTTTTTGTACTAAATTTTTTACTAAAAAGTAACAGGGACAAGTCAAAGTTTTAGGGAAAATTTGAGTAGATGACTTGTTCCTGGAAAAAACTGATGGAACTTTGCTAGATTCTATAGTTGCACTTTTACTACTCAGATTTAGAATCACAACTCCATAACCTATCTTGAACGGAAAAAAAATGGGGAAAAAGGTTGTGGAAAGGGGTTTTCCTAGGTCAAACCCCTGTTTAGGAATCAACATTGAAATTGCATAAAGTAAAGTAATATAAAAGTTAAATTGTTGATTCAACTTGTATGAAACCCTTATGAACATATGTAGTAATCACTCAAATCATGAAGATGCTTTAATGTTCTTGGAATGAGATATATAATCACAGATGCTTTCACAAATGCATGGATCTATGATTGGCACTAATAGATCTTGAATGTATGTATGCTTGATAACCACATGAAGAAGGAGAGAGAGAGAGAGAGAGAGAGAGAGAGAGAGAGAGAGAGAGAGAGAGAGAGAGAGAGAGATGAATGTGTGGATATTATTTCTTGATTGAGAATTCCTCTACTTGGCCATCGTGGGAGAGACACTTGCATCAATTAGAGAAAAATTCCTTTTCTTTGATAGGTGTTGAAGAAGTGGAGACTTTGAGATCTTGAATTGGATGCTTTCCTTCAAATTTTGAATTGAAATCCTAAATTGTACAACTTGATTGCTTGAATACTTGTACTTAATCATGATATTTTTTTGCATATGAATGAAGGATTATGTTATTCCAAATGAGGGGAGAGTCTCTCTCTCTCTCTCTCTCTCTCTATGCAAGACTAAAATAAATGGTCTTATTTGTTACAGATCTCATGAAAGAGGCCCACATTTTTGGTAAACTATTTGATTTTTGCATTTTATTTGACAAATATTCACTTTTCATGGTATTGAAGGTGACAAAGTAGTATATTCTATCAATTTGGACCACCTTTTTGTTTAAAAATCAACATCAAATTGTGAAAGTCAATCATTCTTCACCAAAATTTATTGATTGAGGTAAGTTTTTTCTTTTTTTACATGTGTAATGTGAATAAAGAGTCTTTTGGTTTATAACTGGTATGATATAGACTTGTTCCATACATAATTTAATATAATTGTAATAAATTTATATTATAATTTGTCATATTGTAAGAGATTTATATTATAATTTGACTTATTGTAATAGATTTATATTATATTTTTAAAATTATAATCAATTCATATGTAGAAATCATCATCATGCTGAGGAAATGAGGAAAGACTCTAACACCAGAAGAGTATGAAAGAGACAAAGAGAAGAAAATGGAAAGAATGAGACAACTTCATGAACAAAAAAAATTGCATAGCATAGAAGAAGATTTTTCTTTGGATGAGGAACATGAAACATCAATACAAAGTAATAGAGAATTGGAATTGGAAACAAAAAGACAACGAATGAGAAACTTGCGTGCAACAAGACAATTGAATTAAGAAGATGCAGGCACATCATCTATGAGTTCCCAAGTTGAAGAGACATCATCATCCAATGTTGGAGGCACACCATTGTCTACTTCCCAAGGTGTGGGTACACCCTTGTATCATGTTGAAGGCACACCATTTTCTACATCCCAAAGTGGAGGCACACAATTGTATCATGTTGAAGGCACACCATTATCTACATCCCAAGGTGTAGGCACAACATTGTGTCATGTTAAAGGCACTCAAGATGGTACACAATTTACACATAATGTTTTTGATGCTCCTAGAATTGTTTATAGAAAGCAAAAATATTTGATTGATATTGATACTAACATTTTGCAAGCAATGCTAAAAAGATTCCCAAGCGTACTTATCAAATAAATGCTAATCGTATTTGGAGATCATTTTTTAAAAATTTAAACGTGACAAGAAGATGTCAACTATTTGTTGAAATGATGAGAAATCTAAAATTTAGGCCCATCATGAAGATTCTTGGGCCAAGAACAATGGATGAGTCAAGTGAAAAATATATTGTAAAGAATCTAATGACTGCATATGAGAGTGTGGGTTCTACATCACACACGAAAGATAGTAATGTCACACGACGTGTACTTACATCAACAATAGTAAGCACTCAAATAAAAAAATCTCAAATCATTAGAAAGACAAGAAAAACATTGAAAATAAGTAGAAAGTCTCTAATGAGAGCCTTGGGAAGGCATCAAAGAGTGGAAGATCCAAATAGAAATGAGTTATGGGCATTTTTCGGTAGACTACTGCAAAAAGATAAAAAAATTGTTGAAGCTTTAAAATCCTTGATTGAAGAATTTTGGAAGAATAACACATGGGTATCTCCTAATCAAAGAGATGTTGTAAGAAGGAGGATTGGTAGTCGAATTTGTGTTCCACATCCAAAACATTTTTTGGATTCAAATCAGACACAATTCTTTGCAAAATTTATACATATGTATCCTCAAATTAAAATTAGTCAGAGATATTTTGAAATGGGTAAACTTTTTTATGTGAAGATAAATCACACACACACGCAACTTGTTGTTGTATGGTACATATTGAATTTTCTAACCATTTTGAAGTTTATAGGAATATATGTGTAGATTTGCACTCTAACAATATTTTGCAGGATTGTAACATAAATGTCCCACCTAGATCTTCAAGATAATTAGTATCTACCATTTTATGTGAAAGAGTGGATGGTCAACAATTTTACAAGCTCTCATGCTTGAATGGTACATGCATAGATTGCAGAGGTTTGCGACATTTGCCAATTTGTCAACATATGGAGAGTACACATGCAATCAGTAATGAAATAGTGAAATTTGGAAAATATAAGACCATGAAATACAATCTAAAAGATGGAAAAGAGGCTAAAAGATGTGATTTAGTAATTGAAAATATTCTAGTGTATTAGTTCATGGACATTTTTTGTAAAAACATTATTTATGAGTATATGAGGCATACACATAGAGCCCGATGGTTGGATATGCAATTCAAGTTGTGCAAGGACACATTCCCACTTGATACCATTGTTTCAGTTGTGGACTTTACATAGAACTACACACTACAACCACACAGTGAGGTACAAGAAAAGTATTACAACTCTCAAAAGGTTGCTATATCTGTTCATGTAGCATTCATGCATTCACCTGACAATACAGAGGAGAATAGGAAGATATTGAGGGAGTATCATTTTTATATCAACGATGATCACTCACATTATACAGAGTTTGCACACGGTTGCTTTCAACTATTTTATGGTGATTTGGCTTATAGGGGCATATCATATCATCGACATATCATATGGTCAGATAATTGTGCATCACAATTCAATAATTCTTGGATGTTTTAATGGTTGTGCAGGATGCATAAGAGTACTAGAATTCAATATATGTGGAATTTTATAGAGGTCGGTCATGGAAAGGGAGAGCACGATGGTGCAGGTGCATGTATTAAAAGAGCCTTAGCACATGAATAATTAAAGTACAAAGAAAAAATAACATTTTCAGATGCGAGATGTATTGTCCAATGGTGTAATGCTACAATGGGTCCAAGTAATGAAGGTGAGTCTACGGTTCATATATTTTTTTGGTTGATGGATGAAACTAACATTACACCATATGAGGATTTTTGTACACTAATAGGATCGAGTGAGCTACACTCTTTTAGAAGTTGTAATGCGGGTTCATGGAGTATCCACACATGAAATATGGTGTGCTTTTGTTCATCATGTGTAGATGAAGATTGGGATGGGTGCGAGTCAAAGGAATGGGTTGATGAATGGTATATACGTATTTTGAGCCCACTTGCCTCCTATCATCCCCATGAATCACTACAACTGACAAAAATGGAATCATCCATTGACTTTGATCGCTTATTTGATCTAGTCCAACCACGTAAATTGTCCACATACAAATAATCTCAAATTTAGTACTTTATCGTAAATATTCAGTAAACTAATGTCCTCATTATGTTTATATCATTACAGGCCATGTTTTTGTTGTTATGGCACCTAAAGACAATGAAGAAGGGACAAATTATTATTTGTGTTGTTGTGTTGATGAAAAAAAGAAATTGGATCACTTGGTTATCGATGGTGAAGAATTAGAATACCCTATATGAGTAGTGGTTGTAACTGATACATGGCTTAAGCGGTATGCTATGAAGAACCCTATGTTGTGGTTGTTCGAGGATTGAGAGACACACATAAATATTCTTCATTATTCAAACCTTGTTGTTGCATCAAATGTCCACTTCATCAGATATGGGGGAAGACCACATAATAAAACTCTTTGGAAGGTTCATGAGTCAGACCACGAGGTAATACTTGAGACAATCAAGGGTAGGGTAGATCCAATTGGTTCATTGGACTAAATAGAGATTCAAAATATTGTAATGTCAAATCTATTTGAATACATGTGCATATAACATGTATATTTATATAGCACTGTAAATTGGGTGGACTGTAAATTTCTCATGCATTACCCTGTATGTATAACGGGAAGTTTTTAAGATTTAATGACAATGTTTCTCTTCTATTTTTTGGGGCAGTACTAAAGGTTTTATCTGCTTAGCTCTTTCTTCCTAGTGATCCTAATGAGCTAAGTTGTAAAAATATTTCTCATTATTAATAAAAAAAACTTTAAGATGTTGGTGCACCTTAAAAGGACTATTCATGATGGTTTCACAAATAAATATATAGTGCACAAAGATGGAAACAAGTACAATGTCAAAGTTCCACCGCATTCCTGAGTTGAAATGAGAAACAAGTATGTTGTCGATCATTCAAAATCTCGATCATAGCATCAAACCATTTATGCCAATAGCTCTGATTGGTCGGGTAAACGCTAGCGGAAACCTCGTTTGGCACACAGACTCGCTCAAATGTTGTGGATCACTTTGGACCGAAGTGTCCCTCAAAGTCCCTTCAGCATGAAATCGATGATCTTTTTGGGGTCATATCTTGGAGCTCATACGAGGTAGCATCGAACCATCAGGTGCTACAAGACCATGTTGCCAAGGCCTACAATAACCTATCTTGGTTTTTAGATATTTAATTCATTTATATTTGGCAACAAATTCTCGATTGATGTCAAAACTCAAAGCGTTCCTCAGTTGAAATGAGCAACATTGCGTATCTTTCAAACTGTCATTCGTAGCATCGAACTGTCTGTGCCAACAACTCTGATTGGCCAGGTAAATGCTAGTGGAAACCTCATTTGGCACACAGAAACACTCGAACACTACCAACCACTCCGAATCAAAGTGTCCCTCAAGGTCCCTTCAACATGAAATTGGTGATCATTACAGGGTCATATCTCGGAGCTCATGTGAGGTAGCATCAAACTGTCAGGTGCTACAAGACTGTGTTTCTGAGGCCTACAATAATATATCTTGGTTTTCAAAGATTCAAGTTCGTTTATATTTGGCAACACATTCTTGGTTGATGTCAAAACTCAAAGTGTTCCTCTGTTAAAATGAGAAAAATTGTGTATCTTTCAAATCGTCAATCGTAGCATTGAACCGTCTGTGCCAACAGCTCTGAATGGCTAGGTAAACGCTAGTGGAAACCTCATTTAGCACACAGACACACTTGAACGCTACCGACCACTCTAAACTGAAGTGTCCCTCAAGGTACCTTCAACATGAAATTGATGATCATTACAGGGTCATCTTTCGGAGCTCATACGAGGTAGCATCAAACTATCAGGTGCTACAGGACTATGTTGTTGAGGCCTACAATAACCTATCTCAATTTTTGGAGATTCAAGTTCGTTTATATTTGGAAACACATTCTCGATTGATGTCAAAAATTGAAGTGTTCCTTAGTTGAAATGAGAAACATTGTGTATCTTTCAAACCATCGGTCGTAGCATCAAACCATATGTTCCAACAACTCTGAATGGATGGGTAAACACTAGTGGCATCCTCCTTTAGCACACAAACATGCTCGAACACTGTCGACCACTCTAAACCAAAGTGTCCCTCAAGGTCCCTTCAGCATGAAATCAGTAATTTTTATGGGGTCATATCTCAAAGCTTATGTGAGGTAGGATCGAACCATCAGGTGCTACAAGACCGTGTTGTCAAGGCCTATAATAACCTATCTCAATTTTTGGATATTCAAGTTCATTTATATTTGGCAACACATTCTTGATTAATGTCAAAACTTAAAGTGTTCCTCAATTGAAATGAAAAACATTGCGTATCTTTCAAACTATCGGTCATAGCATCGAAGTGTCTATTCCAACAGTTTCGATTGTCCAAGTAAATGCTAGTGGAAACCTCATTTGGCACACGAACTTGCTCGAACACTGCCAACCACTCTGAACCGAACTGTCCCTCAAGGTCCCTTCAACATGAAATCGATGATCATTATGGGGTCATATCTCAAAGATCGTGCAAGGTAGCATCAAACCATTAGGTGCTACAAGACCATGTTTCTGAGGCCTACAATAACCTATCTTAGTTTTCAGAGATTCAAGTTCATTTATATTTGGCAACACATTCTCGGTTGATGTCAAAACTCAAAGTGTTCCTCAGTTGAAATGAGAAACCTCAGTTGAAATGAGAAACATTGCGTTCCTTTCAAATCGTCAGCCGTAGCATCAAATCATCTATTCCAACAGCTCCGAATGGCTTGGTAAACACTAGTGGAAACCTCGTTTGGCTCATAGACACGCTCGAACGCTGCCAACCACTCCAAACCGAAGTGTCCCTCAAGGTCCCTTCAACATGAAATTGACAATCATTATGGGGTCATATCTCGGAGCTCGTGCAAGGTAGCATCAAATCATCAGGTGCTACAGGATCATGCTTCCGAGGCCTATAATAATCTATCTTAGTTTTTAGAGATTCAAGTTCATTTATATTTGGCAACACATTCTTAGTTGATGTCAAAACTCAAAGCGTTCCTTAGTTGAAATGAGAAACATTTTGTATCTTTCAAACAGTCGGTCATAGCATCGAATCGTCTATTCCAACAACTCTGAATGGACAGGTAAACACTAGTGGCAACCTCGTTTGGCACAAAGACATGCTCGAACACACCGACCACTCTGAACCGAAGTGTCCCTCAAAGTCCCTTAAACATGAAATCGATGATCATTACAGTGTCATATCTCGGAGCTCGTGCAAGGTAGCATCGAACTGTCAGGTGCTATAGGACCATGTTGCCGAGGCTTACAATAATCTATCTCTATTTTTAGATATTCAAGTTCGTTTATATTTGGAAACACATTCTCAGTTGATGTCAAAACTTGAAGTGTCCTTAGTTGAAATGAGCAACATTGTGTATCTTTCAAATCGTCGGTCGTAGCATCGAACCATATGTTCCAATAGCTGCAAATGGTAAGGTAAATGCTAGTGGCAACCTCGTTTGGCACACAGACATGCTTGAACACTGTTGACCACTTTGAACCGAAGTGTCCCTCAAGGTCCCTTTAGCATGAAATTGATGATCTTTACGGGGTCATATCTCAGAGCTCGTGTGAGGTAGCATCAAACCGTCAAGTGCTATAGGACCTTGTTGTCAAGGCCTACAATAACCTATCTCAATTTTTGGATATTCAAGTTCATTTATATTTGGAAATACATTCTCGGTTGATGTCAAAACTTAAAGTGTTCCTTTAGTTGAAATGAGCAACATTGCGTATCTTTCAAACTGTCGATCGTAGCATCGAATTGTCTGTTCCAACAACTTTGATTGGTCGAGTAAACGCTAGTGGAAACCTCATTTGGCACACAAACTCACTTGAACACTACCGACCACTCCGAACCAAAGTGTCCCTCAAGGTCCCTTCAGCATGAAATCGATGATCATTATAGGGTCATATCTCAAAGCTCGTGTGAGGTAGCATCGAGCTGTCAAGTGCTACAGGACTGTGTTTTTGAGGCCTACAATAACCTATCTCGATTTTCAAAGATTCAAGTTTGTTTATATTTGAAAACACATTCTCGATTGATGTCAAAACTTAAAGTGTTCCTCAGTTGAAATGAGAAGCATTGCGTATCTTTCAAATTGTTGATCGTAGCATCAAACCATATGTTCCAAAAACTCTGAATGGCTGGGTAAACGCTAGTGGAAACCTCATCTGGCACAAAGACTCTCTCAAACAATGCCGACTACTCCGAACCAAAGTGTCCCTCAAGGTTCCTTTAGCATGAAATTGATGATCTTTACAGGGTCATATATCGAAGCTCGTGCAAGGTAGCATAAAACTGTTAGGTGATACAAGACTGTGTTGCTAAGGCCTACAATAACCTATCTCAGTTTTCAGAGATTCAAGTTTGTTTATATTTGGAAACACATTCTCGGTTGATGTCAAAACTCAAAGTGTTCCTTAGTTGAAATGAGCAACATTGCATATCTTTCAAACCGTCAGTTGTAGCATCGAACCGTTTATGCCAACAGTTCTGATTGGTCAGGTTATCGCTAGTGGCAACCTCATTTGGCACATAGAGTCGCTTGAACGCTGTCGACCACTTCGGGCCGAAGTGTCCCTCAAGGTGCACTCAACATAAAATTAGTGATCTTTACGGGGTCATATCTCCGAGCTCGTGCAAGGTAGCATCAAACCATCAGGTGCTATAGGATAGTGTTGTCGAGGTCTACAATAACCTATCTCAGTTTTCATAGATTCAGGTTCATTTATATTTGGAAACACATTCTCGGTTGATTTCAAAAATTGAACTATTCCTCAGTTAAAATGAGAAACATTACGTATCTTTCAAACCATCAGTCGTAGTATCAAATCATCTATGCCAATAGCTCTGATTGATTGGGTAAATGCTAGTGGCAACCTCGTTTGGCACACAGACACGCTCGAACGTTGCCGACCACTCTAGGCCGAAGTGTCCCTGAAGGTCTCTTCAGCATGAAATCGATGATCTTTACAGGATCATATCTTGGAGCTTGTGCGAGGTAGCATTGAACCATCAGGTGCTACAGGACTGTGCTGTCGAGGCCTACACTATTCTATCCCAATTTTTAGAGATTCTAATTCATTTATATTTGGCAACATAATCTCAGTTAATGTCAAAACTTGCAGTCTTCCTCAGTTGAAATGAGCAACATTGTGTATCTTTCAAATCGTCAGTCATAGCATCAAATCATCTCAACTCTGTCTGGTTGGGTAAACGCTACTGCCAACCTCATTTGGCACGTACACAAACTCGCTTGAACGTTGCTGACCACTCTGGGCTGAAGTGTCTCTCAAGGTGTACTCAACATGAAATCAACGTATCTTTCAAACCATTAGTCGTAGCATCAAACCGTCTGCGCCATCATTTTGAAGCACTTTTGATTCAGTTACTAACCTTTTTGAGTGCATTCTACATGACTGACTTGTAGTAGTAGTGGGTTTGTGCATTGAACAAAGGATGAATCAGGTGGATCTATCTAATTTCTATGGTTACTATCGCTATGGGATGGATCCAACACTTGTATATTATGTAATTTGCCCTTATTATGTGGTATTTTAATAAATATGCTGGGTAATTACCAAATTGTGCAAGTTGACATGGTGAAAGGTGCGTGAAGTAAGGGCCATGGGTGTAGCAGAAGGAGTTTGGGCTGAATGAGAGGGTGTTTTTCCTTTTGAACATGTTAGGACATGTTGAGGACATGGTGTAGGATCAAAGAGGGGATCCCAGAAGAGATTTTTAAGCAATAAGTGAGAAAGTCCTAGTTATAGGCTTGATTTGGTGAGGGTTTGTGAGTTGGGGTATATGCAGAGGGTCCATGGCCTAATGGATGTCAAAATCCTTTTTTTTACTTCATTTCAAGAGACTGTAGCAAGTGGCAAGGTTAGGGAATAGAACCATGATAGGGTTGCTATGTAAAAATGGGCTATTAGGCGTAGACATGAAAATGGAGCAGTGGTTTTGGGAGGAGAAGTTCTAAAACAAGTGGGATTGGTTTCAACATATGTTTAATAAATTCAAAAAGGGTATTTGGATCCCTAATTTTTTTGGGGAATCAATTGAAATAATTTGGACAAATATGCAAATTTCTCGCTGGATAGGGCTAGCAGGACATGCCTAAATAGAGCAATTGGTTATGGGAAGATAACCACTAAAGATTATGAGTTTGAATATGCGAGATGAGATGTTTGGAGTATGTTGATAAAATTTTAAGGTTTTGGGTTGCGTCTTGGAGTTAATCCTTGGTTTAAGGAAAGATTAGAGTGTTATTACAAAACAAAGGAGAAATCTGATATTCTCCTATGAAGATTACAAATCCACCAATAGCCTCTGCATAAAAATGAAACATTCATATTCTAATAAAGTATAAATCATACAGTAACAATATACATCGATAAACATACAAGCATAACTATACGGCATGGTAAATTTACAAAGCATAAGACATCCACATAAACATAAATTAGTATACATCAATACACCAAACACATGAATTGCCTACCTAAAACATAAAAAAAAAATATTCGTAGGACATGAAGCCAAATATATATGTCCAATAATGTCATACATCGAATATATCCAATATAGTTAAACTGGCTTCCTCAAAGCCAAATGGATGTACACCATGTCACTTATACAATATACAAAAAATATGTCCACTAATGCCATATAGGCATACAATCTATATCCCTAATCTAGTCCTTTCCCGCCAAGGGAAGAAAAAAAATCCCGAGATGTCTTTGATCGTTGCGTCGATGGAGATGCAGTGGATGTTGTAGTCTCCCGAGTGCACTCACTAGTCCTCCTGTCTAGACTTTTCTACAGCTCGAGCTAATAAAAACAAATTAAGCATCGATAACTAATATACATCAAAATTAAATTATACAGTGACATAAAAGAGAATATTCACTTACCACTAGCAAATAGTCACTATGTACATCCATCAGGCGCATGCTGATGATCTGGAGTAATTAGTCACTACAACAATGATCAAAATAATAATTAAAATACATACATGAATATTATTATAAAATTAAATACAAACTATTAAAATAATAATTAAAATTAAGTGATCTCTTTCATACCTCAGTGAGTGCTTCAGAACTAGCTACTGCTGCAGCTACTCCACGATCCAAAGTATCATGAACAGAATGAGGAGTCTTTGATGTCAATAACTGAAAATGAAATAAAAAAAGTATTATGTAGTTATCAAGATTACATATATTTGTTACAACCCTACTAATGAATAAATGGTACCTATGTGAAGGTTCCACCGCATCCTTTGGTGTGCAGTGTCGATGTCGAAGCTCCAACACCAAACTAGTGCACATGTACATGACAATTTATAAGACAACTATTCATATAATAACGTACTACTGATATGTTAATTATAATGCATTATTACATATATACCTGTGGACTCAATGATGATGTCACAAAGCCAGGTGAAGGAATGTGATCACCGCAATAACCACTTTGCCTCTGGATTTTGATCATAAATTTGTCTAGTAATATAGTTATTCATTCATTTATTAATTAAATATAATCAAGTAAATCAAATTAACATGCAAATAAAGATACCTCAAGGAAAGTGTCATGATGCCCTTCGCTGTCTATTGTGAATCTCGATGGTCCACCAGTGAACTAATGCACATGCACAATAAGTTATGATACAATCATTCATATAATTACATAATAATCAAATATATTAATTAAAATGCTTTATTCGATACATACTTGTGGAGTTTACGACGAAGTGTAGAAGGGGACTGGAGGATCATTGCCACTGCCACCGATATTCTTGCCTTGAATTTTGATCATAATCAATAGATACTAAATTAATTAGTTATTCTTTTATAAATGAAATATGATCAAATAAATTTAATGAACTTGGAAATATTTACCTGTGTGTCAATGCCAAATTTCATATTTAGAAAATCATCAGTCATCATTCCATGATCCTATTCCTCTCTTGGCAGTACCGAATGCGCACAAGGATCCACATGACCGACAAATATGCCCCCTCGAAGATTGACCAGGGTGACCCTCAACTAAAGGAGTGGCCCACTGAATGAGAATATTTGTCAGAGCACTAATCGTGCCTAGTGTGTCCACCTCTACACGTTCCTTCACAACATAAGGAATACTAACATGATCCACCCGTGGCTTGCCAATACGAACCCTAGGTACGTTAGGGTCACAATGTGCCCCTGCTCTATCAAATGATGACCCCCCTCCTCTACCCTGAGAATTTAGAAAGTTAAAATAATTTGGCACCTCCTTGAGTACAAAATCGCAATAGAGTTTCCTCAAGAAATATATAGGAACCTCATGATTATTACAGGGAGGGGAATCAAATATCATCCACCATCTCTCCCAAAAGTTATTTTTTATGTCTTCATTCAAGCACCAATGAATTGGGAACCTCTTTGTTGTAGTTCTAAGAGTATCAGTGTCCCCTGATTTTTTAAAGAGTTTGCAAATGTCATCTTTTGTGATTTTTTTCTTTTTTATGTCCTCATATGATAATTTATTTGCATAATGTTATTTTTGTTCTTCTCTTTTATCATGTCATAAATTAAGTTTCCCACTAACTGAGCTTACGTGGGTCAAGATTGATTCCAATGATTTTACAAGTCTTTCCCTTCCAAGATTCGTAGCAATATAATCTTTTAACCTCCTAATTAAAGATTCTAATTCTTTTTTCCCTCTTTTAATTTGGTTGATCAAATTGTCTTGTGTTCTAAGAGGTTTCTCGATTGGTGGAGGTGGTTGATGTTCATTTTCTTGGTTATTTTCTTCATTCATTTGTTCATGAGGAGAAGATCGAGGGTTTGGTTGAGGGTTTTGTTCAGGGAGATCATTTTTTCCTAGCAATTAAACAAAATCAATTTTAAAATCTTAATTACACTTAAAATCTAAGAATTTTTTTTAGGGAGATCATTTTTTCCTGGCAATTAAAACAAAATCAATTTTAAAATCTTAATTACATTTAAAATCTAAGAATTTTTTTTTAACAAAACAAATTGCTTCAAAACTAAAATTCAATACAAATAAGAGGCATGGGCTGTAAAAACACTTACCTCTTCTTCCGGTTCGAACTTGATGACGTCGTGGAGCCATTCTTTATCTAATTTGATGAATTGAACAAGAAGAATGTCTTTGGGCATGCGCTCTAGGAAGCCCTCTTTCCCTGCAAATGCGAGTTTGTGGGATAAAAATAGGTCTTTGAAAGGCAACCAATTTTTTTTATAATATTTACATAGTGTGTGCGCGCTATAGTACGCACCCACTTTGTTTTGAATTGTCCAAGCCTAAGGCTTGGGAAACCCAAGCCATAGCGCATGTGCACTATTGGGCGCACGCGCTTTAGTGCATACACACTATGGCCATTGAGGGGATAAAAAGGAATGCGGCACCTTTTTGGTCCCCCATCTTTGTGCATATACCCCTTTACTCCTTAAGAAAATGGGGCAGCTAAGAGGCTAAATCAGACAGTTCTTGAGAGAGCTTGGTGTATTCTCTCTAATGTCGAATTGGGAAAAGAATTTGGGATTGAGGTATATAATACAATAGTGTATTTAATTAATCATAGTCCTTTATATTGCTTGGATTTTGGTATTCTGCAAGAGGAATGACAGAGAAAGAGAATCTCTTATGCACATCTTCAGGTTTTTAGATGTAAAGCCTTTGCTCATGTCCCTAAAGAAAATAGGACCAAGTTGGATCCCAAGTGAATTTTTGTGGGGTGTGGTGTGGACCAATATGAATTTAGATTGTGGAATGATAATACGAAGCCAATATGTCATATTTAATGATTAGTTTTTTCCACGTTTACAACTATAAGAAAGACTAGTTAAAGAATGTGTCACTATTGGAAATTACAAATCTAATAATGCTCAATCACCACAAGTTGGAGGAAATTTCTAGTCATATGCACAAGGAGGAATCACTCATGTTATTTCTCATCCCAATGTCACAAGAATTTATCCCCTGCATCCTATAGAGGAGCATCCAATTTTATATTTGTCACCCATTTTAGAGGACCGGCCTCTTAATTCCACATGTTCATCAAATTATCAAGATCATGAACAGAGCGGTGGTTATGAACGGAGAAATAATATGACAATCAATGCTCACCTTCTGGAAATGACAATGCCGCTAGAGAAGATTACTCAGAATCTCATCAATTTGTTTCTCCCTCAAGTCAGAGGTCAAAATTGACCTCTAACACAGGTGTTTCAACTTATGGCTCTTGACTTGTGAGCAGTCTCCGTGGGTAGTCACTCCACATAACTCAACGCTTAATAAGTCTGCACAATCACCGTCCCTTGCAAATTTTCCAGGGCCACTTATTTTGGAGGCCACTGGAAATAATCGATGCAATTTTCCAGATGTCCCCACCTCTGTACAATCTCGGAATGACTTAGTAGGACATCAAATACATACATTAAGTGATGTTTCCATTGGGAAAAAATAATCCAAGGAAGGGGTCGACAATTATAGACTTGGTTTGTCTTCAAATTCACAATCCCAAGCACAATATGTGATTTGAAGGAATAGCCATGCAATATGGAAAGTGTTTAATTACATACATAAATGTATGAAAATGCAGAGCTTTAATTATGCTACATCCATTAAATAATCAAGGGAATTTGAAGGGGGAAAGTGTAGGGATGGAGGGGTATTGAGAGAAATAGTATTGGTAACAATGTTACTATTGGTTTACAATCAAAATAGAGTATTGATTCAAGTCATAATCCAGGGTTGAGGAGGTCTACTAGGCAAAGAAATTTCTAGAAAAAAATTCAGACTAGGAGTCATTCTCAGAAGAGATAGAGCTAGATCTTTTTCTCTTTGAGATCACTTAGAGCCAACAAATTTTAAAAGTGCTTGCAAAGAAATTGATTGTGACAAATGGAGGGAAGCAATGCAAGAGGAAATTGACTCTCTGATGGAAAATGATGCTTCGGATTTGGTCTCACTTCTGCCAGATCGCCAGGATTTGAAAAATAGATAAATATTTCGATTAGAAGAAGAAGACAGAGATAAGAGAAGATACAAAACCTAACTAGTTGTGAAAGGTTTTGATCAGAAAAAAGAAATTGACTTCAATGAAATCTTCTCAGTAGTAGTCGAAATGACTACCATTCGTGCCATTTTGGGATTGGTTGTGATTCATAATCTTGAAATTGAACAGCTTGATGTTAAAACAATATTTCTTCATGGTGATATCAATGAAGAATTGTATATGATGAAGCCCTAAGGTTTAATTGATTTTGATATGACTGATGATTTAGACAAGCGAAGATCAACTACTGGTTATGTATATATGTTTGTTGGAGCAATGATCAAATGGGTGTCCAGATTGCAAGAAGTGGTTGCACTTTCTACAATAGAGGTTAAACATATTTCTTGCACAAAAGGAGCAAAAGAGATTATATGATTGTAGCAGTTGTTTGGTGAGTTGGATTGTAAACAACATGGTTCTATTTTTTTTTTTTGTGATAGTAATAGTGCTATTCATTTAGCAAAACATGTTGCTTTTCACAATTGTACCAAACATATTAAGGTGTGGTTTTATTTCATTTGAAGTGTGTTTGAGGAATGAAAGCTACAAGTTGAGAAGATTGACACAAAAGCGAATCCAATTTATGTATTGACATTCAGATTGTTTTATGGGAGAAGTTTGAGTTTTGTCGAGCTTCTCTCAGCATTGTCAAGATGTGATTATAAGACCAAAGTAGGGGAATTCTTTGATTCGTTGCAACATTCGTTGGCCTTCAAGTGGGAGTTTGTTAGGTGTGTGAAGCTCAATGATCTTCTATTTTTTTCCCTCGAATTATATGACCCTTCACTTCCTATTTTGAGAAGCTCTTGAAGAGTTGTATGGTTAATGTAATTGATGTAGTTTTGAAGCTTGAAAAAGATTTTGTAATGTATTACTGACAGATTGAGATAACAATAAAGAATTTCTCCTGCTGAAAGTGGATGTAACCATTTGGTGAACTACTATAAATTTGTGTGTTACATCTTCTAGTGTTTGTTCTATTTTTTTTTCGTATAGTGCATTCTTCATTATACTTGATTCGATCTTCCAATATTTAAAGTTGTAAATCATGCAAGTGTTTAATAAAGTAAAAAGTTATGGACATAAACTACATAAAGATAAAAACATTAAATTTTACAAGTATCCAATTAAAATGAAATAGAAAAGAACTTCAACCAATGCATGAAAATTTGAAGAAAATGAAAAATTCAAAACAAAATGGTGAGTAGAGGAGAAGAGTACAATTTCCTTTATCCTTCATGTTGTTTATATAGAATTTTACATTTAAAGAGTTCAAAGGAAATTTACTAAAACTTTGCTCTCCATCAAAACCATGAAATAAATCTGAATAAAATGATGAGAATTTCAAGTTTCTAACTGTTCGAGTGGCTCCTACTGTTGTAGGGGTTAGTTGTTGGTTGAGTAAAGAAAAATGGGTTCAAGTGAGACAATTCAAGAAACAACTTGTATTTTAACAAAAGTGCATTAAATTATTAAATGATTGATATAATGTTTTTGTTTGTAATTGTAATTGTATTCAAATTTGAAATTATTATTTTTAAATTCCTTTTATTTTTGTAATTCTAAGTTGTCAATTTAAATGCCTCGTGTATTTATTGATACAAGTTTTTACATCAATAGTGACAGTCATATATGATAGGGTTGCTTTGTAAAATGGGGCTATTAGGTGTAGACATGAAAATGGAGCAGTGATTTTGGGAGAAGTTATGAAATAAGTGGGATTGGTTTCAACATATGTTTAATAAATTCGAAAAGGGTATTTGGATCCCTAATTTTTTGGGGGAGTCACTTGAAATAATTTGGACAAATATGTAAATTTCTCGCTGGATAGGGCTAGTAGGATAGGCCTAAAGAGAGCAATTGGTTATGGGAAGATAACCACTAAAGATTATGGGTTTGAATATGCGAGATGAGATGTTTGGAGTATGTTGATAACCTTTTAATGTTTTGGGTTGTGTCTTGGAGTTAATCCTTGGTTTAAGGAAATATTAGAGTGTTATTACAAAACAAAGGAGAAATATGATATTCTCCTATCAAGATTACAAATCCACCACTAGCCTTTGCATAAAAATGAAACATTCATATTCTAATAAAGTATAAATCATATAGTAACAATATACATCGATAAACATACAAGCATAACTATACGACATGGGAAATTTACAAAGCATAAGATATCCACATAAACATAAATTAGTATACATCAATACACCAAACACATGAATTGCATACCTAAAACATTAAAATAAAAAAAAATTCGTAGGACATAAAGCCAAATATATATGTCCAATAATGTCATACATCGAATATATCCAATATAGTTAAACTGGCTTCCTCAAAGCCAAATGGATGTACAATGTGTCACTTATACAATATACAAAAAATATGTCCACTAATGCCATATAGGCATACAATCTATATCCGTAATCTAGTCCTTTACCATGAGGGGAAGAAAACAAATCTCGAGCTGTCTTCGATTGTTGCATCAATGGAGATGTAGTGGATGTTGTAGTCTCCTGAGTGCGCTCACTAGTCCTCCTGTCTAGACTCTTTTGCAACTCGAGCTAATAAAAAGAAATTAAGCATCGATAACTAATATACATCAAAATTGAATTATACAGTGACATAAAAGAGAATATTCACTTACTGCTAGCAAATAGTCACTATGTACATCCATTAGACACATGTTGATGATCTATAGTAATAAGTCCCTACAACAATGATCAAAATAATAATTAAAATACATACATGAATATCATTATAAAATTAAATACAAACTATTAAAATAAAAATTAAAATTAAGTGATCTCTTTCATACCTCAATGAGTGCTTCAGAACTAGCTACTTCTGCAGCTACTCCACGATCCAAAGTATCACAAACAGAAGGAGGAGTCTTTGATGTCAATAACTAAAAATGAAACAACAAAAGTATTATGTAGTTATCAAGATTACATATATTTTTTACAACCCTACTAATGAATAAATGGTACCTATGTGAAGGTTCCACTGCATCCTTTGGTGTGCGGTGTCGATGTCGAAGCTCCAACATCAAACTAGTGCATATGTACATGACAATTTATAAGACAACTATTCATATAATAACGCACTATTGACATGTTAATTATAATGCATTATTACATATATACCTATGGACTCAATGATGATGTCACAAAGCCAGGTGAAGGAATGTGATGACCGCAATGACCACTTTGCCTTTGGATTTTGATCATAATTTTTCTAGTAATTTAGTTAATCATTCATTTATTAATTAAATATAATCAAGTAAATCAAATTAACATGCAAATAAAGATACCTCAAGGAAAGTAGCATGATGCCCTTCACTGTTTATTGTGAATCTCGATGGTCCACCAGTGAACTAATGCACATGCACATTAAGTTATGATACAATCATTCATATAATTACATAATAATCAAATATATTAATTAAAATGCTTTATTCAATACATACTTGTGGAGTTGATGACAAAGTTTAGGAGACTGGAGGATCATTGCCACTGCCACCGACATTCTTGCCTTGAATTTTGATTATAATCAATAGATACTAAATTAATTAGTTATTCTTTTATAAATGAAATATGATCAAATAAATTTAATGAGCTTGGAAATATTTACCTGTGTGTCAATGCCAAATTTCATATTTAGAAAATCATCAGTCATCATTCCATGATCCTATTCCTCTCTCTCGGTAGTACCAAATGTGCACAAGGATCCACATGACCGATAAATATGCCCCCTCAAAGATTGACCAGGGTGACCCTCAACTAAAGGAGTGGCACACTGAATGAGAGTCTTTGTCAAAGCACTAATCGTGCCTAGTGTGTCCACCTCTACACGTTCCTTCAAAACAAAAGGAATACTAACATGATCCACCTGTGGCTTGCCAATACGAACCCTAGGTGTGTTAGGGTCACGATGTGCCTCCACTCTATCAAATGATGACCCGCCTCCTCTACCCTGAGAATCTAGAAAGTTAAAATAATTTGGCACCTCCTTGAGTACAAACTCGCAATAGAGTTTCCTCAAGAAATATATAGGAACCTCATGATTGTTACAGGGAGGGGAATCAAATACCATCCACCATCTCCCAAAAGTTGGTTTTTATGTTTTCATTCAAGCACCAATGAATTGGGAACCTCTTTGCTGTAGTTCTAAGAGTATCAGTGTCCCCTAGTTTTTTAAAGAGTTTGCAAATGTCATCTTTTACAATTTTTTTCTTTTTTATGTCCTCATATGATAATTTATTTGCATAATATTATTTTTGTTCTTCTCTTTTATCATGTCATAAATCAAGTTTCCCACTATCTGAGCCTACGTGGGTCAAGATTGATTCCAACGATTTTGCAAGTCTTTCCCTTCCAGGATTTGTAGCAATATAATCTTTTAACCTCCTAATTAAAGATTCTAATTTTTTTTCCCTCTTTTAATTTGGTTGATCAAATTTTCCTGTATTCTAGGAGGAGGTTTCTCGATTGGTGGAGGCAGTTGAGGTTCATTTTCTTGGTTGTTTTATTCATTCATTTGTTCATGAGGAGAAGATCGAAGGTTTGGTTGAGGGTTTTTTTCAGGGAGATCATTTTTTCCTGGCAATTAAACAAAATCAATTTTAAAATCTTAATTACACTTAAAATCTAAGAAATTTTTTTCAGGGAGATCATTTTTTCCTAGCAATTAAAACAAAATCAATTTTAAAATCTTAATTACACTTAAAATGTAAGAATTTTTTTTAACAAAATAAATTGCTTCAAAACTGAAATTTCAATACAAATAAGAGGCATGGGCTTTAAAAACACTTACCTCTTCTTTTGGTTCGAACTTGATGACGTCGTGGAGCCATTCTTTATCTAATTTGATGAATTGAACAAGAAGAATGTCTTTGCACATGGGCTCTAGGAAGCCCTCTTTCATTGCAAACATGAGTTTGTGGGATAAAAATGGGTCTTTGAAAGGCAACCAAAAAAAAATATAATCTTTACATAGCACGTGTGCGCTATAGTACGCACGCACTATGTTTTGAATTGAATTTCCCAAGCCTAAGGCTTGGACAACCCAATCCATAGCACTCACACACTATAGGGCGCATGCGCTTTAGTGCATACGCACTATGGCTGTTGGGGGGCTAAAAAGGAATGTGGCACCTTTTTGGTCCCCCATCTTTGTGCATATACCCCTTTACTCCGCAAGAAAATGGGGCAGCTAAGAGGCTAAATTAGGCAATTCTTGAGAGAGCTTGGTGTATTCTCTCTAATGTCGAATTGGGAAAAGAATTTTGGGTTGAGATATATAATACAATAGTATATTTAATCAATCTTAGTCCTTTATATTGCTTGGATTTCGGTATTCTGGAAGAGGAATGACAGAGAAAGCTAATCTCTTATGCACATCTTCAGGTTTTTAGATGTGAAGCCTTTGCTCATGTCCCTAAAGAAAATAGGACCAAGTTGGACCCCAAGTGAATTTTTGTGGGGTGTGGTGTGGACCAATATGAATTTAGATTGTGGAATGATAATACGAAGCCAATATGTCATATTTAATGATAAGTTTTTTCCACGTTTACAGCTATAAGAAAGACCAGTTAAAGAATGTGTCACTATTAGAAATTACAAATTTAATAATGCTCAATCACCACAAGTTGGAGGAAATTTCCAGTCATATGCACAAGGAGGAATCACTCATGTTATTTCTCATCCCAATGTCACAAGAATTTATCCCGTGCATCCTATAGAGGAGCATCCAATTTTCTATTTGCCACCCATTATAGAGGATCGACCTCTTAATTCCACATGTTCATCAAATTATCAAGATCATGAACAAAGTGGTGGTTATGAACAGAGAAATAATTATGACAATCAATGCTCACCTTCTGGAAATGACAACGTCGCTAGAGAAGATTACTCAGAATCTCATTAATTTGTTTCTCCCTCAAGTCAGAGGTCAAAATTGACCTCTAAAACATGTATTTCAACTTATGGATCTTGACTTGTGAGCAGTCTCCATGGGTAGTCGCTCCATAGAATTCAACACTTAATAAGTCTGCACAATCACCGTCCCTTGTAAATTTTCCAGGGCCACTTGTTTTGGAGAACACTGGAAATAATCGATGCAATTTTCCAGATGTCCCCACCTCTGTACAATCTTGGAATGACTTAGTAGGACATCAAATACATACATTAAGTGATGTTTCCATTGGGCAAAAACATTCCAAGGAAGGGGTTGACAATTATAGATTTGGTTTGTCTTCAAATTCACAATCCCAAACACAACATGTAATTCAAAGCAATAGCCATGCAATATGGAAAGTGTTGAATTACATACATAAATGTATGAAAATGCAGAGCTTTAATTATGCTACATCCATTAAATAATCAAGGGAATTTGAAGGGGGAAAGTGCAGGGATGGAGGGGTATTGAGAGAAATAGTATTGGTAACAATGTTACTATTGGTTTACAATCAAAATAGAGTATTGATTCAAGTCATAATCCAGGGTTGAGGAGGTCTACCAGGCAAAGAAAATTCTAGAAAAAAATTCAGACTAGGAGTTGTTCTCATAAGAGACAGAGCTAGAGCTTTTTCTCTTTGATCAATTAGAGCCAATAAATTTTAAAAGTGCTTGCAAAGAAATTGATTGTGACAAATGGAGGGATACTTCGGATTTGGTCCCACTTCTGCCAGATCGCCAGGATTTAAAAAATAGATGAATATTTCGATTAGAAGAAGACAAAGATAGGAGAAGATACAAAACCTGACTAGTTGTGAAAGGTTTTGATCAGCAAAAAGGAATTGACTTCAATGAAATCTTCTCAGTAGTATTCAAAATGACTACCATTCGTACCATTTTGGGATTGGTTGTGATTCATAATCTTGAAATTGAACAACTTAATGTTAAAACAATATTTCTGCATGGTGATATCAATGAAGAATTGTATATGATGAAGCCTTAAGGTTTAATTGATTTTGATATGACTGATGATTTAGACAAGCGAAGATCAACTACTGGTTATGTATATATGTTTGTTGGAGCAATGATCAATTGGGTGTCCAGGTTGCAACAAGTGGTTGTACTTTCTACAACATAGGCTAAATATATTGCTTGCACAAAAGGAGCAAAATAGATTATATGATTGTAGCAGTTGTTTGGTGAGTTGGATTGTAAACAACATGGTTCTATTTTATTTTTTGTGATAGTAATAGTTCTATTCATTTAGCAAAACATGTTGCTTTTCACAATTGTACCAAACATATTAAGGTGTGGTTTTATTTCATTTGAAGTGTGTTTGAGGAATGAAAGCTACAAGTTGAGAAGATTGACACAAAAGCGAATCCAATTTATGTATTGACATTCAGATTGTTTTATGGGAGAAGTTTGAGTTTTGTCGAGCTTCTCTCAGCATTGTCAAGATGTGATTATAAGACCAAAGTAGGGGAATTCTTTGATTCGTTGCAACATTTGTTGGCCTTCAAGTGGGAGTTTGTTAGGTGTGTGAAGCTCAATGATCTTCTATTTTTTTCCCTCGAATTATATGACCCTTCACTTCCTATTTTGAGAAGCTCCTAAAGAGTTGTATGGTTAATGTAATTGATGTAGTTTTGAAGCTTGAAAAAGCTGTTGTAATGTATTATTGACAGATTGAGATAACAATAAAGAATTTCTCCTGCTGAAAGTGGATGTAACCATTTGGTGAACTACTATAAATATGTGTGTTACGTCTTCTAGTGTTTGTTCTATTTTTTCTTATAGTGCATTCTTCATTATACTTGATTTGATCTTCCGATATTTAAAGTTGTAAATCATGTAAGTGTTTAATAAAATAAAAAGTTATGGACATAAACTACATAAAGATAAAAACATTAAATTTTACAAGTATCCAATTAAAATGAAATAGAAAAGAACTTCAACCAATGCATGACAATTTGAAGAAAATGAAAAATTCAAAACAAAATGGTGAGTAGAGGAGAAGAGTACAATTTCCTTTACCCTTCAAGTTGTTTATATAGAATTTTACATTTAAAGAGTTCAAAGGAAATTTACTAAAACTTTGCTTTCCATCAAAACCATGAAATAAATCTGAATAAAATGATGAGAATTTCAAGTTTCTAACTGTTCGAGTGGCTCCTACTATTTTAGGGGTTAGTTGTTGGTTGAGTAAAGAAAAATGGGTTTAACTAAGACAATTCAAGAAACGACTTGTATTTTAACAAAAGCGCATTAAATTATTAAATGATTGGTATAATGTTTTTGTTTGTAATTGTAATTGTATTCAAATTTGAAATTATTATTTTTAAATTTCTTTTATTTTTGTAACTCTAAGTTGTCAATTTAAATGTCTCGTGTATTTATTGATACAAGTTTTTACATCAATAGTGACAGTCATATACTTATGCAAAAACTTATGCCATGAAATAAAGGAAATATTTAATTTAGCAGTTTATACTACTAAACTTATAGAATGAAAGAAATATAAAGATAATTTCAAATTTGAATATGGTTGTGATTACAAATAAAATTAGTATATCTATATTTTAGTATGTGTATGTGAAAAATGTTGAAAGATATTAATTTTAAAGTGTTTATTTTCTTAGAAAAAATTTAATAAAAATAAACACGTAGAAAATGATATCTCCTAATTATAGAATGTAATTAGGATGAACTGTTCCTAATAGTCTCTCCTATCAGGAACACATTAAAATATTAAAATATCATAATGTCATGCCAGAAATAACTGAATACTCTGTTGTGTTGGCAAACCCTATAACAAGTGACATGCCTGCGAGCTCTGCATTTCCCAAGCTCCCCAGAAACAACATTGATATCGATATTATGGCCCTTGAATAGTGCAGCAGCCCCGTTAATAGCATAAGCCCAGATATTGCATACAGTGCCTTGACTAGCTCCTCTACAATTTGTCTCTGTCTCTGTTTCTGCGCCATACCAAACCTACAATCGCTGCCACTATTTATATCTCTGCATCCTCCACCGTTATCTTTTGCGTAAATGAAACAACATTTGATACTCTTTTCTACTTCCCATTTATTTGAAACTGTCCAACTTTCGTTTTTATGTACATGTACTCATTCCATCCGTGTTACAACGTACAAGAAGATCGACATAAAAAAAATAGAAAAAAATAATTAATAGGTAAAATAAAATATATTAGAGTTATTATTTTTATTTTTTTAATTATTTCAATATATTGTTTTTTATTTTATTATTGTGTAAAAAATAAAATGACTTTGAAATAAAAATCTCTTTTAAAATTCATAAAAAATATAATAGTTCTTTAATAAAAAATAAAGTAAAAAATTATTTTGAACGTGTTTTATTAATGGATTTGTTTATTTATTTGTGTCTATAAATCTATTAAACTCTAAATAATTGTGTTAATTTTTTTTAAAAAGTAATTGTTTTGAGAGGCATAACCTATGAGTCTATTGGACAGTTAGTAACAATGTGTGTGTGTGTGAGAGAGAGATCATTTTGAAGGCTATTACATTTTAGAGTGAAATAATGATTAGAGAGAGATCATTTTGGAGGCTATTACATTTTAGAGTGAAATAATGATTATAAACAAGTGCCACGTAGTGGCCAAGTACTTGCCTTTAGTTTTATAAATAAATTTTATTTTAATTTTGATTTATATGTAAAGTGAATTTTTAATTATAATAATTTATAACTAATTTTAATTTTAATTTTAATTTATATGTAAATTAATTATTTAATTATAAAAAATTATAAAATTACTATAATTATAGTTCTAATAATATTTTTAATTTTATAAATAATTATAAAATATCATTTATAATTAATTTAAATTGTAAAATAGTTCTACTTATAATTAATTTTAATATTAATTATTTAGTCCAAATAACTCTTTTTCAACAATATTATAATGTTATTCTATTAAATCTAAAATTATATAATATATATTAAAATAAATCCAAAAAATTCAATATTTTATAATACAACAAAAATAGAAATATTATTTTAATATAAGAAAAAACTTATCAATCTCTTAATAAGTATCTAAAAAGTTGTAAACCATAAACCAAATAAAATCAGATGATATATAAATTAGATTGTATTATTTGAATGCACGATTTTCATGTACAATAAATAACAAACGTGGTACATTTTAATTGGTTCACTCCAGTAATAAGAGCTCAAATGTATTAGCCAATCATATCATCAAAAAATAATTTTTACAAATTATAAACTTAAAAAATTAACATTTAAACTATAGAATATGTGTTATTTTTAACAAAATAAGAAAATACTAAATTATAATTGGTGCAAAAAATTGGTTTTAATCGCTACTTAATGGAAGAAATGCAATAGTACTTGCTAGCCTATCGACAAGTACTAATAAGGGCTTGAGAAGGATATCCCTCATGCATTTTTTATATATTATAAAATATATATAAGGTAGTAGTAGACATGGTGCAACATGGAAGACATTAAATAAATTAATATATAGTTATATTAAATTAAGATTATAGTTAGGGTTAGGGTTCTGGTTTGGATTAGGATTCAAGGATAGGGTTAAGGATTAGAATTATTATTATGGTTAGGGTTGAAGAAAAAAGAAATACGAATGCACCAAATGTTAGTATTACAAGGTATATAGATGGTTGTTTCTCCAATGGTGTCCACTTGAAAGTTTGGAGTGCTTTCTTTAATTTTAATTATTTTATTATATTTTAATAATTTTCTATTCCTTTATGTAAGAAACAAAAATCCACATAATACAAATTTTTTGATAAAATATCATTTAAATCATAGTTGAAAAGAATAATAATATATCATGAACTAATTTTTATATAGTTTGTCTTGTAAGAGAGATAATACATTAATTGTGACACAAAGGTTGATGCATCAAGTACATGATAAAGTGATACTATGAACCATTTCACCTCCTTAAGTCTCATACTACTCTTCATCATCTATGCTCGAGACAATAATGGGATCTAGACACTTTTTCTACCTAACCACAAAGCATCAGCTTCCTTGATGCTCAACAAGAAAATCAGAACCAACAAGGATGGAAATTGGTACAACATTTTACCCTATCTAACATTTCACATATAACAATATAGCATCTACACAATGATATGGAAGGGATTAAAATAACATGTTTTCACCTAGTATCAAATGAATGGAAATATCACTTTGGTCAAAGCATTATTATTTTTCCAACTACTTGGCAGATGTGTCAAATACCAAAATCTATCCTTCACTAGTTACCTAGATTTGAAACCCATCAAAATAATTAAATTAACACCACACATGAATATAATAAAATAAATGAGACATCATACACCATGTTCTATTTCATTTGCAAATGAAAACTGCCCTATTTGAAAAGATAGTAAAATGACAAATTCTTTACCTAAGTTGATCATTCAAAGTTCAGGTTCTAATTAATCCATTCCCATGTTGAACAAAGAAAAATCACCTCCTCTTCTCATAGACATTCTAAAACAGAAAGGAGGACATATATATAAAATAATCTCATGAATCAATAAAGATATCCGAATTTACGATTTTCATATATGTTAGCCCATGACTATTCAAATTTAATATATACTTAATTCTTTTAATTATTAAAAAAATTACAACCCCAAAATTTTATTTCTATCTTATACTAGATTTCAAATTCATGAAAGAATCCTCAAATAAAAACAAGAGCTTTGCAACGTTGGAGTCCTTGTCTTATGGAAGAAAACATAAGTTTAAAATGTCAATCATAATGAAAAGAAATATACATTTTGATAATAATTCAAATTGAAAAGGCTATAATTTGTATGCAGATTGAAATCGTATTTTTTTTTTTTCAAAAATTTATAGGATTTTGGAAAGATAATACATTTTTCATAGATGCAAGAACCAGAGAAAAGTGATTAGAAAAATTAAATGATATGTGCATTTGGTATGAAAGTAATAAGAGCTTGTAAGATAGCCACATTGAATGACACAAGGTAAAGCTATATGGATATATTTGTAATGAACTAATACTTTTCCATCATTAGTTAGCACAATCATCATTACAAAGTTGTTTCGTACAAGAAAATAAGGAAGATACATTATACTAAAGTATAAAACATTGTAGTAGAGGAAAGAAGATAAACACAAACATGCTTGTGTAAATAGGTTTGTCTATTTGGTATAAAACAAAGTGATAACTATGTAATTGATAACATGTTTTGTAATATATTTGAATTTTGATTGAACATTGTCGTCAATATGTGTTCGTACATTTTCCATTAATTGGTGTAGATCTTAATTATTTTGAGTTGTTGGTTAGAGAAGGTGGGTAAATGAAACTTGCATAGTAAGCATAATTTCAACATTTTTTTGGTGATGCAAAATAAATAGACAAATATAACATAATAGTGTAATGAAATGCTAGTAGATTAGATAGGAAAAAATTGAAACAAGAGAGCCAATATCCATAACTAATTTTTAAAATTTATTTTATGATGTACTGAACTTGGGTTTATAGTTCTTGTAAAACCAGTTTTCTCTTAATCAAAAACTTAGTGCCTAGATTGTTGATTGACATTTCCACTCTATTAAAATGATTGTATTGGTAGTGGTTTTTTCCCTTTTTTATTATGAAAAATTAGGAAGGAAAAACTATCTATATGTGTTGTCTTCATAATACATTTACAGCTACAACTACATGGCAATACATCATTTTTTATGTAGCATTTAATACTCTAGATAGTATTCGTGCTAGAGTTAAATTTTATGGCATTCATTTGGACTTGCATGATTTGCATTATGGTTTGAGAAAGGGCTAAGAAAGAGCCAATCAAGGGCCAAGCAAGAGAAAAGGGAAGCTTTCAGGACATCATGACTAATTTTGTTTTGTCTAATTTATTTGTTTAGTTGTGGTGTGACTTGTTATTTTAACTATTCAGTATCATTGCTTCATTGTTAAAATGGTTTAGTCTTTGTTGTTGATTTAGCTATGACCTCATCTGAATATGATCTTCTACCTTGAAAATATTCTTTTGTTATGAAGAAAGCTCTGAAGTAGTCTTGAGCTCAAAGTGGCTAAAACCACATTTTAAACTTTTTTAGAACTAATTCAAATTGCAAGGTTTTTTTGGATTTATTTACTTTTTTATGTATTTTTGTATATTTTCCCTATGTACTTATTTAAAACTAACTTAGTTTATTTTGTATTTAGAAAGGTTAGTGTCTAATTTTCTAATTTTGTAGACTAACCTTTGTAAACTCAAAATGAACTAGGCTATGTTTAAACAAGTTCATAGCAATGAAAATCAATAGTTTGAATACCATGTTATGGTAGAGTAAATGCAAGAAGGTGGTAAAAATAAAGGACAATCACCATTTATCAAAGTCTTTGTTCAACATGCTAATTTTCTTACGAGTTTCAAACATTTACTTCAACCCTAATTTACAAAATAGAAACTATTTCCATATGCAAAACAAATACTTAATCATTCGACATATGGACTACAGTATGTTTTGTTAGAAACATTCTATGTGTTAAAATGAATAGCCAAGATAATTCAATATTGTGAACGTGATTAGTTTCAACATCAAGACATGCTAGAGAAAAATTAAGGGCATAAATGAAAACAATGAAATGATTCATCATACTTGTAGGTCAAAAGATACAAAATCTAAAATGTTGTACAAACAAGAGGATTGCATACCACTATGAATAATTTGTTCTTAGAAACTTTGCAATTGGAACAAAATAATTAATTTAGATTTGATATTCAAGTCTAGTTATTATGTTTGAAAATTGCATTGTTGAGGAGGAGTAGTTTTCATATGATTACATTTGTAACTTATTTTGCAATGGAAATAATAGAATTATTCATGGTAAACATGAATGTTCCTTGTATTTCAAATCTACACATGTGGCATAAACAATTGTAGACATGTCTTTCTTATATTTTTTAATGATATATTTGAGATCTCAAGAGAGTTTTGTTGCAAGATATTGGTGTGCAAATTGTAGTTGACTATGCCATCTTTAGTGTTGTACTATCCTAAAAAGTTAGTGCCCATGATTGGATGCTCTATTAGGTCCTATTTTAGTGATTTCAAGATCAGATGTCTGTTATGCTTGATCTTTTTTTATTCCTCTTTTCCCACTTCTCTATCATCTTGACACCTAGTTTAGATTTTAGCCTAAAATCCCAAGTATAGATCGACTCAAAGGACCTATACCCTCAGATTTTGGCCTGGAGCCCTATGTCAGTGTGTTAATGGTATAAATAATTTGGTGGCTAGGATGGATTACTTTTAAATCCCAAAATACTAGAGTAAGTATAAAAACACATTATCTCTCCTTATTTTGACATCCATAACTATACTCAAGCCTTTGCAATCAAGTTTCAGGAGAATTTGGGAATTCTCCATCAAGAAAGAAGATCATTTTATTCCTTCCATCAATCTACATTCATCTCTCCTTCATTGTAAGTGATTATAAAGCATATATATATTGAAAATCTAGGAGTGGTGTTCATATATGCATGCATTTGTGAGGGCATACTTAATTCGTATTCTAAAAATCAAGGTCAAATCCTTGATTCCAAGCACATTTAAGCATCTTCATGGGTATGAGTATTTTTTCATATGTCCATGAGGGTTTATGCAAGGTGAATCTAACATTTACCTTTTTACATGCTTTCCTTAATGAACTTTCAAGATTGATTCCTAAATAGGGGTTTGACCAAGGAAAACCCTTTTTACCCAACATTTTCCCTATTTTTCTATGTGTAAGAACAAGCTAAGTAAATGTGAGATATTTTCTAAGAAAATCGAGAATAGTCAAACTGATCCTAAAAATTTTAGGTAAAAAAATAGGGTACTAGTTGTTTCAAATAATCTATACCCAGGTATGGGTCATTCAAGATTATGTATACCCTAAAAAATAGGCTCAAATTTGATAGGAAGGTGGGTTATAGTGTCATGATCTCAATAAATTTGTTACATGTATTTCTAACGTTCTATCTGTCAATTACTCAAATTTGAAGTTACTAATTTTATATTTCATTTCTAGATGCACTTAAATCTTTCTCAATTTGTATTTCTATCTTTATTTTTATTTTCCATTTCAAAATTACATATTTAGTGAAGGAAAAATTGTCCACATTTAGCGCTTGAGTCACCTCTTGAGCCTATTGGGGACATCTTCCTTCTAAATGTGCAATGTTGGAAAGGGATCTGATCTATCTTATCCTATTTTCATTGCTTCCCTTTCCTCATATACATTTTGGTGAACCTGACTCTTCTTACATACTTTTATTTATGGTGTTAGATTCCCTTTGTACTTTTGCGGGTTCACATTTTGGTGAACTAGACTCTTCTTACATACTTTTGATTTTGGTGTTAAATTTCCTTTGTGTGCTTGTAGGTTCACATTTTGGTGAACCTGAATCTTCTTACATACCTGTGATTTGGTGTCTAGATCTACTTTTAATTAATCACTATTTAAATTACATGTTTTCTACACTATATGCTTTAAATCATCATATTTGACTTGATAGTTAAATGTGCTTTTCATTAATTGTACTTAGTTTATGTTTGTATGTCTCTTTCAAATATTTACATTAGATCTATGTCTTTTTCATATTTTAGTGAATTAGTGTTATTACATTTAGTCCTACTTATAACATTTTGGTTAAGATAAGTCAACTTGTGGGTTCATTTGATCATGAGTCCTCTTTATTTCATAGGAATCTTGATGAGACTAACATGCATACTAATGAAATTCCTCCTATTTTTGGGAACCATGCTTCCCACTCTTCTCATGATGAATATGAGACCTTAATAGTTCCTCCAATGCAAGTTCAAAATCTATCTCATGATTTTGAAAAAAAAGAGAAATAGTTCTAGGTCATTAAAACTCCAATCCTGAGGTCATCTCCGTCATAGAGGGTTTGAGGAAGATAATTCATAATGATGAACATGGTGTTAACATCTTGCGTAGTATCTCTCATCTCAATTTTGATAATGTCAAGCCTATTAGATATTGTTCCCAAGAGTTAAGTTTCATTCCACCAACACTGGTGTTGAGACCTCCACTCCTATTCCCACCTCCATACCTAGTCTGTCTACTTATGCTCCACTTGTCATAACCACTTCCATTAAAAATACTAATCCTACACATGTTATCATTCCCAATCCTATTGTTACTCCTTCTTTAAGTGTTCCATGTGTTTCGTTACCTTCATCCATGCCCACTTACAATAGTGTTCCTTTTTCATGTTCTTTTGTTCCTTCCATTTCCCATAATGGTTCTATTTTTTCACACATATCTCCTACCACTCTTTCTATTGAATCTACTATCAATATATTGGCTCAAATTATTTCATCATTATAATAAAAAATTGCTTCTATGACTCAATCCAAGTTTAACATTCCTAATTGTGACATTGCTAATCTTTTATCCTTAAATATCATCCATGTCGCCATTCCTCAATACATGGAAATTCCTCATTTAGAGACTTACAATGGGAAGAGTGATTCTTTGATTCATGTTAAAACCTTCCAAACATGTTGTGGTGATTTTTTATCATGATCATAGGTTTATAGATAAACTATTTACTATAACCTTTGGAGATAAAGCCTTGAAATGATATTATTCTTTGCCTCTTTATTCCATTGATTCCTTTCAAAAACTTGCTAAATTTTTTATTCAATAGATTCAAAACCTAATGTCAGATCTAATGTTCCATTTATATACTTATATCTCACCTCCTATATCCTATAAATGTTCCATTTATGTCATTTCTCAACCTAGTGTGTTGTCTTTTGTTCTTCTCTTTAAAGAAGAGAAGGATCTAATGTTGATTGAAAATATCAATCAAAACCAAACACAACCATTGTGCTTGTGATTTCCATTGTAAACATCATGCTAGAGCTTGTGAGCATGTCTCCCAAAATCTATCCTCTCCTGAGACACCTAGTGATTCTTTTATTCCCATTGACCAACCTATTCATATCTCAAGTGTAGTGTCTCTCCCATTTTATTTTTTCATGACATCGTGATGGATGTGGCTTCAACATTATTTGAGTTAGTTATTCCATGTTGTTGGATGAGATCCCTTGTGATGCCTTGTTTTGGCTCAGGATGTTTTCATTGTGCCTTGTTTGATTAGTTGAGTGCACCTTATGCTTTTTCATATATGTGCTTGTGTTATATGATCATGTTGGGTCAGTAAGAGGTTTGTACCTTTGAAGTGATTTGATTTATGTGGTTTCATTGGAAAGTTGTTTATGTCCTTATGCATGTTTGTTATAACCAATGAGTTGTGGCTAGTTGTATACCTGATTCATGATGCTAGACCTTCTAAGGTTTTTATTTTGAGTTTTGAGGACTCATTGTGTTTTTAGTTATTTGATATGAGCCTGATTCCTTTACATGATTCAGTGGCTATTCCGATGTTATGATTTTATAGTTTCATTTTGAGATGCACCTTGTTTAGTCCATTCTTGTGTTCATTCTGAGATTACTACTATGGTCATCATGATGGTATCTGGATTACTTAGCTTATGAGACATTATTGATTATATGAAATATGATGTGAGTGATGGTTCTATTGATGTATGTGCCATTGACTATTGGATTATGCTTTTCATCTTGCTGAGATGTTATTTGGATCATGGATCATTATATTTGTATTATGATGTTGTAATTCTATGATTATCCATGTGATATAATTTGGTGGTTACATTGTGTGATGTATTTGATTACTGTACATTATTTTGGTTATCTATACTATTATTGATTTAGATATTAGATTATGTTATTATTACCATTTTGATCATATCTTTGTGAAGATGATTTATGATGATATCTAGTGTATTTTGCATTTGAGAATATTGGATTCATATATTATGATGATTATCAATGATTTCCTATTATATTATGTCATGTATGATGTTTAGTATTTTAATTGATATCTTCACTAATTTATGCTCATATTATTGTAAATGACTATTTTATGTTAATATTAAATAAGATGATGTTCACTACAATGCTCATATAATTATTATGATTTATGCCCGATGTGATTGTACGAAGTGAGACAAAGTTGTAGTTACTCATCTGTGAGATCTACATGATGTCTCACTATCCTTAGATGGTCGATATCATGTATGTTCATGTGATTCAACTCTTTATACTATGAGTAGATGCACTTGTTGTTTGCATGTTTTAGTGAATAGGTACCAAAAATTGTTCCACCTAAGCTACAGGTTTGAACATGCCTTTATCCCCTCTAGTGGCACAAGAGATAATTTCACTAAACATTCATTATTTATCCAATAACATCCTTGTATGGATGACACATTCTAATGTATATTATACCTTTGGTACATGTGGGTAAATCTATAATTCATATGCATATTGTGATAAATAGGGATGTGTTTGTGCATATAGAGTTTCTGCAGTTGTCGTGCTTGAGTTAGAATTAAATGTTGACTTTTAATTGTTTGGGGATTTTTGTGCATTTAGATTTTTCACAGTTGTTGTGGTTGAGTTATAATTAAATGTTGACTTTTAAAATTGTTTGGGGTTTTATTTTTACTTACCGATAATTTTGTCATAGAATTATTCCATTTTTTTGGAATTGGTTAATTTATTCCATGTAAGTCTTGGTTGGTTTTATGGGGTTTTAATTTATTGATTTAAGTGATTTTATTTTAGCCTATGTGTATTGGCCAAAAAGTGACTTAATAAAGAATTAGAATTCATTTTCTCACTTTTACATTTTTGGAGAGAAAAATTGCTCAACCCCTCTTGTGAGAACTTTGGAGGTTTTCTCATTGTGTTTAATCTATCCACATGGGTAGCGGATCGTTGGATTTGTGTTGTCATTGATATTCACTTTGTGGAGTCATTTTCATTTCCATGTTGGATTTATTTTATTTTCTTTGTTTTTGTATTTCACAATTAGTGTGAGGTAGGGCATCCCACATATTTTCTAATCCTTCATCTTTTTTAATGTATTAAATTATTTTATTATCGTGGACTGAGAATTAGCATTTATCCACATTTTCATAGCATTGCATTGCTCGATTGGGTCTATGTGTGTATTTCATGTTTTAGAATTTGGAAATTATGGATTTTTTGGAGTTATGATGCCCATTTTTTGTGGGTGCATCGAACAAGAACTTATTAGATATTTTCCATGTTGAGTTTATTTAAGAAAATACGTTTTAATTTTGTGGCTAGATTTTAAGTTTGATTTTTAGGCTTTTTCATGGGTGTGTCATTTTGCATGCCATCTAGATGTTGTATGTCACCATGTTTAGCCTGGTTGAATTGTTGGTTGTTGTAGTCTGATTTCAGGTAATAGCTATCGTGATCCAAACTTATCATTTTGATGTAAAATGATGATTTTGAAACCTTTGCTAGTTTTTGCCCAAATTTGGCATTTAGGGTATTTTGTGTCTTGTTGAGCCTCCCTCATGTTCTAATAAGATGTTAATCAGATTCTAGTGGAATTTGTGCTCTTGTGTAAGTAGCCAATGGAGCTATTTTGTGTTTGTTCCTTTGACTACATTCACACAGTTTCCATGCCTTGAGTGTTGGAATTGATTTTGCCTCCAATTTTTGCCTTGTTTTCTTGTTGATGCTTATGTTATCTACGTCCTTAGTGTAAACCAAGATTGTGCATCTTTTTCTTTTGTCCTCAGTTTTGACTGAGTGGACAAACTTTGTCTTATTCCTTCATTTGTGTAGACAGAGTAGATAGACTTTACGTTATTTTGTCCTTAGTGTAGAGTGAGTGGATAAAGTCCTTATTTCACATCCTTGGTGTAGTCCAAGTGGGTGTAGTGTTTTTCTTATGTCCCCAATGTAGACTGAGTGGACAAGCTACCTTTTTTGGTCTTCATACTTTAATGTTGAGCCATAGGACTAGGTGCGATGAGTAAGCATGGGGAGTAGCTCCTTATGTGGACCCTGGTGTGGAAGTGGCCATAGTGGATGTGTCAAGGAGTTTCTTAAAAAGTGATAACATATTAAAATTAATTAGGTATAAACACTAATCAAAGGATCCCAGGATTTCATATATTGACTCATGTGGGTAGTGGAAACCATTGAATTCATAGATTTCATTGATGACCTGTGCAAGTGGTAGATAGTACTTGAGCCCTGGATATCAATATTGACTTGTGTGGATAGATTTACTCCCTATGGTTCATACTTTGTATTGGCTCTTGGTTTAGTAAGATTTTAATTACCTTGGAAATGAAGAGATGCACCAATGGGTTAGCTTACTTCCCATAATCAGTACATTCACACAAGAATAAGGACCAATTAACAAAGCACAAGCACTAGTAAATTTTACCTTAAATTTCAACGAGAATTAGTCAAATTTTCTACAACAATTGGTCGAATAGGTGACTAAAACTGTCGTCAATCTTTTTTCGTCAAATTTTCTACATGTTAAATAACAATCGCAATTTTGACCCCATAACTGGTTGAATTATCGACAGCAACAATCCCTTGGAACTGGAAGAATAAGGCGTCGATCAATTGGTGTAACGGTCAAAATTGAGACCATTTTGTCATCGACTTATCCACCCAAATTTGTCGAAGTGATCATCAAATGTATAGCTTCCTGGTTGAATTTAGTCCATTTTGTCATCGAATTATCCACCCAAATTCGTCGAATGGACCGTCAAACGTATAGCATCCTAGTCAAATTTAGTACTGTGTAAAGGATGAAATTTTGACCAATACTAACTTTTGTTCAAAAAAAAATGTGACACCATTTTCAATGTATTCCTACTTTTAGTTGAATATATTGCTTGTCTATAATTAGTATGCATATATGAATCTATGAAGCTTTGATTTAGCTATTTTCTTCTATTTAGCACAATTAGATTATTTCTCAAGTAGGCCCACTTGAGATACATGTCCCTACTCTTTTTTTTCATGTTAGCATAGATAATTAAATTTTATAGTCAGTAACTTGGCTTCTGCTAAACATTACTATTGGACTATGTGATGCTCTTGCAGCTTAGACAATTCTTTAGTAAGTTTAGTTTTGGCATGTTTTTAGTTTATTTTAGGTATATATAATCTTTTAATTTTCATATGTTATTACTTATTATTAATTGTTTGACAACTACTAAATTCATTGTTTTGCATTAATCATTATTGTTCATAGTTTTATTTCATTAAGTGTATGGTTTTCATTGTAATTTTCTTTTTAACACAATAGATGACAATCTAAGTAAAAGCATGCACATATAGTGCTAAACCATGACATGCCTACATCCTTGGGTTGATGTTTAAATGTATTATATTGTCCATAAGAGGTTTTTTTGTCAAATAACCTATCTTTGAGTTTATGGAGAAGGAAATTTGTCAAGCTCAAGATTGATGAAATCTTAAGGCACGAATCGGCCTGATTCCACATCACTTTACTAGCACTCTAGTGAGCTAGAGAGATCAATTAATTAAAGTGGATATAAGCTTAATGTGACAGAAAAATACATAAAATATAAGTAACATTATGCTACTAAGAGATTAAAAAAAAAATTTAGTCTACTAATGAAAGAGAATTTGATTAAGATCAACTGGTGGGCTTTATTAGTTCATTGTCTTAAATACTTGTACCAATCAAGGACTATAATGTGGATTCTTGACACCAACATGAGATGCATGCATCCTGTATGGACAAGGTATAGGGACCAAAACTAGAGAATACGAAATCAATAGCTATGCTTACAAAACTAGGAATAGATGATATGTTGATCCTAGGTTAGTGATAGTTGGAAATGACCTATAAGGGCCTATAATGATGTAATAAGGCCAATAGAGCCTCTGAATGATGTTAAAAGTACTAAAAGTGCAAAAACTTGTAAATTGCCTATGAGGGCAATATAAGCCAAAATGGGCTTAAGGAGGGTTAGTTAGGAGTTAGTAGAGGTAAGAAGTTATTAAAGGTTGTTCTAATTATTTGTGAAGTGGTAACAACAAGTTGTTCTAATTGTTTGTGAAGTGGTATTTTCTTGGCTATGACTTAGGAACGTGGTGCAGGGCACCTTGGCAAAAGCATGCAAGAAGAGTCATTTAGACTCATGAAGGTTTAATGATCTAGGAAGATCAAATTTTGAATGTAATTGGACCTATGGTCCATTTTTGTAATCGATGTTTTAAATGTGATAAGCCTAAACTATAAAGGCATGTAATAGAGGAAAATGGCATTGAAAGGTCAACATGTACCTAAAGGGGTTCATTAAAGGTTGTTTTGTTGATCCTAGTCTATCAAAGGGATCTAAAGGCCTATAAGGTCTTTGACCAATGTAATAGGGTCTCTAAGGACAATTTAAAAGGTTTTGAAAGCACCAAAGAGTGCCCAAAGTTGTAATGTGCCATGTTGGCAATTAAGGCCTATACAATGAGAAAGAAGGAAGCTCATTGAATGGAAGAACTCCATTTGTAAGTCTGGCCTTGCCTGCAGACCAAAAACATAAAAAAAATTGTGGGACAGATAATAATAAAAAAACTATTTCAAATCATGCATATTGAATCCTTTAATTGACTAGTATACATGGAAGCCTAATAATATTTAATTGATGATAGCTATTAAAATATGTTAAACGGCAATGAAATAATCAAATCCAAACAATAAAGAAGATAATTTCTGCAAGACAATAAATAAATGTCTTTAGAAGAGTAAAGAAACATTGAATATTTTAGTTGATTAGTTACTCAAAATAGTACACAACTCACCAGCAGACTTTGTACAACAGTAAGATTCAAATGAGCCAAATTATTCATAATCTTCAGAATACCAGTTGCCACTTCTTCAAAATTGACAGGAAGCATATACGCTGCCTGTAGCTTCAAATCAAATAATTAGAGTAACCCTAGTCGCTTCAATAGGTGAACAAAAATGATCTATCTTGACTCAAATCTAAGCAAGATGCTTCCAAAAGTGTATATGGCTTGAATAGATAAAATGAAAATCACTAAAACAGTGAACTTGAGGTCAATATAATTCTTTTTTGTAGTATCAAATCTCACCCATGCAAAGGGAAATAAAGGGGATTTTAGGGAGATAATATTCATTTTTGTTTATAACAAATGTGAATTCATTTGAGTGTTTTGTCCTTCAAGCACAACTTGGCCTCAGGTCAATAGCATCAGAGCACCTCATTATTGTCTATCAAATCCTAGTGGTATTAGAGTTGCTCATCTAAATCCTTCTTCAAATTTTGCATGTCTACTCACACAAGGTCCACATGGAGAAAGTAAGCTCTAGAAGTTCATGAACCTTGATCTTACTTATCTCCATAATCTCAATAGAAGATGGCAGACAAATTGATAGCAAAGATGCAGCAACAAAGGGATGATTTGGAGAAACATTATGAATGGATATAGGCTATAAGCATGAATCAAGATTAGAATGTCACATAATATCATATAAACAACAAAAACACTATAAACTTGTAATCATAGCATCATGATCATACCATCGTATCATCATATGCTTCAAGTTCAACATCAAAATATTAAAATGTCAAATGATAAATCATAACATCAAGTTCAAGTAAAGGAAATAGAGCCTGTATAACCATATTTGTTTGTCATACCCTTTTTGCAAGGAACTCAAAAATTATTCAAATTAAACAAGTATGAACTGTAAGAGACTAAGAAAGAAGGCAAAGGTGTTACCTCATTAGGATGATAGTAATAATGAGACAAAGAACCATGAAGACTAAATCCAAGGAGACCAGATCTGAACATCCGAGTTTGGTCAAATTCAAAAATTGGTTTGCCTTCATAGCACTGTCAAGTCAACAACATGAGCATTATTTTGTGTCTACAGTGTCATCAATGTTTTTAAATGTAGATTGAAATGGTTGTAAGTATGAATTTCTACCACATGCAAATGATTTTGAGATACAGACCTATGCAATCCAATCTCCCAAGGAATAGACAACACCACTTATCGCCATCTTTGCCAAAATAGGATTTGTCATAAAGCGATGTTAGAATAGTTACTAAAATGGTCATAAATTATGTTCTTATAGTAAAAGAATACTTTGACTTAAGAAAAAAACTACACAATATTAAAACATGGCATTGTGCTTTAAAAACTAAAAAGGTACTTGTAACGAAGAACTTCATTTCGACTTGCTAATTGGTTGTCACTATTAACTCTAAGCTTGTCTTTAAAGTTTGAGCTTCACTTGGTTTTGAGAATAGTTTAATATTCTCTACTAAACAAGGCCAACCATGTGAAGGTGAAAACTCATTTGGCCCCTCCCCCCCCCCCCAACATCACTCTAAATTCCCCATTAACATTTAATAACATTCATTCATTCATCCATTTTTGAAATATAACATTCAATCATTATAATCACATGATGACATTCATTAACACATAAAATTCATTAACACACAACATTCATGAATAATTCATTAACACATAAAATTCATTAACACATCATTCATCAACATTACTAGTACAAAATTACATCCATTAAGACAACGTTCTTTCATTAGCAAAAAATGTTAATTACAATAATTTCTTTTTGGGTTTCTTGCTATTTTTTTAGTCATGTAATTTATAAGAGGAAGATCAATGTCCTCATCATTCCCCTCCTCTACTGATTCTAATTCCAATGCATGTCTCCTCCTCATGTGTTCAAGAACATGAGGCCGTTGCGTCAAAGGGGGGTCCGTTGCAATAACAACTACATGAGTTAAATTCACACCATTTTATATTAGTGAATTACAAGTATTTATTTAAGTAAAAGAACTATAAATCAAAAAATTAATTTAAAAGAACAAAACATAGATTTTCTTTACCTGAATGTGCCACATGATCTACATGGTGATCAGTTTGAACATCCTCCGGCACTCATTCAGCATGACATGATTATGTATCCTCTAAAATATACACAAAAAGGTTACACCAAGTTCAATTTAAGATGTTAAATTGTATTAATAATTACATAATTAGTTTTAAATAGAAAATGAGCACCTCCATGGAAAGTACGATGCACATCAGGGGCTTCATGATGCGGCGTATGATTTGTGTCACGATTAAGAGGCTGCATTGCAATGTCATGCACATTATTATCAAATAGATTATTGCTCAATTAATCAATTTATAATATATTTTTTGGCATATTTACCTATGCACATGATGTAGGAGACTCTTCGGTTCGGCCAATGGAAGCTTTCCATAGGCGTTCAGCCATGGCTTGATAGCCTTCCTTGAAGGCAATTTTTTTGTGTTCTTCTGTGGCCTCTAAATTAAAATCAGAGCTCTGCATTTTTTGATTAAACAAAATTATTTGCATTTTATAAATAATTTTTCTCTGCAATTCATTTACTACTACTTACAATTCATGCTTTAATTTTTGAATATCCACCAAAGCCAAGTTTGTGTTGCCTAATCTTTTGCAGCCTGGCCTTTATTGTCATTGATGTGTCCTGCAACCTATGAAAAGTTTGAAATATCTTAGATGATGTAGATATAAAAATCACTAATTAGTGCATTATTACATTATACTAGTAGTTAATACTATTGCATACCTTCTCACATTTTTGGGTGTAGTTCCTCTTTGAGCATTCCCTTTCTCCTTTGCATCCAAAATGAACTCATTCCAATCCCTCACTGAAATAAAGGGAGGATGCACGTACTTTGGGTTCTGGATGAGACTCTTTCTATATGAGTCACTCACAGTCTTAAGATGTTTGCAAGCTCTTTCTAAAATTTTCTTCTTGTCAAAAATATTATTACCAAACTCATGCTCTAAATCTTTAACGAGCTAATCTTTTAATTTTTTTTCTTGCAAGTTCCACCTTTTAAGAAAAAACACAAAATTGTTAGATATAGCTAATAAAAGAAAAGACCCGAATGAAAGGAAAAATACTATACCAATTAATGATATGAAAAAAAACAGTGGGATAAAGTTAGTTCACTTATGATGTTCCACCTTGTATGTATGGTGGGCCCGAATATATGCAATGCGAGGTCATAAAGCTTCTTATAAAATGTATCATTTCCTACAAAAAATGTCATGGGATAATCAATCCAAAACTTGTTATGAATAGGTAAATGCATATTACAATATAAAAAATAATTATTTAAAGTACCTGGAAGCTTAGGACATTTTAAAGGCATCGATTCATTATTGTCAATCAACAATGACGTCTGCATAACTCGGGCCGTGCTAGAAACACAGGTAGATCCAAGAAATGATGGTGAATTATCACCAATACATGTACTCTGATCTGTATTTGGTGAACCAGATGGTGCCGCCGATGTATCTCCTACTCCAAAAAAATAATCCACTATGTGATGCACCCAAGATTAAAGTACAAATTATCAAATCTTAATTAACACAAAACCAAATATAGAAAAACAAGGATTTACCAGCTGGCATAGACCATGAAGGCGTCGATGTTTGCATGCCCCTTGTTGCCGACATTGCACTCGGTAATCTTGAATGTACGTCCGTCGACCTCCTACGAGGATTCTCCTACACTTGATGACCTGAATAATACATTGTTAGCAAAGACATTCTGAAATAATAAAAGTAAGAGTTAACTTAAGAAGTTTTTGAATGTTCCAAAGAAAAAATTTCTTGTAACTTGTCGACTAAAGGATTATTTTACCTGAAGCGGCCAGAGCTCTGCTAGTACCGGCCTCATCGCGTTGTCCTTGACCAGGTTCTAGATCAGTTGCCAAAAATTCCTGTAACAAGAACACATATTACATATTTTACTTCACAACATAAAAGAGTATAAAATATAAACCTTTATTGAACTTTTCTTATAGCTAAAGATTCATTACTACTTAATTCATAACGTCGTGCTTGCACTCTCAAATTAGATAGCCTCTTCATCATCTCCTTAGTTGGCATATTTGCTTCATCCAAAATTCTCATTATTTCTAAATTGATTTTTTTTATTTTTTTCTTCAACATAATTGTTACATTAGGTGTTTCCACGGTATTATCATCAGAAGGGGTAGCTATTTCCTCTGTACTTACTGTAGGTGCTTTTCCCCTATCCTAAACATCAAATTATGACAGGAATATCAGTAAAACTATCATAAAAACTCTAAAATTATAAATAAAATAATGTAATAATATAACATTTTTCAACTATCTAATTTGTACAATTTCAATAAGGTTTACCGTTGCTAAAGAATGGGTGGGAGGAGCATCCTCATGGCCTCTATCATGTGCGAGATCCATATCATCCTGTGACAAAGATTAAATATAAAAACTTCAGCGAACTGAAAGCAATAGACTTAGTAAAAAAAACTTATTAATAAAATGGTATATAGTACTTACCACTCTCATGATAGTAACTTTGTTTGTATCTATGCGATTTAAATGGTAATCTATTAGCAGTTCTTCCCCTGCACTTATTGATTTTATTGTACATACAAAAATTTGATTCCCCTCACGCACCTCAAATATGCAATTGGGTTGCTTATTAGTTGAGGAAGGTCGCGTACTATTTATAAAACCTAAAATATTACTTGTTGCTTTTGGTCTCCCATCAATGTACATTGCAAATATTTTACTTTGATCATTTTCTTTCCATTGTATATAATTAGCTGATAGTGCATACCTACACATACTTTTTTTATATTGAACAATCCACATCCAATCATTGTAATTGTAACACAGACCGACATACTTGAACAATTCAACAACTTTGTTGTAACATACCTTTATCCCATCCATGGAAAATAGGCCCAAACCATGTAATGAGGATGGAGCAATGCAATATACCCTCTCATTAACACAAAAATCAATGTTAATTGGAGGTAGCTCATTGGATACCCATTCTTTCTTAATCTGTGTGTACCGAAAGGGCACCTTGATGTTGCCTTTGGTCTCATCATCATAAGAACATGACCCCCCATTAGCAAGGAAAAATTTCATGCATTTATCAAATTTTTTTCTAATCTTTTGACCTTTAGTTGATCTCCCTATTTTAGTCATACTACATGTAGAACTTTCATCTAGCATTCCCTCATTTCCCTCATTCGATGTAGATAGATCTGACAAGTACCTATTTGGTGGGTCCTTCAATCCATCAAATGAGATATTGTCACGTCCCCGCTTCAAATAGAATTTTGATAATATTTAAATAATATATATAGAATAATCAAGTTGTGACCCATATGTACGGTTCTTCTTTGTCTATACGTGAGAGATATAAAATGTACTAAGTTGAAAGTGATTATATAATTATATTTATATACGGTTCTTCTTTGTCTATATATACATTATATGATTATATAATATGTCTATTTATAACATACGTGCTCAATGATAAACAAGAAGAATATAAGAAAATTATGTCTATTTATTGACTTATACCTGCTGATCCATGTCACTGTGCACGATCCACGCCAAAGGGGTTAAATTTCCTGCATATGTTAATCATTTATCTTAAGTTAGCTAAAAATTACATGATACGTATGCTACAAATAACTTAGAAGACAACATGAACAATATGCAACATCGTAAACATGAACAAATTTACCTTATATATGGAATGCAAGATCGTCGACAGAAGGGGTGACGATGTTTGTAGTCAATTGCCTGTTTGCAAAAAGGGTGATAATCAAACACGATATATACATGTATCAACAGCAATTAATCAAGCATCGTAAGAAAAACATTGGTAATTATAAATCACATATGTTGTAATCATTAGAATTGAACACAATAAATATGTAATCATTACAATTGAAAGCAATAAATCATGTCAATCATTTCATTGATCATTTCAATTATGTCATTGATCATCTTCTTCTTCATCATCATCATCATCATCATCATCGCCATCATCACCATCATCATTGCCATCATCACCATCACCATCATCATCATCGCCATGATCACCATCACCATCATCATCATCATCATCATCACCATCATCATCACCATCATCTTGATCTTCATCATCTGTTTCTTCATCATCTTCACTATCTTCTTCTTCCATAACATTATACTTTATCAGTCTTCCTCTTGGATCATGTCTAACAACAAATGACCAACCCTGTTTATGTGGAACCTCTGAGTAAAACACTTGCTCACATTGGCTTGGAAGAACATAGGGCTCATCTCCAACTGACTCAAACGACCTTGTATTAATCATTGTAAATCCATTATCATGTTGAATAATAGTTCTATCTGGATCATTTTGATTCAGTCGTAGCTTGTACCATTTGACGATGAATAGAACTAATTTGAAAGAGTTAAAGTCGCACTCAATTATATCATCCAAGATGCCATAGTATTGATTTTGAGATTGTTGAGGATGTATGTCATTTCTAGATGATATATCGGTGACCTCAAAAATTGCAGTTATCCCAGAATCACAAGTTTTCTTTGTGTCATCCAACTTTTTTATGCAAAATTTGTGGCCATGAAAGTACATAGCTTTGTGGTGTTGTACCTGCAATTTTTCAACTGTGTGTAAATTATTTGCATCGTGAGTTGATATGAAACATACGAGTCATGATCATTAATAAATTTGTACGTACCTCTCCACCTCTTAAACCATGTGCTAGATCAATTACCATTGGTGTAACATTGGAATCTCCATTATGATGAGCTTCTCTAACCAATGAAGCAACACCTTCCCATGTTAATGAGCAACTATTTTGTTGACATCGTTCAATCCATACCATCATCCAATCAAGATTGTTCACAATATACAAATGTATTGCATCCCACTCTCGACCAACTGTATCAAAAAAAATACACCAATTATAAATAACTTATATTGAAGATTTATAAGAATTAATTAACTACAATAACATCTTAGATTTACCTCTCACTTTCCTCAATCTACCTTTTCCCATCAAGTACTCCCCTTCGAATTTTTTAATGGAGTTGGGATCCCAAATATGATCTACATGGATCTTTGCTGCAAACTTAGGAAGATATTCACTAATGTACACCATGGTCTGGTATACCATATATCCCTCCACCATAGAACCCTCAGGATGTGCTCTATGTCGAACCAAGCCTTTCAAAAATTTCAAGTGCCTCTCAACCATCCACATTGACCTAGTTGGTATAGGTCCACACAATTCAATCTCCTCAACTTGATGTATGAGGTAGTGTTCTTGTGCATTGAAAAAAGTTGAAGGTAGACACTTTTGCATTTCACACATAAGAAGAGGAATTTTTCTCTTCCAATATTTTATATCTTCTTTGTTGATTTCTTTAGATGACAACCACCTCATATATTTTCCAAGATCATATATAACTTGTTTGACACTGTTGGAAAAGTGGTGTGGGAGAGATAGAGGTAGAATGTACTGCAATATTTGTAAAATGATCTTGTCAATATTTTATAAAAGAATGCAATGAAAACTACATGCAGTATACAAATATATAATGAATATAAAATAACATGAATTACCTTAATAAATGTATGTCAATTGTGTGTTTTCATCCTTGGCCCAAATTTACTTTTCTTTGATACGAGATCGTTTATGTTTGCAGCAAATCCTGTGGGAAATTGTATTTTTTTTATGACTTCTTTTATAGCATTGCTCTGCTGCTCTGACAATAACCAACTAAGGGTACTTGTATCAATCTATTCTCCATTGTTATTTGATCGAATGACATTTTTCATTGCATGGTTGGATTATTCAATGTCACTAAAAATTTTGGCAATTTGGTCTTTGTTACGCTTTCCATCCAAGATTTTTCATAATGTCTCTGTTACATTCTTTCCAATATGCATAGGATCAAACAAATGCATGGTTGGGAGTTGCTCATAGTACAAAAACTTAGTAAATTGCATAGGATAACTTTTTAGTCCTTTTGGAAGTTGGTCATTGATGCCTTGATGACCTTCACAAGCATCAATTACATCATTAGTAAACAAAACACAATATCAAAATATAAATTTGAAACAAAAACCATCAAATGGAATGACATTACCTCAATGATTTATTTTATTGTATGCCGACTTCCATAGGCGAGGTGTCATTCTCCATGGCTTTGATGTAGTCTCTTCTTTCCCATTGAAAAGATTTTTTTTGATAATTCGGTACTTATGATTTCTATGGAGAAAGTGTATATTCTCATCGAACACCTGCTTTCTTAAACTTTTTGAATGATGAGATTTCATCTTTGGACCACAAAATGGACATGCAAATTTTTCCTTTGTCTGAAGACCTACAAGATTGTGTATAATTGGATTAAATGTGTTAACTTTGTGTTAGCAATATAACATACCAAAAAAGAGGTGTTAAGAAGAGAACATACCACAAAAATGTGTTAGCCCAGGGGCATCATGTATTGTCCATACAAACATTACATAGAATTGAAATTGTCTTTGTCCTATTGGTCTAGAGATGTCATACATAGTGACCCCATTCCATAACACCATCAACTCGTCGATAAGGGGCTCAATATATATATTGATATCTTTAACTTGGTACTTATCTAGTTGAATGAACAAAAATATTACATAATTATTATGACCATTTTGATGGATTATTAATAATAAATTAATTTAGATGACCATTAAATCAAAAAATACTTGGAACAATCAGTGCCAACATTATGTGCTCCCTCTTTATGGACAACCAAGGAGGAATGTTATTGTTGATAACAAAAATAGGCCACACCGAGTAAGTAGATCTCATCTCTCCAAACAGATTGACACCGCCCATTGCCAATGAAAGCTTGAGATTACGAGGTTCTTTAAAGTGTGGTCATTTTCCCTCTATTTCCTTAAATGCTGAACCATTCGCAGGTATTTGCATAATGTCATCTTGACTTCTATTGCATGCATGGTAATCCATAAATTATGCCAAGCTATTGCACTTGAATAATCATTGCAGACGTGGAATAATGGAAATATGCTGAAGAACCTTGTGAGGCACCTTTTTTGTTATTCAATCTGATTGATATCTACTAATATGACAAATAGGGCATTTTGTTGCAAATTCATGCTGTTTATGATATATAATATGATCATTCAGACATGCATGTATTGTTTGATACTTCATTCCAATATCTTTCATAATGGCAGATAATTCTCGGTACGAGTGAGGTAGAATGTTTGATGGTGGTAACAAACACTCACCTATCAACCTACGACCCAAAATATAATTTTTTAATTTAAAGAATATTAATTGCTACATGATTCACCCAATGTTAATTGTAAGGGAATTATGACTAAAATAATGAAAAAAGATGACATACCTTAACATACGTGTCATTGCTACGTTGGATAAACCATTCATAACCTTCAAGTTCACCAACAACAATACAGCGGCAAGAAGAGTTGTTTCGGAGCCTTCATATAGGGGCTCGTGTGCCTTCTCAAGTATAGGTACATCAAGCTCTGTGTCAACATCATCATCATCATCTTGATCATCGTGATCATCTTGATCATCGTGATCATCTTGATCATCGTGATCTTCTTCATCATCGTGGTCTTCTTCCATGGTATCATTACCTTCTACTTCTATATTCACACCTCCATGTTCCCTCATTTGGAAATCCACATTCTTCAGATTGTCATGGTCCATAACATGAAACTCAGGGACGTTGACCTATATGAAAATGATGACCTTATATTAACCATGAACATGATGTCATCATCAAATCATGTCTTATGTATTTTATAAATTATTAAAATACATACCAATGGATGAAATTCGTTTCCCCCTTCAATGTGACCATGTTGCCTACAATGTTCCTCAGCTGTTTTGATTAGATATCTTTGAGTCGTTAAGCCCTTACAAATTTTGCAAGGACAATAACATTTTTTATCACCTTTTATTTTTAAGTTAGACCACAGTCTAGTAATTGTCTCCCTATTTTTTTGTGCATTGATATCGTCAAACATGGTCTTTCTTGAATGGAATGACTCGTTGGTGGAAGAAGGATGATTTGTTTGCAACCTGCAGATACAAATCATTACTGAACAACCATTTTCTCACCTATAATTTTCTCAACACAAAGGGACATTTATCATACCAAATCAAAGTTTAGAAATGGACGGTTCTGATGCTTTTCCATTACAATAGCAATAGAGGGTGTATAGATAGAAAAATAGTTGTAAAGAGTATCATATGAATACAAGCATGGATTTTTTTTATTTCATTGTTAACTTGAGCACCCTATTTCAAAGAGAACATTATCATAAAATCTCGTAGGCCTTAATTTTTTGTATTTTTTTAATGACATTAACATGGTAACTTTCCAAAGTTAAGCACCTCCAATAATACTCCCAAGACCATTCTTGTGGCTTACCATAATGACAACTCATTTCTTAGTTTCCTGAACTGTTAAATTGCCTCTACAAGTCCATATTCAAGAAGAAAACCTGGCCAAGTTAAACAAACTAATGGCTGAAATGAACGTCATTGAGGAGGAAAATGCAAAATTGGAAATACTTCTTGTCAATAGCAGATAAAAAGAATTTTTCAAATGTTAAATGTTCATTAAAGGAACAGTCTTGTAACTCAGAAGAGCTTAGCTCGTCTGACCATAAACTTGACAAGTACTTGTTTGATGTTCTAGGCAAGAACAAGATTAGTCCCTTTATGAACCGTCTCTTAAATATGTGCTTTGATTAAGAAATTTTTTTTGTTATTTTGTCATATATTTTTCTATTACAACAGTATCTAGTTGCATAATGACTTTGATGATGTATTGGTTACAAATATTTTACTGTATATTTTATCAAAAAATTATGTGTATTGCTTTGTTGGATTGATGAAATGTTATCAAGGAGAAGCATAGTTACACAGAATATGAAATGAAAATCAGTTGGGCATACAAATATGTAGTAAGGTAAAGATAAGAAGTAATAAGACAATGAGTAGATTGAAAGGAGTAATGATAATCCTTCTTAAATCTGAATGTCTGCCAGTGATCAAGATGACCATTGCCAAATGTTGATGAAATTGAGTAATTCTTTGGTGCTCAAAGAAAGTTGTAATCAAACTCAAAGGCATAATGATGGGCTCCTCATTTGCCTTTCCAACATTACTGTCACTCTAGTTATTGTGGATGACAATAAGACTAAATAATGATTTTTAAGAGAACAATGAATTAGCGCAAATAAATACAAATTTAAGAAGTGCATGTACACTCATGTACTATAATGATGTTTGTTTTAGATTATTCTACATCTTTGCATTTGAACTCCAAATTTTAAAATTCAAACTTGGCTGTCTTTTTCATATTATTCATTGAATTGGCTGAAGTGTGAGTCATTCCAAATTACATGCTTGGTGGTTGTATTTTAAGATTTAACACCAATTCAAATGAATCATGTAAAGGGAAGGATCTAAGATTGAGCACATCTAGAATTTAATTGTAAAACTACATTTCTCATTATAAGAGTATTGCGTGCATGCTTATTATTTTGATTCTGGCTCATTATTGTTGAATTGGTCTATTTAGGGTTATGCCTAATTGGAACTTGACCCGTAATATGACTAATTGGAACTTGATCCTTAAGATTCAAGAGAATTCCCTAATGTGTTCAATGTGCCATATGCTTGTACGTAGATTCAAATATAAAAAATAGACTAATGTCTAAATACCCATTAATGGATTGTGCATTATTGATGGATCATTTGTCTTGGTCCTCATGATTGTTGCAAAATCATCTTCATACATATAAAAATGATTAGAAGGTGTTCTCATGTTTAATTAGTTCTTATACTTTGACCTTGGGTAATATGAAAGCCTTCTTTCATATCGATGATGTTTCATGTTCCATGAATGACTGTTCATACATATAACCTCCAGGGTGGATGGAAAATAATTAAGCCAATTAAGGCTTCTAAAAATGCTTCAAATTGACCCCTAATGACCTAAAAACTGACATTTGATGCATCCCATACCAAAAAATCTTATCGACATCAACCTGACAGTGGGCAATGGAATTCCACGAAAGCAAGCAACATAGACAAGTGCAAGCAATATCATCCCTGCCGCATATGTAACAGGCTGACGGGATAAAAGGAGATTTTGGGGGAAGGCAGAGAGGAGAAAAAAGGCAGCTTATCTTTACTCATATCCCTACTTGGTCTGCTCAAGGGAGGATACGCTTGGATTCACGAAAGGAGCAATAACCCCTTTGGCTGTGAGACATCCATAAAAAAGTACAAGTCAGAATGTCGGGTAACTTGCATACAATTGAGGATCCTAACAAGTCGATACAATTTTCCTTGCATTTGCAGAAGCCAAACCAGACAGAACATACTTCCATCTCACAAAGAAGACCGGACAAGTGGTAAGGATCAAAGAGATCATTCACTTTAAACATAGAGCCGTATCAAGACCAGTAAAAGAACACCTTAATCATCAAGACAACATAAGAGCCAATCCTATCCAGACACAATTGGTATCGATACATTACTTATAGATCACATAGTGATCAAGACTATCATAATAAAAGAGTGGTATCAATAATTTAAGTCTTGCAAATTTGAGCAAATAGTTTCATAATTCTAAGAGTATATCCAAGGGACATTACAGCCACTTGAAGTCAATATACACAACATTTAATCATAGTGTTCATGCAAATAAGAGGCATCAGTTATCGTAATATCCATAAACTATTTCCTGGTAGCATTCTATCTCACATATAGCAATTAAGACAATCAACACTCCTTAAACATATACCATTAATAGAGGGATATACAATAGGATACATTCTTCTTACTGGGATGGTTCCCCGATTTGATACAATAGTAATATTGCTCAAACAATGTCATCAGTCGCTGTCCATATATAGACTAGGAGAACAAGCATGGTAAAAATATAATTATTATTAGGAATTGCACCGAGTATAGATGTATGGTTCAGATCACATATGCATAATTACTTAACCAGATCCATAAAAATTATCCCTTGAATAGTTATTACAAATACATGTTTCCCTTAAATCAATTACATAAACATTTAAGGAGGTATCATAGATTGTGCTTCACAAGAATGATCAAGAATTCAGAGAAGGAAGTCTCTTGTTGTTAGTTCTTTGAGGAAGTCATCATAAATCCCTAAGGGATCTTAGAAGGGACATTTGACCTAAAAATTGACATTTGATGCATCCCATACCAAAAGCTTTTATAGGGTTACTTTGGACCAACACACCTAACCATGACTGAACCCTTGTTTTCAATGCATGAAAATGACCAAATTTTCAAAGCAACTACTCTCCTCACATTCCCTTATCCCACCAAACCTTCAACAAAGTTATAAAATGACTCAAAATGGTTAAATCCACAAGAAATTAGACTCACGGGCCCTACAACACCAAAACCCCCAAATCTTGACTCCAAACCCTGGTTTTCTAAGGCTTCCCCAATCTCCTATTACAACTCACTCCTGCATCAAATTAGTGATCGAATCACCATTCATTCAACATGAAAAAACATTTTCAAACATAAAAACCCTTCCTTATTCGGACAGATCATCCATTGCTACACATTGCATCCAATTTCATTGTATTTTCTCACTGTTCTTTAACTGTGATCACCTTTACTCCACACAACTCTGCATATGCACGGTTAATGATCTAATAATATAGGTTAGAATTAACATTCCATGGTTAGAATGGTTCTCATTATTAGATAGACCACTGGCGTAACAACAGTTAGAATGGTTCTCATTATTAGGTTAGAATGGTTCTCATTATTAGTTTAGAATGGTTCTCATTATTCTAAGTTCCTACTACAATAACAGTAAACTAAAATAAGAAATGCTATTAGATAGACCACTGGCGTAACAATAGTTTCAATATAAAATGAGACTCATTCAAAAATGGCATGAATTGAACAAAGAAATGTTGTAATTCCTTTAATGCATCAGAATAATCGAATTGAGACTTCAAGATGAATGAATTTTGCAGAAAATAGAGTATTTCTATTGCTTACGGTTTTATCCATTTTCAACTTATATAAATTCTAAACAACTAATTCAACCAACTTTTCATAAATCCTAAATCCATAGTTTATATATAGCATTTGATTCTTATTAGAAATCGATTCAACATACCTTAACCCTCTGCTTCAACTCTTCACCCTATTAGCTTCTACCAGCTCCTTCGCGCGCGCTGAAATGAAATGCGCAAATGAAGTTTCAAACTTTACTTTTTACTTTATGTTATGCCCGTGTTAGTCAAAATTTTGACCAACACGATGTTAGTCAAAATTGCGACCAACACGAGGCATGTATTAAAAAAAACAAAAGTTTCCTTCTATAATGTGACCAACCAAAATATTTCTATTTGATGGTCAAATTATTTAGTCGAAATTTAAGGTCAAATGTACTAGTGAAGGGATTTCTACACTTTTAACTCTACATAATTCAGGCGGGTGTACCTAGGATTAGGATCACTTAATTTCACTTTTTTACTAATCCTCACAAAGAAGATAGGTGCACATAATACTTCTTGTTATTTGTGACATAAAGGGATATGATGTGAAGCTAGACACACTACCAAATTACTCACAAATAAATCAAGGTCTTTTTCTATTAAGTCCACAACTATTGACTTAAGATTTTGAATTTGATGAACTTTAGGGGTAGAACTAATAGACAAGAAAGAATAGTTATTTGACAAAATGTTTGTGATCAATGCCTTGTCCATTGGGTATATTCAGAACAATTCCTCATTGTATTTTTTATTCATATCATTCACCTTGTAAATGAAAATCAGATTATACTAAGAACCTCGTTACTTACAACAATCCTCCTTAATACCCTGCAATTCTGCCAAGTTACACCAAGCATTTACTTAACTTCCTAAGTTAACATTAAAGCATATCAAGACATATAGAACTAAATCTACAGCTATGGACTTGAACTTATCAATTCACAAGACAATAGGAAATTACAAACCATTAAAGTAGGAGACAAGATTCAAAGAAATTCATGTAATCTTTGTATTAGTTACCATGGAACTGATTCAAAAGTGATGTACTAAACATAGAATACTCCACACATAAATAATAAAATTGTATGATTCATTAGGATCTCTGTGAAAAAGAGTGGTTATAGACCTCTTCTACCAATTCTTGACTGAAAACCAGTAGAACCTTGTCTATTATTTGGTTTTGCAAGTAGGTCAATCCACAAATGGAGAAAGGAGCAACTGGGAAGATATCAGTTCTTTAACCAAGAAAAAGACAACCACCAAATGACCTTGGGAATCCTTTTATAAGAACAAGGATTACAAAAAGATTAGGGTCATTTAGGGAAAAACTAGGGCAACACTGTCAACCACCACAATATGAAATTAGGAAATGAGTTATTGAAGAAGTGATAGGGAGAAAACCTTAAGACAATCAGAAAATATCAGAAATAAATCTGATATAAAATACATTTGAAAATCCTAGTAGCTGAACTATAAATTAGGGTATGATCCTTTGAATCCCTATAGAAAACATATCTTCAAAAAATATCTCATCTACCATCGCATACCAGGGATTTGAATTCTTTTCCATTTGTCCCAAATCATAACTACTTCACCCAGAAGGAAAAAACCCTTACAAAGTATCAGACTCATGGCGGAAACAAAATAATATCTGATCACATCTAGCCCAACCACCATGGAATCCATTCAATTCTCAAATGCAACTCCATCATTTATGACCTAAGAACAATTATATGTGATTTGATTTGGCATTTCTGGCTCACTGACTTCCTTTTCACTGAAAAACCCTCGCTCAAAATTTCAAAAATTTGAAACATTGACCGACAATGAATAATGAACCAGTTTAAAATACAACCATCAACCTCCACCTTTTCTGGCACATCGTGTGGCTTAAGATAATTTAAAAAAACCTTTGTTTGACTCCAAATATTATTTGCCACATCACTTCCTCAATGACCAATCAGAAAATAACATATCAATATTACCTGGTACTAAGGACCCACATATTTACCAACTCATCAAACTTGATGCATGGTGGCAAGGCGTGATCCCACGATCACTAACCTTCATTCATATTTCCTTTGAGGCATCACACCCACCACACAATCAACCTTGAACTATCTACAAATTAACTTCCTTCAATCTGGGGACTTGACATCAGCAAGGACAGGTGTCACACAATGATTGGCTATTTTCATATCCCTTTTTGCCTTTTACAGAATCCTTGCTTACTCGCCAACATCTTTCATCATTCCTTCTTAACTGTAGAGAGTTCTTGACTAGCATTTTCTACCATTTTTTCCAAGTTGCCAACATTTTCTCCTAACTACCTTCTTACCCATGACTTAGCAAGCAACACTTTTTATTTGCTTTTTTTTTTTGCATCACCAGCTCGTGGACTATTTCACTTAATTGCTACTTCATCTGGCAAGCTAGTGACTAAAGGTTTAACATGACCCTCATTGGGTCACCACGATTAGTGAACAACTTATAAAAACATCTGCAACCTAGCGACAAAGGTTGTAACTTGGACGATCTCTCACTCATGGTGGTTAATGCTTACACTTTTAAAAAAACATCAAGCTAGTGATAAGGGGCAACTTAACCACTCACCCACTCACAATGGTTAACAAGATTTTAACAAAAGAGATCGTGACCTTGTGATAACAACTTATGGGGCTTAGCAAGTTAGAGACTTAAGTGAAACAAAAAGGTAATGAAGAAATAGAAATGGGGTAGGGTTTATGGACTTAAACGAATGATTTTTTTGAAACCCTTAGAGCATGATAAACCCTATTTCCTCACACCTTAGACATTTTCAAAGGATTTTTTCATAAGAGAGGCAATTTTTAAAGGATTTTTTGCATTGACCAACACTCTCATGTCTAGGTCTTGTAGTAGTGATTAGTACCCTAGTGTATGGTGATTGTGTGGTTTCTTAGTTGTATTTGGATATTGGTTCTCATGTTGAGTGTTCTCCATGAATTTATGCATTCTGCACCTATGTACCATCCTATGAGTTTATGCATTGATTGGTGTGTTTGTTAGCCATATTTGGTTTGTGTGTACCTTGTTATTTTGGCTAGGTAACTTTCTCCACAAGCATGGTGGGGTGGATCTGAGGGTTCCATGTGGTAGGGTGGAATTGAACTATACCACTACTGGGGTCCATCTGCAGATGGTGGACTCTTAAAGATATAGAGTGTGAGCATGATGTTCTCATTCTATCCCTTTTTACTCTTTTAATGGATTATTCATTCAAATGATTATGTTCATTAGAGTATCTTTGATTTTTTATCATGCATCTTATCGAGTGTGTATGACCCTGAACTAATATATATGATACTCCTTGGTATGGAGAAATCCTTGTATTTTAGTTGTATGTTGGTGTCAAAAAGGCTACCCAACTATCAAACTGAGGGAACCCCATTTAGGAAGGTTTCTAGTTTATTACTACATCTTGTAGGCTAGTGTACCACATTTATTTTACTATATTAGCGCATCTATTTTTTATTTTAGTAATTTTGTTAGTTCTTGTAGCACATATGCATATCAGTGTAGCGCATGTACATATCAGTGTAGTGCATATGCCTATCAATGTAGCACATATAGATTAGCATATTTATACTCTATTATGGTGCATTTTTTCTAGTGCATTTGAGATAGATATTACTTCTCATGGGTGTGTCCAAAAAGTAATTTTAGATTTAGATACCCAGTATTCCTTGGATTATTTTCAAGTATTTACTTCCTATTTTGTAATTTAATATGGTATCACATCGATCACTTTTCTTATTTGGATTAGAATGAACCTTGTTTTCCATCGCACTAAGGATTAACTTGTCTCCTCAATTTGTGACCGTTAATGATGGTCTGGTCTTATCTCATGAGGTTCATTGAGCATGTAGTCCAAACTCTCATGTGGTGGCTTAAACATGTATTTTTTCTTGATAAATGGTTGGAGTTGTCTTGGAACCCTTAGAAGTATGTTTGAATCTTCTACTTGTACATCATCATGTGATGATCATGATTTATTCTTTGGTTATGCTTCATTTTTATTATGCACTTATGTACTTGATGTATATCTTTACCTTTTAAAAAAAAGTTATGTGAATACTTTAACCATGTGTTTCAAGGGTTCCTTGGTGGGGCATTACACCAAGGTAGGAATTTAATTGAAAATTTTAGGAATGAATGTTGAATGCTTGGCAGTCAGTCTGTAGTAGTTGTTGTTGCATTCATGACTATGATTGTCATTGATGTCAACACAGTGATCTTCTGGAGACTTGCAAAGAAGTAGATAGAGTTTGAATTAGTGCATGTGGGATATTGTAGTTGGAGCTATGCAATGTTGAGGATATACTCTTTGATATTTTATATGTCTATGGTTAAGAGCACAAATAGTAATTCTTTTATTCATGAAAGTTATGAGCATTTTGGTAGAAGCAGTATTCAGGCAGTGTTCCTGAGTAGCGGTTTGTGGAAATCAGATGATATCTTCTAATTGGGATGGAATCTAGTTTTGTGTAGTTAAAGAGAAGTTGAAGACACATTGATAGTGACATGGATGACAGTGCAAACTTTGAGGTTGCATGAGTGAAGAATTATTATATTTGGAAGCCAACAGTTTTTGTGTAATTTTGATGTAGCGTGTGGAAACTTTTATTTTGTAATTGTGTGCCGACACATTTGTAATTATTTGAGTGTGGTATAAAGGAAGAAATGTATTTCCTTTTTGTGATGTAGAAGAGGATATAGTGGATAGATATGAAATGAAGAAAAGAGCTAAATGTGAGAGCGAATTTGTGAAGGATGACATGTGAAGTACAGAGATCTGAAATTGAGATCTGGTGTAACAATGAGTGTGGTTTGGCACAATTAGAGAAGAGGTAACATATTATTATGTTGAGTAATACAAATATTATTTGGACAGTGTGTTCAGTGATCTTACCCTGAAGTTGTTTGGGCAGTGGGTCCTTCTGTCTTCCATAACTCTTAACAGGGTTAGAATCTTTTAACAAGGATTCAAAATCTGCTAACATGGATTCATATGTACTGAATGTATTTCATTAGTCTCCTAATAGAGTCCATCCTTTCACAAGGAATATTTATATTAGTGCATCTTTTGTGGGCATCATTCCCACCAGCGTTTACTCTTTGATCAAGAGGTTCCCTAGTCAACATATCTTGTGTCATTGTGTTATTGTGTATGAATATCTTTCTATGGTTGGTAATTATATTGCTTACATGGTTTAATGTTGTTGAAGTTGATAAAAGTTATAATTATTTGATAATTGATTCACACCCCCCCCCCCCTCTCAATTATCTTGGTGGACTTTACTTTCTAATAGAAAAAGATTAAATTGAACAAACAAGATGATTCTATTCTTATCTTAGATTCTATTGCAATTAATTTGGATGAATAAGATACTCTTGATGATGATAATTTTAATTTTTCTAATACAAATGATGAAATTCATGCTACTGATGATATGTATGAGCTTATTGATGTCAATCATGATTTACCAGATAAGTTTTCAAAGTGATTATCTCTCAGTCCTAGTGACAAACAAAGTGACCCATCTTTACAACATGGCCCTTGTTTGGAACTCACTATTGTTTCATCTACCATGCTTGATGTTTCTCCTCTTTCATGTTGTCTACCTTCCCTAACACTGTAGACTGAGATGGGTGGTAGGTGATACACTTGACTATCTCCTCTTGTACGATAGATTCTTTGTGTTTCCTTATTTTAATGTGCTTCTATGGCTCGTGATGTGCTTCTTGTTTTATGTTTTCTTCATACTTTTTTGGATGTCCCTTATTTATTTGTTGATGTAAGGTGATAAAGTAATCAACATGTTTTGACATTTTTCTATTTGTATCTCATTTCTTCTATATGTTTTTACATGTTATGTCATGCATGTGCCACTGTTCATAAATGTGCCTTTGTGGTGTTTGATTAGAGATGATGAAAAATGGTACAACTACCTATTATTTTTGGTTTTGTTGGTATCATCCAAAAAAGACTCTTCTTTGTAACTCTTATGTGACATTATCCTATTGTACTTGTAGTTCTACTACTTTTAGGGAATGATGACATTTCATTTTGATATAATTTTGATATACATGAGTTATCATAGAAACCCCTGAGTTAGTAGATCCCTTTTGTGCTCTTTTTTGTCATTTATGCATTAACCTTGGTTGTCCTTTCCTAGAGGGAATCACATAGTTGAAATGTCTCTTATAGGTGTGTGTATTCTCTGTTAAATTCATTTCTCTCGTTAAGGCATTTACAACAACTTTAACGTGGGGGCATACACTCTACTCCTTGTTTCACATTTTTCACACACAAACAATTATTCAATATTAAATATCATTTATGTATATGGCTAAGGATACAATGCTTTACTTACTTTTCATTATCTTTCCCCTATGAATTATTTTGAGGATCTCTTAATGGAGATAACTCTTTCCTTAAGGATTGATCCTCCTTTCATATATTCCTTTAGAGACAATTCTTTCCTTAGGGATGATCACCTTTTTAGGATCCCTTAATGGAGACAATGCTTTCCTTAAGGACTAATCCCTTTGTTTTTATGGGTTGACTAGAATACCACAACTTGCTAGACTATCAATGCCATCTTTTGCATAAGTGATTCTCTTTACACGATCCATAATAAGGAAATACCTTACTAAACTAGTGGTCATACCTATTTCTCTCTTCTCTATCTCTCTTTTTGAGTGATGCCCATTATGCTTGATCCTGGCAACATGATTCCTCTTTCCCGCTTCTTCTTTACCATCCTAATACCCAATTTAAATTTAAGCCTAAAATCTTAGGTATAATTCATTTCAAATGACCTATACATAGGTATAGTTCATCTCAAATGATCTATACCCTCAAATTTTGGCATGGATTTGGCCCAAAGCGCTATTTCGAGTTGTTAATGGCATAAATAATCTAGTGGTCAGAGTGGGTCAATTTTGAATCTTCAAATGATGGATTAAGTTTATAAACACCTTATCTCTCCTCATATTTATATCTATAATTATACTCAAGTATTTCTAATCAAGTTTCCAAGAAATCAAGCAATCAAGAGCAATTGAGCAATCGGATTCAAGATTTGAAGGTGCGACCATGAGGTTTTATGAAAGGTGAAATTAACATCTAATTCATGAATGGTGTTGTTGGTTGAATTGTTTATTAAAGACACTATATTTTGGTATTTTCCACTAAGTGTATGATATGGTGTAAAATGGATATTCTTTGTTTTGAGTAGCCTAGTGACCTATCATTTGACATAATGCAATGAGAGGTGTTAAAACATATTGCAATTTAGTGCATAGAAAAAATTATAGTCTAGCTAAACTAAAGAGTTTTGTTGTGTATCTATATGTTTGAAGAAGCAAGTGCTTGGAGAGTAACATTTGTATAGTTTTCATTCAGTTCATCAATGAAAGTAGATAAAATTAATTTTATGACATTTGTCCCTCTCAACCCACTGCATGTTGGATTAATTTATGGAAAGTTAAGTACTGAGAGGGGATGCATGAATCAGTACTTCAAAAACTTTTATCTAACTTTCTAACCATTCACTGAATTCATAACTCTGCATATAACAACATAAAAATATGTAAAACAATATTATGAAACACAACTCATAACACCATAATTTTTGGTATCACAGAAATCCTTGGTTAGAGGGAAAAAAATGTGGTGGGGATGACACCCACAAAACTTCACTACTACAGCATAAAGCTTTCTTGGTTAGACCTACAATGTTAGCTATTTATGATAGCTTACCCTATTAAGAGTATTGACCCTATTAAGAGTATTAACCTTGTTAAGAGTATTAACCCTCTTAAGAGTATTATCCTGTTAAGAGTATTAACCATGTTAAGAGTATTAACCCTGTTAGGAGTCTAAAGGATGACTAAGTTTACTTGTCTAAAGGATTTTATAACTCTAATATAAGATATGTACCCCGTTGAAGGATTTACAATATAATATATGTTAGGATCTACTCAGTTAAGAGATTTTTCAATTTTGATTACACACTAATCAGTACATAAACTTTCATGGAGTTTTTTCATCAACATATGCTTAACATACTCGATATGCTCAATAAAAATTTACCTCATAGTGTATTTTACCCGCAATCTCAATTCTATACTTGGTAACTTCAATTCTGAATCACATTCACACTCTATTATTACTACTCTATTACTTGGTGGCTTATCTGCTCATCACCTTCAAACTTATCTCTGACTGATAATCACCCTCTTTCTCCTTCCACATACACACACTTACTATGATCTTCACATACTAATCAATTTATACACAATTCTAGAAACGGTGGAAATAATCTAGAATCTTCTTCTTAACTGGTGCCAACAATGGTTATATCTCCAATGCATATACTACATTTAATTATTATTGGTAGATCTCACCTTTTAATCATACAAAATCATCATTTTTGAATCTCCAATGCTTTATCAAATAATCTCCTCGATATTTGTAAAATATTTTCTTCTCAATGTCCAGATTCAATGTATCTGTAGATTCTTCTTATGTCAGCTTGTGATGCTCAATAATACACTTTTCTTCTACTCAGTAACATGTATGCTTTGTTGGCTCGGTAACTATTGTAACTTAGTACCACTCTATGCTTGGTGCTCGGTCTTCCTTTATCAGTGTCTACACCTTATTCCTTTTACCAAAATTGCCTTTTCCTTTACCGGCTAGCTTATTTGATTTAAAAACTTGACTATCCTTCTTTATCTAATGAATTTTACAAACAATATGACTTAATCAAAACTAATGACAATAAAATAACTATATAGGAGTATCAATCTATCCCTTTGACATTAGTTCAGTATCTTTGTTAAAAACCTTCAAAGTCTATCAAAATTTAATCATGTATACACTCCTTGATAAAACTCCTTATATCTCCATTATCCAATTACTCAAAATTCATTACTCAGTACTCTTTACTTATTACTCCCCCTATAGTAATACTCCTTGTACAAATATCTATCCATCTCCTTTCACAATACTATATATCACTCTATATATGTTCCTTATGACTATACAATATATTATCCCCCTTTTTTAACAAAAATGCCAAAAATAATTACTTATTGTTTATCTGGTGGAGGGATATTGTCAAAAATATATTTATACCTCTCATGTGCATTTTTTAGTGATGTCTTCCATGACTCCTTTATTGTTTGTAATAACACAATGTTTTCACCAATATCAGTTGCAAGACTTATCATGTTATCCATAGCACTTACATCAGGGATGTTCACTAAGTCTTTAGCTTTATGAGTGCTTTTGTAGTGACTCAATCTGTGGTATAAAAAATGTTTGCAACTCCATGAGCTCCATTATGATTGATTCTCCTCTTTCCTCAACTCACGTTGCACTTCAATAGGTGCTTCAGCCTTTCATAGTAAACTTTGAATTTATCAGGCTTGGTTTGTACCTTTTCTATTTGCTCAGTCAACTCCTTTTCAACCGATTCATCTTTTTATTTTATCTTCTTGGCAAAATTGGAAATCAAATAAATTTTTTGAAATATTAAAGAATACATTAACCAATACAGAAAGTGTTACCTTATCAAGTGCTACCAATTGCAGTAATTATTCAATAGTTTATCTTCTATTTTCTTCTTATGCACTTGCATCAACTATTTTGTGGTCTCAGTACCTAGTTTATTTATATGACTTACTGGTTAACTCAACTGACTATATATATTTCCCTTCTCATTTATATCAGCGTCTGGTACAATTTCTTGCAGTATCTCTTTGATATTCTCTAGCACATTTGTTTTTTGTTTTTTGGCTATAATGTGTCCTGTGCTACTTTCCTCTTGAGTAAATCTCCAAATTCAGATAAATCTTTAGGGCTCAAGGTGGAGATGTCAACTTTTGGTATTACAATAGGTTGGCTTAAATCAACCTTCTCCTTCTCATGATTTATCTTCTTTGACTTTTCCTTTTCTTCTTGCATACTCTCTCTAGTAGATAACTTTGGGGAACGTGATGTCTTCTTTGCATCAAATGTTGTAGTAGTTGTATCCTTGGTTTTCTCTTCTCTTTTTTCCTTTTTATCTTCTTCCTTCTTCTCTTCTAGTTTCTTTTCCTCCTTCTCCTCTTGTTTTTCTTCTTTCTTTTCTTCTTTATCCTTTTTATTTTCTTTATCTAGTTCTTGTTGTGGACCTATAGTCTCAGTAGGGATCACCAGCTCTAGATTCTGATCTTTGGAAGTCTCAATCTCTATAGTGTCCTCAGTGTCCTTATGTTCAGTATACTTCACTATTTTGGTAGACTCCTTTACATCTGTAGGAATTTGATTTCTAGCCTCTGAGATAACTTCATTTACCTCAGGAAAATTTAAAATTTGTTCAATAACTAGATCTACATCCATTAATTTTGCTTTTTCTGAATCATCAGAATTCATTTCTTCTATGTCCTTTACATCGGTAGCCATCATATCTTCATCAGTTGTTATCTCCATTGATGGGTCTTTATCAGTTATATCTTCTATTATGACTTCATATTTATCAATTGTCAAATCAATAGGATCTGACTTACCTTGAGGTTCTTTGATTTATGTCAGTAGGTCGGGAAATAAAATATTTCTCCATAATTCATCTATCTCCTTTTGCACTTCTTCAAGTTTACCAACCATTATCCTTAGTGCTCTGCCCTTGACTAAAAATCTCTTGGAATATTCCTGCAATGCTTCCTTAATTCCTCTTATTGACAATTTGGGTATAGTTATAGCTAGGGATCTCTCCCTCATTTGTTTCTCAAATGCTAAGGCATATTTCCATCTTGCATCTATCTTTTGGTATAACTCATTTGATACTTGGTTGTCCATCTCAACCGCTGTAGTTCTAAACTTGTGCAAAGTGAACATAATTGCTTCTTCAATATTTTATTTTTCCTCATCACTTATGGTCTCATATTTAATCTATTTTATTCCAGAATAACCTCCATACTTCTTATGTATTTTAAGAAACTCATCTAGGTTTCTCAGTTTATGTGTCTAGTTTTTCACAACTTTGAATTGGGTTACATCTTTAGATTCAATTTTTCTATCTTCTTGTAATTTCAACTTCCTTCTCAGTCTACCAGAAGTCTTATTTTCTCTCATGTAGGTTTTAGGCTTTGATTGTTCTTCCTCTTGTTTCTTCTTCTCTCTCGATGTGGAGGAAGACCTTGTTAATGGTCTAGCACCCATTAGGATAGGGGTTTCCTTTTTCATTCTAATTTTCTTCCCCTTAATCTCTGAAGGACCAACTTCATCTTCTTCAGCAGTAACTCCCAAATTCTCTAACAAACTACTAATCATCTTGTTGCTTTTTCTTAATGCCTTAGGTATCAATATACCTAGATTTATTTTATTATTTACTTCCTCATAAGTACGATATGGAGTGGCTTTCTTATCAACTAGCTTGGATAACAAACCTTCAATTTTTAGATATGCAACATCAATGTTCATCTCATATCCCATATGTGGCAACCAAATGGTCCTAGTTTCCACAACCCTCACTATACAAGTGTCAATGGAAACTTGAAAATAGATAGTATCCTTTTATTGTTCCTCTAGATAAGGTGGAATTCTAAAAAAATTATGCATTTTAGCTTGAAATTTTGAAAACTAATCATTCATAATCATGTCAAAGTTATCTCCTAAACTTTGAATATACTCATTTATTTGGTAAATAATCATTTTGCTCGCATTCCATACTACATCACCGATTGATGGAAAGAAGTTTTGAAAGTAGAAAAATATACATACCAACAATTATTCAAACTTCAGTGTGTTGGTCTTTGCTTTCCTAATTGTATTTACATTTTCATCAAACTGCTTGAATAAGATCTCACATAGATCTATCTTCATATCTTTCTTCACAATCTTGTAGGCAATATCCACAAATCCACAAGGTACAATATCTACCCAAGATGACTGAAAGATTCGGTAGGGTATTATGTTGCATGCAAATCTCAGCTCAGGATCATCAATAGTAGACAATTTTAGACCTCTTACGTCCTATTTTTCTTACATGTCAGCTCACATAATTTGTTCTTGTTGGTTTTCTTGTGTGCTCTCGGTCTATCACCAATTAGATAACTTGTTACAATATATAGTACATCTTTTGTGATCTACACAAGTGCATCAAGCCACATGAATTGATCATGTACTCGATTCAACACAATTCTCATCCATTCAAACTTAAACATAGTCAGTACATGCCCCTTGGTTTCTAAATGAATATGATCATCTTTCAATTTCCCATTTGCACATAGATTCTAGTAGGATGCAGTGATATAAGTCTGGAAAATCTCCTCTATCTTGAAATGGATGAAGGCTTGAATGTATTCAATTACAATTAATCTCAGAGGGATCGATGATAGGGCTCCCATTTGTCTGGTTCAATGGCTATGGTTAGAGAAATCTTATACTTTAGATTGACTGGGTCAATCTTCTCCACGACAACATGATTTTGTACTTTAGGTGTCATTACTTCATAGATTAATCACTTAATCATAGGGTTTTATTTGAATTATGACTTGGTCTCATTTGCACAACTCAAGAAAATACCATTTCTAACTTGAATGTGCTTGACAATGTTTAGATCTATTTGCTTGATCGCTCGGATGCTCTTGGTAGTCTCATTTCTACAAAGTGCTTCAAATGATCTCATAAATGTAAGGTGAAAATGAAATGACAAGGGGTCTATTTATAGTTTTTCCTCAATTAGGGACTATACTTTTAGCATTAAATTCTCTTTACCGACTCCCTTTTCATCGATTACCAAATATATTTCCTTTCACCGAATAAAAAAAATAACATACACTTCTCACTGATCAAAATATGAAATGTCAACTTCACAAAATACATCCAAATGCATCTAAATATGCTAATATAGATCTTTGCACAATTGTTAGGAACTGACCTAAGATAGAATTTAGTTACCATCTCCTACACATACCTTTGATTGATTAGGTGAAGATAGGTGAACCTGATCCAGAGGATGAGGTGTCATCCATTATTCCAAGTTTAGTTCCATCATCTTGAGACTTTATTATCCATGTTCTATTCATTTGATCTCTTATATCTTCAACATTTACTTGACTAGTTTCACTTAGTTGTTCATTGGTTGGGGCTTTGCCTCGGTACCTACAATCTTTCGCTAGGTGGCTGATGCAGGGGCATCCTCGATTCCTGAAGATTTTAGCAATCTCAATAGCTATCTAGTGGTGTTCGGTTAATTGGTTGGTGATCTCGGTAGAAGATTGGAGTTTCTCAGTCTTTGGTGATAGTTCTCAGTCGAAGTTTTTTTTCCTTCACCGATGGATCTTGGTTGTCTTGGAAGTGATTCTTGGTTGGAAGCCTTCGGTGGATGATGGTCACTCGATGACTTGGTGTTTTTTTGCTGAGTGCTCGGTTACTGATGGGGTCTCGGTGTTTATATCTATTGCTCATTCGTTGAAGTGGCTTGGTCATTGGAGGACTCGGTCTCTAAAGGAAGCTTAGTCATTGAAGGAGACTCGACATTTTTGGTGCTCGGTAATGCTTGTGGAGCTCGGTTGGTATGTTTGCTCGGTATATTTCTTGGCACTTAGTAGTTTGGCTTACCGATGGTTGTTCTTGGAGATTTGGGAGGCCGACTTGGTGCATTTATTATTGGTAGTTGATGTCACATTCTCCTATATGGATCTAGAGGCCAACATGTTGAATTTAATTATTGTAAGGCTATTTGAGAGCTGACTTGTATAGCATTTAATGTTTGTTTATATTAGGAGTCGACTTGGCTTAGGAGTTAATTATGTCATCCAGTAGACTTGTGGCTGAAGATTAGTATTTAAGGGGTGCTTGGGTATTTATTTAGGAGCAGATTAGGAGATCTGGGCAGAGCAGATTAGGAGATCTAGGCAGAGAAGATTAGGAGATTTGGGCAGAGAAGATTAAGAGATCTGGGCAAAGAAGATTTGGAAGATAGAAGTGTAGCAGAGTTAGTAGCTTGCAAGCTTAGGAACAAGAAGATTTCTTGGTGGCTTGCGAGCATAAGTGCATATATTTCTTAGAGTGCCTACCAGTGTCTTATTGTGTTACACACCTAGACTAGCTGAGAGGTGTATTGGATCTTGCGTGATCTTGCAAAACTATTTCTTTCTTTGTAATTGGTCATAGCTAGGAAGGCCTTACAGTCTGACACATTGCATGTAATCAGTTGTTGATGAATAAAGATATATTTTTATTTCAAATCTAGTTTTGGTGGTGTTATTCTGTTGTGTTGATGTTTGGCTACAAGTTTGGACAGTCCTTAATTGGGTCCTCCAACCTTGACTATGTTAGGCAATATCAGAGCTAAGTTGATCTTGTTTGGAGAAAAGTTGGCTAAGAGATTGTGTGGAATCTGAGTTGTAGATCCATGTTATTGAACTTGTGAATTCTTGACCTGGTTGTTCATGCGAGGTGGCAGGTTTTGATCTGACTTTCATACAACTTGAAGGTTGTCACAAGGTGGTTGATGTTGGGTTTGTTGCAAAGGGTTTCTTATCTTTGAGGATGTCTCTAAGAGGATTGAACCCTAGTGCAATTGTAGATCTTTGTGTTGTGGTGGAAGCAAAGATTTCTGAAAGTTTTTCTCAGTGGGAAATGGATTTGGTGAGCCGTGTGGAGAACCAGGTCAATAACCTTGTGAAGGAAAGTATTTTTGAGCTTTGTAAAGCTTACCAAAGTTAGGACATGCCAATTCAGAAGAAAGTTATCTGGCCTATTAGAAGAATGGTTTGTGAGAGAAGACATGCAGAGGTATGTGGAATTGGTTTTGATGGTCGTTTGGTGGATTATTCCATGAAACCTGCAGAGCAACTTGTGGTTGTTGTTGAGTTACCTATGCTTACCGATGATGTTGTTGACCTTGTTGAGGTTGGTGAGGAGATTGGTTTTCATGTTCAGTCGGTTGTGCCTGATATGGAAATTGCAGAGCATCTGGTTGTGCTTGATCAGGTTGTTGTAGATGAGGAGATACCTTTTATTGAAAACCTTTGTGATGATGGTGTTACTAAATTGCTTTTGTTTGGTGTTGAGGTACAGATGTTATTTTTTGGTTGCAGACTTGAGTCACTGGTTGACAGTGATAAATCTTGTGATGAGATTCTGAGATGCTATTCTGACTTGATACTTGGTGATGGGTTGAATCCTTAGTTTGTTTTGGATGTTGAACATGCTGACTAGTTGGTGAAAAATTGGTTAAGGAGGACTTGGCTAATGAACTTGTGCATTTTTCTATCTTCGTGGATTGACAAGCCTTGTGTGAAGATGAAGTGGATGGCATATTTTCTTGAAGGAGTAAAGTGTGGGACACACTTTCTTACTTACCCCAGGTGTCTGATGCAGGGGCATCCTAAGTTCTTGAAGATTATGGTAGTCTCGGTAACTGTCTGGTGGTGTTCAGTTAATTGGCTAGTGATCTCGGTAGAAGATTGGAGTTTCTTAGTCTTTGGTGAGAGTTCTTGGTTGAAGTTTTTTTTTCTTCACCAATGGATCTTGGTTGTCTTGGAAGTGATTCTTGGTTGGAAGACCTTGGTGGATGTTGGTCACTCGGTGACTTGGTGTTTTGTTTCTTGGTGCTTGATTATCGATGGAGTCTCAATGTTTGTGTCTGTTTCTTAGTCGCTGAAGTGGCTCAGTCATTGGAGGACTTAGTCACTGAAGGAAGCTCTGTCATGGAAGGAGACTTGGCATTTCTGGTGCTTGGTAATGCTTGTGGAGCTCGATTGGTATGTTTTCTCGGTATATTTATTGGCACTGGGAAGTTTGGCTTACCAATGGTTATTCTTGGAGATTTGGGAGGCCAACTTGGTGCATTTATTATTGGTAGTTGATGTCACATTCTCCTATGTGGATATGGAGGCCAACATGTTGAATTTAATTATTGTAAGGCTATTTGAGAGATGACTTGTATTGCATTTGATGTTTGTTTCTAAAAGGAGCTGACTTGGCTTGGGATTTAATTATGTCATCCAGCCAACTTGTGGTTGAAGATTAGTATTTAAGGGGTGCTTGGGTAGTTGTTTAGGAGCATATTAGGAGATTTGGGCAGAGCATATTTGGAAGATAGAAGTGTAGCAGAGTTAGGAGCTTGCAAGCTTAGGAACAAGAAGATTACTTGGTGGCTTGCAAGCACAAGTTTAGATCTTTCTTGCAGTACCTACCAGTGTCATGTTGTGTTATAGACTTGGACTAGCTAAGAGGTGCATTGGATCCTACATGATCTTGCAGAACTATTTCTTTCTTTATAATTGGTCATAACTGGGAAGGCCTTATAGCCTGACACATTGCATGTAATCAGTTGTTGATGAATAAAGATATTTATTTTCTTTCAGATTTGGTTTTGGTGTTGTGTTATTCTGTTGTGTTAATGTTTGGCTGCAAGTTTGGATAGTCCTTAATTGGATCCTTCAACCTTGACTACGTCAGGTGGTATCAGAGCTAATTTGATCTTGTTTGGAGAAAGGTTGGTGAAGAGATTATGTGTAATCTAAGTTGCAGATCTGTGTTAAGAACTTGTGAAACCTTGACCTGGTTGGTCATGCAAGGTGGTAAGTTGCGATCTGACTTGCATACAACTTGGAGGTTGTCACAAGGTGGTTGGTGTTGGGTTTGTTGTAGAGGGTTTCTTATCTTTGAGGATGTTTCTAAGAGGATTGAACCTTTGTGTGATTGCAGATATTTGTGTTGTGGTGGAAGAAAAGATTTCTGAAAGATTTTCTTGGTGGGAAACAAATTTGTTGAGTCGTGTTGACAATCGGGTCGATAACCTTATGAAGGAAAGTATTTTTGAGCTTTGTAAAGATTACCAAAGTTGGGACATGCCAATCCAAAAGAAATTTGTCTGGCCTGTTAGAAGACTAGTCCAAGAGAGAAGACATGCAGAGGTATGTGGAATTGGTTTTGATGGTCAGTTGGTGGATTCTACCATGAAACTTGCATAGAAACTTGTGGTTGTTGCTGAGTTACCTATGCTTATCGATGATGTTGTTGACCTTGTTGAGGTTGGTGAGGATATAGGTTTTCATGTTTAGTCAGTTGTGCCTGACATGGAAATTATAGAGCATCTAGTTGTGCTTGATCAAGTTGTTGTAGATGAGGAGATACCTGTTGTTGAACACCATTGTGATAATGGTGTTATCAAATTGCTTTTTTTTGGTGTTGAGGTGCAAATGTTGTTTGTTGGTTGCAGACTTGAGTCACTGGTTGATAGTGATAAGTCGTGTGATGAGATTCTTGTGTGTGCTATAATTGTGTCACACTTCTATGAATCATTACATTCAAGAACACTCAAGAATGAGGTCTCAAAAATTGATCCATAGCTCCCTAGGCATGGAGTGCAAGGGTTTTTAAGAATGCTCTCAGCTAGAGCTATTTAACCTATAACCTTGCTAGTAAACCATGCAATGGGAGATTCAAATGAAGACAAGGGTAAGAATGCCAATATCCTCAAGAATGAAATGAAATGCAATGCAAGCTAGATTAAGATGAATATGCAAGCTAAACTATGGAAATAAAAGAACAAGCTATGCTATGAAAAGGAAAGAACAAGTATTACCAAGCCTCCTAGTTAAGCTAGATGAATTAATCTAAAGCATAAAGGAAACTAAGCTAAGTATGAAGCTATGAATGCCATGATAATGCAAGAAATGAAACTATGATAACATGTAGATGCAAAAAGCCAAGAATGCTCCACATCTCCAAAAAGCTCCAAAGTGACCTAGAAAACCTATAGCATAACATTAGCATAAAAAGTTGAGGATCTAGAATGAAGAAGAGAGCTCTCATTTTATAAGAAATGAGAAGGAATGAACCATGGAGATTAAGAGGCAAAAGATTTAATCAACGGTGGAGCATCAAAGAAGAGAAATCCATGTGCACAAATATCCTCCAATGAGAAAATAGGAGTTGACTTTTGTGTCCATATGAGACAAAAAGTGATTTTTCCTTTTTTATAAAATAAGAATAATGCTTTATTTGTGCAACTTAGGATAAGAGGAAAAGTGGGGGTTTTTTATTTATTAAAAGGGGAGGAAATATTCCTTTTAAATAAATAAAGACTTAGGATAAAATGGTTAGCCCATAGAATAATCAAATAAATGATAGAGCTAGGATTTGATCAAGAATAAGCGATTGATGATTTAGCAAAAGGGGCTAATAGTCTAGATGACCATTTTTAGGTGTATACATTTGCCCCTCTTTGACTAATGTGTGATCAATCTGGGAACACATGCAGTCAAAGAATGAAGTTGAAATGTGAGATCGATTTGGGATCACAAAGAAACTTACATCAGCCAAGAAAGAAAGAGATAGCCAAGAAGGCAAGCAATAGCATTCTGACTCCAAAGGATGAAGTGCAGAAAAAGGCAAGCAATAGCATTTTGACTCCAAAGAATGAAGTGCAAAAAAATAGAAAATCCTGCATGGTCAGCCTGGTAGCGATGGTACTGAACACTTAGGAAAGAGATAGCCAATAAGATATGATGTGTCTACCCCCTCGGGATCGAAAGTGAAATCAGGTAGAGGGAATGCAGAAGCAAGAGAAACATGATCAAATCACTAGAAATCATAATCGAAGATGAAAGATGATAGGATAACCATCAAGCAGTGAAGGTATGCCCCACACATGGGACACAGGGCACAAACCTATCGGTCCCTCAACCCATAAACACCACAGAGGGGGATTTGAACTTGGGATTTAAAAGTGAATGAAAGACTGGAAATTTGAAAGAGATGGGGATGAAGAGGTGAAGAATGCCCCAACAAAGATTGAAGGATCAGGCCTTAAAAGGTTAGCCAACTGCATGGAAGAAGGAGAAAGATGAACATGGATTTCGGTTTCGATCCCAAAATGAAAGGAAAATGATGTGATATGAAAGACAAGAAGCAAAAGACATGATCAGGAAGAAGTGAAAGGTGAGCGCAGTTGATTAACAAGTCCACGTAAGATGAAAAGGAGAGCTCTCTCCATATGCAAGATGCAAAACTAAACTAACATGAACCTAAGAATGCAAGCTACATGAAAATTGGTTTACTTGCAAGGTCATAATGCTAATAGACATCTAATATTCATCATCAAGCATTATTGGTAGTGTTGCAAGATCATACAATACACACTAGCATAACTATGTGGATCTGAATATGATTTATATTAGATAGAAATGTGGAAATCCCACCTAGGCATCAAAGACATGTAGGTCAAGATGACTAGTGCAGTGAGATTACCTAAGTTTGATATAGCAAGATTATGCTTGCATCGAGACACAAGAAAGTCAAGATGACTATAAGCATGCACTTGTGAAACAGTCAATGATAATACCTTGTAGGTCCATAGTGTCAAGTAAGACCAGCATAAATGCTCATGACAGGTAGGACCAACAAAATATACTGACAAGCAGAAAAAGCAATAAAACATGTTCTCATACCCTCAGTCTTCTAGCTATGCATCATCAAAAACTTCTCAAGGAGAAAACACTCATCAAAGAAATCATCATAGACAAAACACAAAGAAAAATAAAGTCAACAAATCTCAGCAAGTGTGTGTGTGTAGGTCATACAGTCAAACTTTGAGTATCGCATCTGCAAATGAGAAATATTGCATCATCTAGACTGTGGGTAGGATATCTGATAAGTGTTGAGAAACACTCGACGCAAGGGTAGTGTTGAAAAACACTGTTTGAACCAAGTTGCCCAAGAAACTAAGACACACAAAGAGACCCAAGATAAGCTCAAAACAACAGATGCCCCCTAGACTAAGACAAGAATCAATTCCAGGCTAGGAGAGGCAAAGCAAGAAGTGGAGCGAATGAGCGCCATGCAAGACTGATAGACATAGGTGCAAAGGGTCTCAAGCAGTGCCTGTTTCCAGGTTTTCACCACTTGATAGATTTATTGCAATTTTTTCAGGACTTTTTATAAATTTTTTATATTTTTTAAGGACTTTATATGCTTTTTAGGATTTTTTTCAGCATCATATATGAATTTTTTTTGTAATTTTTTCAAGATCATAAAATATATACAAAGAATGCCCCAAACAAAAATGGGCATCAAGAATCTACTTCCTTTGATGTAGAGAACTGATAGGCCCCAGGCCCAAATGCTGTAAATATAATTATAGGAGGTCTCAACTAGTTTGACCAATAATAACCAGCCCTAAGCAATGTCTGAGCTAGCGAAGGATCGTTAGAATGTGGTCCACATATGCCATCGTGGATTTTAGCTAGCACTTTTTCTGACTCCTTTATTTCTAGACACTTAAGGAGAGTTCCATCTAGACCCTTCCTATACAAGTCACCAGAGACAAGGGCAAAGTGTAAGGGATGGCGGGAAGAATGGCGTGGTGGATTTCCAGATGGAATATGAGGTAAAAGATATGAAAAAATGGTAGGATTGTAAGATTTGTGAGCAGGATAGCGTAATTCGTCCACCAGGAACTTGAAGTGAGATTTATGCTTTTTCATTTGTAAGATGGATGCCAAAGTAACCAAGGCATTAGCAACTTTGTTCTCAGCTTTAGGAATGGGTTGAAGTGTAACAGATATGAGATCATGCTTGAAGTAGTGCACCATTTTTTTGTAGAGAATCAGCTTGTCATCTTTTATTTAAGAATCATTATTTTTGAGCAGATTTTTATTTTTACTTTTCTTAGGTGTGGATACCGCCACAATGTGGTTTTCACCATCCGACCATTGCTCTTTTCTTTTGACTTGATGACTGTGATACTTGATTGCTGATTCAATCTTTTTTGTTGCTAGTTCGCTAGTGGAAGAAGTAACAAGTGTTGATGCGAGATGAAATGAAGTGATTGGTTCAACAAAATTTATGTGAGGGGTGTCATCTCTGGTGACAAGAGAGGTTGAGCCTATAGGGTAAGCTCCAAAAGTAGCTAGATCTAGATTTTTCATAGAAGGACCAACATAGTCTACTAAGGCAATACGGGGAACAAACTCATCAGACCCTACACGAGACTCATCAACTACGTCGGGTGGGTTACGAGAGGTATGAACTACATCAACATCCATATCTGTCATGGAAGAATCTTTTGGAAGAGGCTTAAGATGCCGAGAAGTAGAGATACTCATGTCATTATGTGAGAGATCACCTCTTTGTAGCAGCCGTGCAATGTTGTGACATTGTCTATCATAGTGCAATGATTCTTTAGGCACATAGGTTCCAGACATAGAGGCCTTAGCCATATCATCAGTAGATATACATTCTTCTCCCCAAAGAAGTGAAGTAGAAGGAAGATCATCTCCCATGTGAGCCATAGAGTGTAGTGGTGACTCATTTGTATCTGTGTCTGAATTACTGAGCATGGGAGTATTTCGAGAATCCTCTCTATAGATCCACTCTTGAATAGCTTGTTCTTCTCTTTCTGCTTCTAAAGGAATGGATGAAGGAACAAAAGTATCAAAGATCACCATAGCAAAAGTGGAAGGCTTCATGTTATCAGAAGGTTTCCCATATGACCTAGGAGAAACAGGTATAGAAGCAAAGGAATCCAGCATATATTCACCCATACCAAGGCTCATCATCTTAAGTGATTTCTCAGTAGCAACTAGAGACGTACTAGGATCAATAGAAGGTTCATTATGAGGGACAAATTTTTCAGCAGTAGCAAGAGCATTAATAGCAATAGTATGGTCTCCAGGAATCACAACTTCAGTGCCATTGTATGGAAATTTGATGCACTGATGATAAGTGGAAGGAACAGCCTACATGTCATGGATCCAAGGATGACCCAAAGGAATGTTATATGCGAGTGGGATGTCCAATACTTGGAAGCTAATATATTTCATGACAGGGCCCACTCAGACAGGCAGCGTGACAAGACCTTTGGAAGATCTTTTCACTTCATCGTAAGCTTTTATAGTAATCTTCTTCTTAGAATCCACAGCAAATTCTGACAAACCCAACTGTTGTATGACATTGAAAGAAACAATATTTAACCCTGCACCATTGTCTATCAGGACTTGGCAAACGCGGGTGTGATAGACTAGAACTTCAATGTGTAAAGCTAGATTATGTGGGTGAGCAATAGATATGTCATCTTTTGCAGAAAAGGAGAGAGATAGTGGAGATGAAATGTGGTTGACCATAGCCTGAAATTGATCTGGATCAATGTCATTGGGAACACGTGTTGTACGTAGAGCCTCATCAAGAATCTCTCTATGTGAAGGGGATAACCGAAGCAACTCAAGGATAGATATCTATGCTGGTGTCTTTTGCAAATGTTGGACAAGATCATAGCTAGGGGTGGCTGAAGGAGCCACTTGTTTGGAAGGCAAAGCTTGCTTGGGATCTTGCGCAATTTTAAGGACAATCTTGGCTTGCCCCCTAGTAACAGCATTTAGTGTCTCACTTTGGGAAGATGAACTGCCACGTGTTTGCAAGACCAACTTTGGCTTACCATGATTGGCTTTATTATCATCTTGAGACCTCATCCTTGGAACACTCTTAACGGGCTCTACCATGTTGATCACAGGTGTGTCAAAAGTATAAGTATAGTGGATCTTAGCATCATGATTCTTCTTATGTGCTTGAGAGGTTTCCCCCCTATCATGCTTAGGTAGAGGATCTTTGAAAGCTGTGTGATCAGAATTTTTAGTTAAGCCATCAGTGGAGATTGTGTTGTTATCAATGAGGTCTTGAATATCATCCCTAAGCTTAAAACAATTTTCTGTTGGATGTCCCTTGTTTTTGTGATAATGGCAATAATGATCCTCTCTCCACCAATCAGGCTTATTTATCGGATCCCAGTTACTAGGTTTATTAGGAAGCATAAGATATCCATTGTCAACCAAAGTCTTAAGGATCACATCGTAAGGTTCTACCAACTTGGTATAGATTCGCTTTCAAAATGACTTCTTAGGCTTATCTGCATATTGAGGTTTAGGAGCACCGTGAGCATTGGTAGCTTCTTGTTTTTTTGCTGCATAGATAGCATTGGAGAGATTGAAAGTAGGCTCTTTAGCTATAGGGGCATCAACAACCCCATCATTAACAACATACTTATTTTTATTCCAAGGTTTATTCTTGTCTTTGCCATTGCCTTTAGCATCTTTATTAATAACAATATCCCCTTTTCTTATAGCTACATCCTCAATCCGATATGCACTTTCAACCATGTCATTGAAAGAGGAGAACAGTTGTTTCCTTAGATCATAATACAACTCAGGCATAAGAGTGTTGAAAAAAATATCAATCTTTTCCCTTTCGGGTAGCTGACAAAGATATCGAGAATACAATGACCTCCAACATTGCAAATAAGTAGCAAATAAATCTCCTTGGTTTTGTCTCAAAGCACCAAGATCTATCATGGTGATAGGCTGTTGGATATTGTATGAATAGTGTTGTGTGAAGCGCATAGCCAACTCATCAAAAGTCTTCAAAGGAGGTGTCAACTTTGCAAACCATTCTAAAGCTTGTCCTCTTAAGCTTTGAGGGAATAATCATAGCAAAAATGTGTCTTCGTGAAGGAAGTCCATGCTAAGAGCATTAAAGTGATGCACATGGTCATGGGGATCACCATTTCCATCATACTTGTCGTATTTGGGAACCTCAATATCCCTAGGAAATGGGACCATGTATAGACTTTTATCAAAAGGAAGAGCACAAATTGATTCTACAAAAGAGACCTTTGGAGGCTCTCTTTCTATTGCCATTTGGGTAAGGCATTGATTTGTCTGACGCAGTTCTTCTTGAAGGACTTCCAATTCAGTTGGTACTCTTTGTTGGACAATTTGTCTAACATCATAGCCGAGAGGAAGCTTGTATCCTCTAGAAGTCACATATTGAAAATATTGATCGCCATTACACTCTAAAAGCTTATGCATCATTCGTTGGGAGACCACATCTTGTTCAAATCTCATAAGATCGTCACTAGAAATCTCATCATCAGCCTCTGCCTCATGTTGAGAGGGAGGAGGTCTAGGAGGTGAAGAAGGCATACCAAAAGTAGGTCTTGGAGGAGATCTTGGTGGCATTTTGTTTCCATTGTTGCCATTAAAAAGAGGTCGATGCTCATAGTTACTAGTCTCGGATTGCTCATGAAATGTCCCTCTATAAGCCATGCACCTAGTAGCATCTATCCTTTGTTGATTGTGTTCTTTGTCTAAGTGTGCTTGGTTATCCTTATGCTCAAAGTGTTCTTGCAAGCGTTGGAATTTTTCTTGTTCAGTCAAAGTGAGGGAGACACTATCTGTGTTTTTGGGGGTCTTGAATGCGGAAAAGAGGAAACCTCCTTTGTACCACAGGGTAGCCTTAGAACCCTCAAATTGGTTAGAACTAGAACTATTGTTGCTAATGGGTTCTTGTGAGCATCTAGTTGGAGAATGTAACTGTGTATAATTGAATGGAGGATGACTCTCCTACTCAAATTGAGACCGAGTTGTAACCGGCATGAAAAGAGATGTTGGTCAACTAATAGAATGAGACAAAGTTTCTCAGATTTAAGATAAGAAAAGCTAATAAAGATCACTTGTCAAAGTAGAACAATAGAGAGATGGCTTGTCAAAAGTGCTCAAGCACTTATAGCAATCAATTGACTAAAGCTGAGCAGCGAGCAAGAAGCTCAATAAGCAAGTAGCTAGAGAGGTAACCATGATGCAACAAGTGATCAAGAGTAGCATTCGTTAAGCTCAAATCCAATAGTTTTAGCTCATTTGTTTCAGTCTAGAACAAGTCTGAGCATGTAGATAACAGACCAGCTTCAGGTAAGAATAGAAAAAGACACTCTACGATAGGTTAAAATGCAAGTTTAGCAGCTCCAGATTGCAAAAGCAACAAGACAGCAAAAAGGTTCTGGGCGACACTTTCCAGGTAGACAAGGTGATAGTTTATAGTGAGGTGACACTTCTCCCTAAGCCAAGCGACAGTTTCCAATAAGGTCAGGCGACAGTTTCCAGGTAAGCGGGGCGATAGTCTTGCAGGGGTGAACTATCACGTGACAATTCTCAGAACAGGACGCGACACTGTTCCAGGGTCGTATGACTCTTTGACCAGTGAACATAAAAAATCTCAGTTTTAAAGTGTTTTGATCGATTTCAAAGATTGGATAGTGCAATTTCTCAGTTTGACAGATAGTAACAGCAAGTAAAAGACAAGTTTGCAAAAGGTAGGTGATCAAACATGTCATAGAACACTTGAAACAAGGGCAAAAGCAACCTTGCCAAGACAAGCACTTGTGATATCAAAATAGAAAATCTTATGAATGCTACCATTTGTTTGAATGTTAAGAACGTTTACACTGGTATAGCACAATCGAAGACAATTCAAGCAATTACTACCTAGAAGGACAAGGCTCATTACTTAGCAACGTGGCCCACAACTTGATGCTCCCTTGCCTCACACCAAGTGGTTGCCCACAAGAGATATTGGCGTTGTCATGGAAGTGTCAAAAACACAACCAAAGGAACACATATGGTGAGTGTCTTGGGGTGATCCGGGTAAGTTCACTTGGATCAATCCTTGCACCAAGAAGCTAAGCAGCTAAAATAAGGTGGCCTTTATCTAATGGTTCATAGTAAGGGCTTCCATTCATAGCACCCCTCTTGCTCCTCATAAAGGACTAGGACCTCGTGGCCTCAAGAGTACCTTAAGCATTCTTACTCAATGCTTTCCTCATGGTCACAATCCCACAAGTTACTCACATCAAGCGAAGATAAGTACTATGTCTACCAAGGTTTTGTATCCTCGATAGCCTTGAGATTATAGTGGGTTGGAATAGCTCGGTACTAGCTTGTCCCCACTTGGGTTGTTCCTCTTGATTGCTCAAGAGCAGGCCCGCTAAAGGATTCTAAATCTAAACAAAGAGTAGATCAATTTTTGAGGTTCAAGGTTTTTGGTTCACCACAAGGGTGAAGAGCATACTCCCCTATCTCAAAAATTTCACCCAAACACACCAAGCAAAGATTTAATTAACCCCTTGCTTTCAAAATCCCAAGATGGGTCAAGATTTCTATTTCACCACAAGGGTGAAGAGCATACTCTCCTACCACCTCAAAATTCCTACAACAAGGTATTAAGTGCCTATGAAATGAAACAACTAGTATATGCCGCACTCAATAAATAAGCAATTAAACAAGCACTTGATTTGGTTTTTATGCTTAGGGCAGCCTTGCAAAAACCATTAGTAGCCCTCTTTGACATGCGTTCTTTTGGCAAAATATCTCAAGCAAGTGCACCTACAACCACAACTTGTTAGACCCACAATGGTTAGCAAAATAAAAAATCAGATAATCTGCAAGTAAAAATAACTAATCAAATGATAAAATCTGAGAATGAGACTAGCATGGTTGGATTAGGCTTGGAAAGACCTTTCCAACAATATATCACACTTCAACTTTTGATACCATTTGCAAAAATTTCTCAAAAATGGGCACGGATTTGAAAACGCTAAAATTTTTAGAAAATTTCAAAAAGTTAGCAGAGAACCCAAAACTTGCAAGATAGATAAAATAGCCAAAAAAAAAAATCTCTCTATCAGGTACAGGCGACAGTACAATCACTAGAAATGTCGTGCGACACTTTTTTGTATACGGGTGCGACACTTTATCTCTGGGTGACAGTTCACCTTATATGCAGGTGACAAAACTCCTCACACAGTGCGACAGTTCACCTTATATGCAGGTGACAAAACTCCTCACACAGTGCGACACTTTCTGTCAAAGGGGGCAACACTTTTAACTGGTAAAATGTTGTGCCACTATACAAAGAACTGTCTCACGAAACTGGCAAAATGTCGCGCGACACTCTGAGAAAAAAACCAGAGACCAAAAATAAAACCAAAAATTGACAAAAAATTTTTACGGAAATGCAGAAAATAAAGGACAAAGTTAAGCTACTCTGCCCCACGGTGGGTGCCAAAAATGTGTGTGCTATAATTGTGTCACACTTCTATGAATCATTACATTCAAGAACACTCAAGAATGAGGTCTCAAAAATCGATCCATAGCTCCCTAGGCATGGTGTGCAAGGGTTTTTAAGAATGCTCTCAGCTAGAGCTATTTAACCTATAACCTTGCTAGTAAACCATGCAATGGGAGATTCAAATGAAGACAAGGGCAAGAATGCCAATATCCTCAAGAATGAAATGAAATGCAATGCAAGCTAGATTAAGATGAATATGCAAGCTAAACTATGGAAATGAAAGAACAAGCTATGTTATGAAAAGGAAAGAACAAGTATTACCAAGCCTCTTAGTTAAGCTAGATGAATTAATCTAAAGCATAAAGGAAACTAAGCTAAGTATGAAGCTATGAATGTCATGATAATGTAAAAAATGAACTATGATAACATGTAGATGCAAAAAGCCAAGAATGCTCCAAATCTCCAAAAAGCTCCAAAGTGACCTAGAAAACCTGCAGCATAACATTAGCATAAAAAGTTGAGGATCTAGAATGAAGAAGAGAGCTCTCATTTTATAAGAAATGAGAAGGAATGAACCATGGAAATTAAGAGGAAAAAGATTTAATCAATGGTGGAGCATCAAAGAAGAGAAATTCATGTGCACAAATATCCTCCAATGAGAAAATAGGAGTTGACTTTTGTGTCCATATGAGATAAAAAGTGCTTTTTCCCTTTTTATAAAATAAGAATAATGCTTTATTTGTGCAACTTAGGATAAGAGGAAAAGTGGGGGTTTTTTATTTATTAAAAGGGGAGGAAATATTCCTTTTAAATAAATAAAGACTTAGGATAAAATGGTTAGCCTATAGAATAATCAAATAAATGATAGAGCTAGGATTTGATCAAGAATAAGCGATTGATGATTAGCAAAAGGGGCTAATAGTCTTGATGACCATTTTTAGGTGAATACAATTCTAAGATGGGATTCGGACTTGATACTTGGTGATGGGTTGAATCCTCGATTTGTTTTGGATGTTGAACATGCTGACTGGTTGGTGACAGATCAGTTAAGGAGGACTTGGCTAATGAACTTGTGTATTTTCCTGGCTTCATGGATTGACAAGCCTTGTGTGAAGATGAAGTGCATGGTAGATTTTCTTGAAGGAGTAAAGTGTGGGACACACTTTCTTATTTACCCCGGGTGTCTTATGCAAGGGCATCCTTGGTTCCTGAAGATTTTGGTAGTCTTGGTAATTATCTAGTTGTGTTCAGTTAATTGCCTGGTGATCTCGGTAGAAGATTGGAGTTTCTCAGTCTTTGGTGATAGTTCTCAGTCGAAGTTTGTTTTGCTTCACCAATGGATCTTGGTTTTCTTGGAAGTGATTCTCAGTTGGAAGACCTCTGTGGATGATGGTCACTCAGTGACTTGGTGTTTTATTGCTCGATGGTCAGTTACCGATGGGGTCTTGATGTTTATGTCTGTTTCTTAGTCGTTGAAGTTGCTCAGTCACTGGAGGACTTGATCACTGAAGGAAGCTCAGTCATGGGAGGAGACTCGACATTTCTAGTGCTTGGTAATGCTTGTGGAGCTCGATTGGTATGTTTTCTCAATATATTTCTTGGCACTCGGTAGTTTGGCTTACCGACGGTTGTTCTTGGAGATTTGGGAGGCCGACTTGGTGCATTTATTATTGGTAGCTGATGTCACATTCTCCTATGTGTATTTGGAGGTTAACATGTTGAATTTAATTATTGTAAGGCTATTTGAGAGCCGACTTGTATTGCATTTAATGTTTGTTTGTAATAGGAGCCGACTTGGATTGGGAGTTAATTATGTCATCCAGCCGACTTGTGGTGAAGATTAGTATTTGAGGGGTGTTTGGGTATTTTTTTAGGAGCAGATTAGGAGATCTAGGCATAGTAGATTAGGAGATTTGGGAAAAGCAGATTAGGAGATTTGGGCAGGTCAGATTTGGAAGGTAGAAGTGTAGCAAGGTTAGTAGCTTGCAAGCTTAGGAACAAGAAGATTTCTTGGTGGCTTGCGAGCACAAGTTCAGATCATTCTTGGAGTGCCTACCAGTGTCATGTTATGTTATAGACCTAGACTAGCTAAGAGGTGTATTGGATCCTATGTGATCTTGCAGAACTATTTCTTGCTTTGTAATTGGCCATAACCAGGAAGGCCTTATAGCCTGGCACATTGCATGTAATCAGTTGTTGATGAATAAAGATATATGTTTTCTTTCAGATATGGTTTTGGTGTTGTGTTATTCCATTATTTTGATGTTTGGCTACAATTTTGGACAATCCTTAATTGGATCCTCCGACCTTGACTGCGTCTGTGACCAACCTTGGGATAATGAAAACAAGTCATTCCAGAATTTTTCCATGACCTTCTATTGTGTCTTCCATGCATTGACATGAAATTTTCAACTATGTGTCCAAATCTCCCACATGATGTACATGTAATTCTTGTATTGTAGTTTCTTATAGTCGATCCTTATTGGTTGTTTACAGAATTCTATCGATTAGGTATCCATTTCACAATATTTCTTTTTTACCTACATTCTTCATACTTGCAACCATATTTGTTGTAGTTATTAAAGTAACCATAAAATCTTGGCTTCCTTGAATTGGTATAAATCCTTGATCTACACTCAAATGCTTTGTGACCATACTTATTGAATTTTAACAATAACCATTAAACTTAGGAATGCTCGGTGGATTACCTCTTTTTCTCCTATAGACATTAGTTCTATGACCTAGTTTCCCACAACAATAACAAGTAAGCTTCTTAGTCTTTGGTGGGGTAGCATTATCTTGGTTTGTTGCTTGTTTTGAGGACTATCCCTTCTCGGTAGTATTGTTTACATTAAATCCAAGTCCAAAAGTATTTCTTAGTTTTCTCTGACCTCTTATTTATTCATCTAGTATCTTCAGTATTTCTTCATTCCTTTTCAAGACTTCATTTGCATCCTTTTCTGATTTCAGTTCATTCTTCAAATGTTCATTTTATGATCTCAGTCCAACAATCTCTTCAAATTTTTTTGCAATTTCTCAATTGGCATCGACTAGTTGATCTAAAATATTGTAGTGAATTTGTGTCAACCTCGGTATTTCCCCATCTTTATCATTTAGCGTTGCATTTAGTTGTCTTCTTTCATCTTTGTATCATCTTAAAATAGAAGCACTTCCATGTTAAGATTATTTAGCCCTCCGAGTGAGTAGTTTGGGTCATGTCAAGCACCTTGAATCAGCTCTTTTCTCGGGTCATACTTGTTCTCCTCATTCTACTTCTATCTGCCCCTGATTTTCACTTCAATCTGCATTTCCTAAGCATTCTAGGTTAGGATCTTGAGTTTTTTGACCATAAGGTCAAAGTCAACCTTATGGGGTCAAAGTCAACCTCAACCTTGACCTGGTCAGGATCAACCTTGACCCTGACTTGGTCAGTTCCAAGCTCCTCCTTGACCCCCAGTCCAGATTTCAAATTTCCTTGATTTTTGGGTGTCGAGTTTTGGGGATATTTGTTTTCCCGCCTCTGAGTTGGCCATTTCAGGTTTCAAAATGGTAAATCCTCAAATTACATTTAATCTAGGTATATTTTCTAAAGGTTAGGACCTAATTGGGATTTAATTCTCCAAGGTGGCCCCTCTAGAGGATTGTGCCCTAGTTCACTATAAAAGGAGGCGTTCCTATCTCATTTTCTCCATCAAGTTTTGTGGGAGCATCTCTCAATCAAGTTTTCATGCTCAAGCACTCTCAAGCAAGGAGATCAAGAAATAATTTCATCAAGCAAGATCAAGAAAGCATCCATTCAAGGATTCAAATCCTCTTCTCCATTGAAGATCAAGGATTCAAGTGTTCAAGCCATTGAAGGGATTTGGTTCAAGCATTCAAGATTTATCATTCAAACCCTAGATCTAGCCATCATGATGGTGTGATCTTCCTTCAAGATCCTTTTGTTCATCTTCAAGATCCATTCATTCTTCCCTCAAGGTGGATTCCAAGCATATAATCATGGAGGTTTGATTTACATTTGTTGATGTTATGTTCAAGCTTTCATATTAACATACTTGATTACATTTCAAATACAATTTTCATATCTATTGAATATCATAGCTTCGTTGTTAGATCTACTTCTACTACTTTCTAGCATTCTCCATTTCAATTTCAATATTAAGGTTGATTCCAAACCGGGGTTTGACCAAGGCAAACCCCCCAAACAAACAACAAAAACTCTCTTTTTCTTGTAGGTGCAGGTGTGGAATTTCAGATCTGAGAGTGGATTTGGATACCCTTTTCGGTGAACTTATGGGATCTGTGAACAAAGTCAAAATCAGCCTTCAAATAAAGAATGTAGCCTTTGACCTTTTATGAGGGTCAAAGACTACCTGTCGTCGAAAAGACAAAAAATTTCTAGGTTTTCTTCATCTTGACATTTCCAGTCTAGAACAGGTTGCAGAATTCCCTGAAATTGTACACAGGCACCAAAAAATAGGTATTTCCAAATTAATTTCATCATGAGGTATGTATCTTATTTTATCTAATTTCAAGCACTCTTTCCCTTGCAATTCAAATGTATGTGTAAAATATTGCCTTTGGGGTCTCTTTTATGTGCAAACCATTGTTCTAGGACCCCATACACTATGTTTTACTATACATTTTGGTGAACCCGTTTACGACAACTCTTTCTTTTGTGGAATTAGATGCCCTATTGTGTTTGATTTCCTTTTCATGCTTATAAGTTTCATTTGAATGCATTGGGATATATCTAGATCTATTTTCTATGCATTTCTTTATTTGTTATCATGTTGCACAAGTTTTTTCAAATATTTTCCAAACATTCTTCTATAACTTTTGGGATTACACAACATTCTCCTCTTACCTTACCATTGCATGATGTTACACCTAGAAGGACTTTATCTAGTGCATGTGATGTTGCTTTGTCCTCTCTTGAATTTCCTTGTAAGGATGTATTAGCGAAAGAAGATGACTTCAATCTATATCTCCATCATATTTATCTCTATGGAGATGAGTTAGGGATTGATTTTAATTCTTCTCCTAATACATGTCTTTTCTATGAGCTTACTTTAGAATATAATTTACCTTCTTTCCCCTCTAGGGATCCTACAATGTACTATATTGGTAGGGATGATAATCCTCCTATTTGGGATGAACCTTTGGATTTGGATGTTGATTACTCTCTTTCTCATGACACCATTGTAGATGATCCCTTGGATAAAGACATTGATTTATCCCCTCCTCACGAAGAAGCTTTGTTACAAGAGGGTGATTTATTAATGGATGACATATTCATACATGATGATAACTCTTTTTCTAAAACACATGTAGACATTTTAGTGAAAGAAGACGATAGTATAGATGCTTTACTTCCATTTGAGATTCCTTCTAGTGATGAGGCATTAGTGGAGAATGATATGACTTCCCTTAATGCTCTCCCTTTTAGTGATGATCCTATGGATAATCAAGATCTAACCTCATCTCCTCCTAGGATGTTCTCTTTTCTTCCTTCTTGTGAATCTATTTGTAGTGTTGAGACAACTAAAATGGTTTATCCTAAACCCTTGTTGACTGTCAAAGGTTGTCCTCGCATTACTGTCAAAGGTAAACCTATGGAGTCTTTCAATGATCAAGATTATATAGCTCACACTTATCATACAAGGAATAACCCTCAACCTAATCTGGTGGTTTCTACATCTTTACCACCTTCTCAACCTATTCTTCCTCCACCCTATCTTCCTAGTAAGGAGTATGATTTGATTAACCAATTGCAAAATACTCCTGCCAAGATTTCTTTATGGGAGCTTCTTCAAACTTCACCTACCTACTATGACACCTTGGAAAAAGCTCTAGAAACTCTTCCCACTCCACCTCCTAATCAAGAGAACATCAATAACTTCTTACAATGCATGCATGCTATCCTGGGTCCTCCTAACATTGTATTTACTCAAAAAGATTTACCTTCTAAAGAAGTTCAAAATCAATATGATGCTCTTATGGTTGTTGTTTCTATCAATAAAAGTATCATTCGTAGGACCTTGATTGATAATGGATCTAGGCTTAATGTTTGTAGCATAGACATGATAAAAGTGATTAACGTCAATCTTTCAACTATTCAACTTGACAATGTTCCTATTTGTGGCTTTGATAACATTGCTAAGAACACTTTAGGCATCATTACCTTACCTATCAAAGTAGGACCAGTCATCCTGAATACACCTATTCATGTTATGCCTGGACCTCTCAATTATAACCTTCTTTTGGGTAGACCTTGGTTGCATGAGATGCATGTCGTTCCTTCAACCCTTCACCATAAAGTCAAGTTTATACATAATAACAAGATGTATATGCTTCATGCAGATGATGCACCTAATCCTTGTCTGAATATTCAAACTCACAATACTTGTATTTCTAATAGTAATCCTTCTTCCTCTAATGCTCTTCCTGGCGATGATTGGGGAACCTTGGATTTTAATCCTACCTTTATTGGAGAGTATAAGATTAATGATCTTGATTTTATGAAGAAACAAAGAGAGTTTGAACAATGAGTTTTTACTTCTAAAACCCTTTGTAATAACTTTGTCACTGCTTCTACCCACAATGAATCTATCAAAACTACTAAGGATGATATTGTGACTACTAAAGTTCCATTGACTCCTTCTGACATGGCTTCTTGTTATGGTCCTAGTTATCACTTCCTAGTTAAACAAGGATTTAATGGTCAAGGATGTGGTAAGCATAAATAGGGAATTCAAATGCCCTTACACACTGGGGGGCATGAGCATTATTATGGATTGGGATTTAGTCCTCAACAACAAATCAATGTTAACAACATCTTGAATAACACTTCAAAACATGATGAACCTGTGAAGGAATTTGACCAAGAATTTCTTTTGCCTAAACTCCTTTGAGCTAAGATGATTAGTAGACCTAAACGCAAAAAAGAAACATAGTCCATACTTGAAGACTCTTCCTTTTTGTTTATATCATCGATTTCATGATCACTCTACTAATGAATGTCAAGCTTTACATTATAAGATTAGGCAGCTCATTGATAGTAATGTTATTTATATATCATGTGGCATGAATTGTATTTCAATCCTATTTTCTCTAAATAACATTTATGTTCCTATTATGGAGCTCCACATTATGTAAAAAATGGTAGCCTAATACTTGGGGGCTCGTTGTCTTGCATAGTGTTGTGAGCGATATAATAGGTCCCCTTTCATCTTTGTTCCTACACTTGGGGGGCAAGGATGTCATCTCCTTCTTTTCTATCTTTTTGGGATTCACCTCTTTCCTTGGTTAAGCAGTATCTATCTATTATGTGATATCTAATTATACATGAACATTTTGGTTTGCATTGAGGATCTTTTTTCCTTGATCACAACTGATTTCATTGTTTGACATTGGGTTTCCATGCTTGATATATATCTCACCTAAGAAATTGAACAGTGTGCTATCCCTCACATGGGTTACTTTTTCATTTCTTGCATGATATCTCTTTGCATTCGTCCCTTCCATGGCCTCATAGGAGTTGTGACCTTCTTGGCTTGGACTGGGTGTTGTCTGTGGATATTGTCTAGATGTTGAAGAAGGCTTTATCCTTGTTCTTTTCTTTCCTTAACATTTCAAAATAGTATGTTTTTTCCATAATAAGGAGGGGGGCATATATATGGCCTCCCTCATTCTATATTATGCATTTTTGTTCTAACCTTTTGTTTTGCAGCATGCTAAATCTCGGAAGGTAACGCACATAAGTTGCTAAATCTTGAAGAGACATGCATTTTTCAATTTTCAATATGCTAAATCTTGGAAGGTGATGCACATAAGTTGCTAAATCCTGAAAAGACATGCATTCATATGCTAAATCTTCCAAAGTTAACGCACATAAGTTGCTAAATCCTGAGGAGACACGCATTTCATATTCATAGTGAAACAAGAAGGTGGATCTATGAGTATTCCAAAAGCCATCAGAAGATGCATTACAATTGCAAGCATAATTTATGGGTGAACCTATTGGGCTCTCCCTCCAGGGTGATTCATGGTAAGGTGGGCATCTTACTAGCTGAGGTAATCACTCTTTTCCCTTTCTCTCTTTTTGCTTTCATGCTAGTAGGATAGGATCATGAAGCTATATTATTTATAGTGTTACTCTTGTCTTTCTTATGTAAGAATTTATGCTTTGATGATAGCTTTCCAAATATGATATTAGTATGAGAAATATTTCTTAGCGAGGTTTCTTATGCTAATTGATTTGGGTTGTTTAGTTCTAACCCTTATTGTTTTGGTTTTCTCGTTTCACACCCTCGTGCGTGTATGTTGAGTTAGAATCCTTAGCCTGGGGGATTGTGTCCCTAACTAAGTGTCATTCTATCTCATTTTGAATCCACTAGGATCTCTTCTTCCTTCTCCTTTACCAAGAGTTTGCATCGAGTCCATACTCTTACTAAAGTGGGGGCTTAATGTATCATCTTAAAATGGAAGCACTTCCATGTTAAGAGTGTTTAGCCCTTCGAGTGAGTAGTCTGGGTCATGTCAAGCACCTTGAATTAGATATTTTCTTGGATCATACTTGTTCTCCTCATTCTACTTCTATCTGCCCCTGATTTTCACTTCAATCTGCATTTCCTAAGCATTTTGGATCAGGACCCTGAGGTTTTTGACCATAAGGTCAAAGTTGACCTTATAGGGTCAAAGTTGACCTTGACCCTAACCTGGTCAGGATTGACCTTGACCTTGACTTGGTCAATTCCAAGCTTGTCCTTGACCCCCTGGCTAGATTTCAAATTTCCTTGATTTCTGGGTGTCGGGTTTCGGGAATATTTGTTTTCTCACCTCTGGGTCAGCCATTTCGGGTTTTAGAATGGTAAATCCTCAAATTGCATTTAATCTAGGTATATTTTCTAAAGGTTAGGACCTAATTGGGATTTAATTCTCCAAGGTGGCCCCTCTAGAGGATTGTGCCCTAGTTCACTATAAAAGGAGGCCTTCCTCTCTCATTTTCTCCATCAAGTTTTGTGGGAGCATCTCTCAATCAAGTTTTCATGCTCAAGCACTCTCAAGAAAGGAGATCAAGAAATCATTTCATCAAGCAAGATCAAGAAAGCATCTATTCAAGCATTCAAGTCCTCTTCTCCATCCAAGTTCTCCATTGAAGATCAAGGATTCAAGCATTCAAGCCATTGAAGGGATTTGGTTCAAGCATTCAAGATTTATCATTCAAACCCTAGATCTAGCCATCATGATGGTGTGATCTTCCTTCAAGATCCTTTTGTTCATCTTCAAGATCCATTCATTCTTCCCTCAAGGTGGATTCCAAGCATATAATCATGGAGGTTTGATTTACATTTGTTGATGTTATGTTCAAGCTTTCATATTAACATACTTGATTACATTTCAAATACAATTTGCATATCTATTGAATATCATAGCTTCGTTGTTAGATCTAATTCTACTACTTGCTAGCATTCTCCATTTCAATTTCAATATTAAGGTTGATTCCAAACCGGGGTTTGACCAAGGCAAACCCCCCAAACAAACAACAAAAACCCTCTTTTTCTTGTAGGTGTAGGTGTCATATTTTGGATCTGAGAGCAGATTTGGATACTCTTTTCGGTGAACTTCCAGGATCTACAAACAAAGTTAGAATCGACCTTCAAATAAAGAATGTAGCCTTTGACCTTTTATGAGTGTCAAAGACTACCTTCCGTTAGAAAGACAAAAGATTTCTGGGTTTTCTTCATCTCAGCATTTCTAGGCCAGAACAGGTTGTGGAATTCCCCAAAACTATACACAGGCATTAGAAAATAGGTATTTCCAATCTAATTTCATCATGAGGTATGTATCTTATTTTATCTAATTTCAAGCACTCTTTCCCTTGCAATTCAAATGTATGTGTAAAATATTGCCTTTGGGGTCTCTTTTATGTGCAAACCATTATTCTAGGACCCCATACACTATTTTATATTAAACAATCTTCAACCATTCTTTTATCATGTTTGTCTTTTCTCTTTTGTTGCAAGACTTCACACATCCTTACCAATTGAGCTTCATGTTTTATTTTTAGTGCTTTTACCAGATCAATTAGGTTTTTGTTTCTTTTGGTTAGTTCTGATATGGCAGCTTCAGATTCATCAGATAAACATCCCTTTGATTGTTCTTCAAGTTCTTCAACCTGATCTTGTTTATCTTTTAATTGATGGGCTAACTCATTTCTCTTGTTGAGTGAATGCTTCAATTTCCTCCTTAGTTCATAAATATGGTCATTTTTAATCCTCAGTTCCATGTTCATGTTATCAATCACCTTTTCATACATATAGTTTTCCATCTCTTCAAATCTTTCCTCTCAAGTGGTTAAACTTCTTAATAAGAGACACAACTCTGATACCTATTATTGGATTAATTTATGGAAAGTTAAGTACTGAGAGGGGAGGGTGAATTAGTACTTCAATTTTTTTATCTAACTTTCTAACCATTCACCAAATTCATAACTTTTCATATAACAACATAAAAACATGTAAAAAAATATCTTGAAACACAACTCATAACACCATGATTTTTGGTATCACAGAAATCCTTAGTTAGAGGAAACAATTGTAGTGGGGATGACATCCACAAAACTTCACTACTACAGTATAAATCTTTCCCGGTTAGACCTACAATGTTAGCTATTTTTTATAGCTTACCTTGTGAAGAGTATTAACCATGTTAAGAGTATAAAAACTAATTAAGTATACCTTGCTAAAGGATTTTACACCTCTAATCTAAGAGATGTACCATATTAAAGGATTTATAGTATAAAATCTATTAGGATCTACATGGTTAAGATATTTTACAATTCTGATTATACACTAATTAATACACAAACTTGCATGTAGTGTTTGCATCAACATATTCTTAACATACTCTATATGCTCAAATAAAAATTTACCTCATACTATACTTTACTCACAATCTCAATTCTGTACTTAGTAACTTCAATTTTGAATCACATTCACACTTTGTTCTCACTACTCTATTAATCGGTGGCTTATTTTCTCATCACGTTCAAACTTATCTCTGAATGATCATCACCTGCTTTCTCCTTTCGCATACACACACTTACTATGATCTTCACATACTGATCAATTTATACTCAATTCTAGAAATGATGGAAATAATCTAGAATATTATTCTTAAGCAATGCTAGCATTGGTTATATCTCCAATGCATATATTACATTTAATTCTTATTGGAAGATCTCACCTTTTAATCATAAAAAATCATCATGTTTGAATCCCCAATGCTCTATCTTCTCGGTGTCCAGATTCACTGTATCTGTAGATTCTTCTTATGTTGGCATGTGATGCTCGGTAATGCATTTTTCTTCTTCTCAGTAATATGTTTATTCTCTCAGCTCGGTAACTTTTGTAACTTGGTACCACTCGATGCTCGGTCTGCCTTTCTCGATGTCTACACCTTATTCTATTTATTGAAATTGCCTTTTCCTTTACCGACTAGCTTTTTTTCTTTATTGACTTGACTATCCTTCTTTACCAAATGACTTTGACAAACAATATGACTTAATCAAAACTAATGACAACAAAATAACTCTATAGGAGTATTACTGCACACAAATTTTTTGAAGATGACAAGTGGTGTCTTTTTTGAAGTAACTATTTGTTCTAGAGTCACATATGCATTAGCATGATTCTTGAAAAAATGTAACTTGTCAAAGAAATAAATATTATTATTATTGTGTTGTTTCAAATGTACAATAAAAGAATCACAAAATAAAAGCTTATGATTATACATACTCCTTATATAATTTATATCAAATAGTGACTCTTCATCTTTAATGTGTAGCTGAAATTGGATTGGCATTTGACTTTGACTTGTGACAAGAACTCTTGTTGTCCCAATCAAATATGTATTGACTAAGTTGATTAATTGGGATATTATTGTATTAGGTGTTAGTCTTCATTGCTTCTAGACTTTCTTAATTCTTTGAATTTTTGTTTTTGGGGTAGACTAGAGACAATAGTCACCATCTCCACATTCATTTTGGGAATTTTTTCTTTATTGTAAATTTTGTTTGGTGCACACTTTTTCTAGGCACAATTTGGAGTGGCATTGTATAAATCAATTTATTTTTAATGTTTTCTCTTACGGTCATTTGACAAAAAATATCAACAGGATCAACATGAGTGATTGATGCTCTTGACTAGCCTCTTGCAATTTAGCAAATGAAGGACCATATATGACTAGTATATCTACTGTATCATCTTAAAATGGAAGCACTTCTATGATAAGAGTGTTTAGCCATCTAAGTAAGTGGTTTGGGTCATGTTGAATGCCTTGAATGGGTACTCGACTTGGATCTGGATTTTTCCCCTGTTCTGCCCCATTTTCCACTTCTTCCTGGCATAATTCTTCCATCCCAAATTGAGAATCTGGGATTCTTGACGTCACGGTCAAGGTCGACCTCTTAGGTCAAGGTCAACCTCAACCCTGACCTAGGTCAGGGATGACCTTGACCCTGACCTAGGTCAAGGCCAACCTCATCCTTGACCCTAGGGTCCGGGATCCTCGGGGTTAGCTTCCAGTTTCGGGGCTTCGTCAAAATCTTGTATTTTCCCTCTTTGGGGCCACTATTTCTCAGATTAAGTGTTGAATTCTTAAATTAATATTTGAGGTGGACATTTCTTGATATTTGTATAGGAACCCTAATTTATTATTGGAGATTAGTCTTTCTTGAGTTTTGTGCCTAATGCTCAAATTAACTTTGGGGTTGGGGTTATCTTGAATTTTGTGACAAGGCTCTTAAATAATTATTTTTATTTCTATATTAAGGGTGGTCCCCTTCTAGAGTTTTGTGTCAAGACTTTAATTTAATTTTCTCTCCATGTGCACCTCTCTAGAGTTTTGTGCCATGGTCCCTTAATTATTATTTTCTATGAGGCCCCTCTTGTGCCCTAGATCACTATAAAAGGAAGCCTTCCTCTCTCATTTTCTCCATCCATTATCAAGAGCAAGATCTCTCCATCATGTTTTGCAATCAATTTTTCATGCTCAAGCACTCTCAAGAAAGAAGATCATGCATTCAAGCATTCAAGCATTCAAGCATTCAATTCATCAAGGAGATCCATTAGTAGCCATTGAAGGATTCAAGCTCTATGGAGCCCTCTTGTTGAAGATTCCTCCATTTCCATTCAAGCCTATTCCTATTCCAAGATCCATTCAAGATTGGTGTTGAAGATCTAAAGAAAATTGATTTGAGACATCCTACATTCAATTCTACATTCATTTAGAGCATCCGTGCTTGTGGATTCAAGGATTCGAATCCTCCACAAGGGTTTTCAACATAAGCAAGGTGAATTGTTTCATTTACTTTGTTTATCTCTGCAATTTTAATTTAATTTCAAGGTTAATTCCTAAATTGAGGTTTTACTAAGGCAAACCCCTCCCCCCAACAAACAAAACCATTTTTCTTGTAGGTACAGGTGCGGGATGGTGAATTAAAGTGTAGATCTGGATACCCTTTTCGTCAAACTTTTGGGATCCGCTAACAAAGTCAAAGTTGACCTTCAAAATCTTGAGGTAGTCTTTGATCTTTTATCAGGGTCAAGGATGACCTCCCTTAGAATTGAAAAAGATTTATGGGTTTTGTAGATCTCGTAGTTTCAATTGAAGATGGTAAAAATCAACAGTTTATGAGATTGTTTGACAAGGTTTTCGGCTGATTCCTTTTTCAGAGGTAAGAACCTTTATTTCTTAATCTCAATATTAATCATCTACATTTACTTTTCATATCAATACAATTTCATATAAGTGTAAAATATTGGCTTTGGGGTCTCTTTTATGTGCAAACCATTGTTTTAGGACCTCATCCATATTTTACCTTATACATCTACCTCAAAAGAAATGATAGATTGGGTTGTGCAGGCCTCTAATATACTTGATACATAAGGAAGATCTAATATAGATCTTTTGTCAAGTATGGAATAAGTGAATTTTTTATAACAAAGGCAAGTGGTGTATTTAAAAATATAAGAAAAATATTTATACATGCCCCCTTTTCCTATAAATTATTTTGAAACACCAAAATTTGGCAAGTACAATGAAAAGGAAGATCCCCACTATCACATTAGAGAGTTGTTAGCCACATGTATAAAGGTAGCTCATGATAACATCTATGTCATGAAACTATTTCCTCATAGTCTAAGTGCAAGAGCCATGGAGTGGTTTTCGAGACTCCCTCTAGGAATAAGGACATGGAACGAGCTCACTAGATAAATTCATATCACATTATTCACATAATATAGTAATTGAAGTCACTCTGATGGATCTTTGTAACACAAAGAAGAAAAATGGAGAGATTTTTTCCTCATTCTTAAAACATTTGTGAAATGTCACCTCTTAAGGAACCTTTTCATATATCGATGAAAGAGAATATCCAAATGTTCATTTAAAGATGTCAGTTAGACATGATGTGTCAATTAGACTCTCAACATATAAAAAAATTTAAATAATTATCTAAGCAATCATTGAAGGTAGAAATATACCTCATTTTAAAATGTGTAATTAGAAAGGAAACCAACACATCAGTATTCTATGATAACTCTAAATACTGGTCAAAGAAAAAAAAAAGTGATGCATGAGCATCTTGGGTTCGTGGCAATCATGTATCTCGGTAGCTTGTTAGATGTGCTCGGTTACCATTTTGTTATGCTCGGTAACTACTTTGGAATTCTTGATGGAAAGTTCTTATTTTGGTTCACTAACTGGGCTCAATCTCTAAGTTGGTGTTCTTTCACCAAGTTGCCTCAGTAGCTATTCTACATTGCTTAGTGTTGTCAGGTTCCTAGTCTCATCGACAGGTTTAGTTTTGGATCTTCTTTCTAGGCCAACCTGTGCATTTAATTTTGGTCATGATTTAATAAAAGGATCTCTCATTGGGAGGCGTGTGGACCTAAATTTGGGTCATTTCTTTCTCCAATGCCATATCTAGAAGATTCTAAAGGCTATTTTCTTCAGTATAAATATATAGATCTATTCTAGGTTTAGGGAGGAGAAGGAACAAGGAGAGGGATAGGAAGCTGGAGATTGTGGATCTCTCATGCATGAGGATTGTTTTATTTCTGTAATTGATTTTTGTTGTATTGTTTATAATTGGGAAGGCCTCACATCCTGACATGTATCAATTTTGAATGAATATATGAATATGATATACTTCCCTTCTCTCCTTTTATGTGTTATTGCTTCCATGTTTTGATTCTATAAGGTGGTATGGTAATTGGGTGAGCATTTAGCCCCACTTATTTACCCTTCTTGTGCCAGGTGGTATTAGAGAAAAGTTTGATCTAGGTTTGTGAATCTAGGTCTTTCATTGGGGTTCCTTCTTGTAAACCCTAGTTAGTTATTTGTTGTGAGGTAGCAAATTGTGATTTGACCTCCAATTACTGAGGGTTACAAGATGGTTCAAGGAAGGAAATATGCAGATCCAATTTTAGCTAATATGTTAAGATAAATTGTTGCTAGATTGGAAGTTGTTGAGACAGCCCAATGTCATGGAAGAAATCTTGATAATGTTAATGATGATGAAGCCAAAGAAGTGCAGGAGGTAGCCACACTTACACCTATAATGGATCAAGGAGAAGAAATATTCCTGCAAGTATTGACAAGTTTGAAGGCCACACAAGAGTTTAACCCTCCTAAGTATAGTGGAAAGATGGATTCAGATGAATTAATAGACTAGATCACTGAGATGGAGAAATATTTTGAGTGTGAGAACATATCTGGTGACAAGAAAGTAAAAATTGCAAGCAAAAAATTAAAAGGTCATGCATCCTTATGGTGGGAGCATCTACAATTAGATCAAAAGAAGAAAGGTAAAACCAATATCAAGGTATGGGATAAGATGGTAAATAAGTTGAAGGTAAAGTTTCTAACTTGTGATTATCATATTAACCTGGTTAGAAAAATGCAAAATTTGAAGTAGAAAGATAGCTTTGTGAAGGATTACACCAAGGAATTTTATAAGTTAGATATCAGATTTGGATATATTGAAGATGAGGTGGAAAGTATTGCAAGGTTCCTGAATGGGTTAAGGACTTCTATTCAAGAAGAGATCAGTTTAGTCAAAATGGAGAGTATTGAGGAGGCTTATTAGTTTTCCCTAAAAGATGAGGATAAATTAAATAAAAAGCATGAGAAAAGACAAAGAGGAGGAGGTGGTAGATTCCCTAAAGGAAGAGGTACATCATATTGTAAAAATAGTAGATCTGATTAGGACAAGAAAAATCAAGACAAAGGCAAGGCAAAGAGGAAAGGTGAAAGCTCATTCTGAGGAAGAGGTAATTACTCTTGAGGTGGATATGTTAGAGGATGAGTTTGATGAAATTTTTACAATTATGGAGAAGAGGGACATAGATCATTTGAGTGTACATATACAAGCAAGAAGGTCAGTAGCAGCATAAATTCTTTGATCCATGAGGATTCACTAAATGAAATTGAGAAGGAAGGAAACATGATGGTCAAAAGAGCATTGTGGAGTGAAAAGACTAAGGAAGATCTGGTAAGAAAGCATTTGTTCAAGAATAGATGCAGAGTTGTAGATAAAGTCTAGAAAGTGATTATTGATAGTGTAAGTTCAGAGAATTTGGCATCAGAGGAAATGGTTACAAAGTTACAGTTGGAAATATTAAAGAACCCAAAGCCCTATCAAATTTCATGGATCAAGGATGAACATACACTTATGGTAAGTGAAAAATGTTTTGTAAATATGAAAATTGGAAAGTATTATGATAAGGAATTATGTGATATTATGTCTATGGTATGTTGTCATATTTTGTTGGGTAGACCTTGGCAATATGATAGACATGTTGTATATGATGGAAGATTGCACAAATATACTATTTGGGCCAATAAAAAGAGACAAATCTTGTTACCTTTGATTATTAATCTATTGGTGAGATATGTACATCAATGAAAGTTTGTGTGATGGAAGGTAGACAGTTTGTTAAATATTTTAAGAGAAATGATGTATGTTATGTTGTAATTCCTAACAAATTGAGTGAGAAAATGGAAGATAAAGTTCCTGAAGAGGTTCAAAAGTTGTTCACTGAGTACAAGGAGATCATTTTAAATAATGTACCTGATGGTTTTCTACCTATGAGGAATATTATTCATTGTATGGATCTGATTCCCAGAGCTAGTTTTTTTAATAAAGCACCACACTAATTGACACCAACCAAGAATGATGAACTCAATTGACAAGTTCAAGAGTTATTGTAGAAAGGTTTGATCAGAGAAAGTTTGATTCCATGTGCAGTACCAGTTGTGTTGGCACCTAAGAAGAATGCAGAATGTGTACTGATTCAAGAGCTATCAATAAGATAATAGTTAAGTATCAATTTCCTATACCGAGAATGGATGATATAATGGATTGTTTGAGAGGAAAAAAATATTATACCAAGATTCATTTGAAGACTGGATATCGTCATATTAGAATCAAAGAAGGTGATGAATGGAAGATTGCTTTCAAGATAAAAGAAGGTTTGTATGAATGGTTAGTTATGCCTTTTGGTTTAACTAATGCACTGAGTACTTTTATGAGGTTAATGAATGAGCTTCTGAAGAAATTCTCGGGTAAATTCATGATTTTATACCTGGATGACATTCTGATATTCAGTAAAACTAGAGAAGATAATTTGTTGCACATTAGACGGGTATCGCAAAGATTGAAAGAGGAAAAGTTTTTGATTAATCAGAAAAAGTGTTCCTTCATGAAAGAGGAGATTGTATATTTGGGATTTGTGATTTTGGCTGATGGTTTAAAGATGGACCCTAAGAAGGTTAAAGCCATAATTAAGTGGCCTACACCTATGAATGTTGGTGAGGTAAGATCATTCCATGGATTAGAAAGTTTTTACCAAAATTTCATCAAAAATCTCAGTTCAATTTGCAATGTTATGATCGAGACAATGAGAGGAGATAAAAGAGAATTCAAGTGGACACATGGAGCTGATAAGAGTTTTGAGACTTTGAAATAGAAGGTTATTGGATTTCCTGTGTTAGCTTTACCTAATTTAAATAAGGTATTCCAAGTTGAATGTGATGCAAGTGGTAGTGCAATATGAGTTGTGTTGACTCAAGAAGGTAAACTTGTTATTTTCTTCAGTGAGAAGTTGAATGATGCTAAAAGGAAATATTTTGTGTATGATCAAGAATTCTATGCTATTGTTCAAGCCCTGAAGAAATGGAGACATTCTTTGAAGCTGAAGGAATTTGTGTTGTATACAGATCATAAGGCTTTAGAATATTTGGGTAGTCAGAATAAGCTGAATCAAAGACATGAAATGGGTTGAGTATTTAAAAATTTTACATTGTGAAAAAACATAAGAGTGGAGTATCTAACCAAGTTGTTGATGTATTGAGTAGAAGATCTTTGTTGAGTGAAATGAGAATTGAAGTTCTTAGCTTTGATGATATGATGAATTTGTATGAAATTGACCCATTTTTAGATGTCATGGAGAATGTGTAGAACACCTATTCCAAATCAACCTTGTAAGTGGGAAGACTATTTCATTCAAGAAGATATGTTGTTCAAAGGAATTCAATTATGTATACCAAAAGGATCAATGAGAACTAATTTGATAAAGGAGAATCATAGTTTTGGTTTGGCTGGACACTTTGGCATTGATAAGACAATGAGTTTGTTTAAGAAAAGGTATTTTTGGTCGTAGTTGTATAAGGATGTTCATAAATTTGTGAAGAGTTGTGGATTTTTTCAAGTTACAAAAGGAGTAAGTCTAAATACTAGATTGTATAGAACAATTTATGTTCTTGATAAACCTTAGAGCGATATCAATATGGATTTTGTTCTTGGCTTATCGAGGACAACAAGAGGTAATAATTCCATATTTGTTGTTATGGACAGATTTTCCAAGATGGCACATTTCATACCATGTAGGAAAATATCAAATGCCGTGCATATAGTAGATCTTTTCTTCAAGGAGATTGTCAGATTACATGGATTACCAAGGAATATCATTTTAGATCAAGATAGTAATTTTTTTGGCTTGAAGACTCTATGGAAGAAGTTGGACACCGAGTTGAAGTATAATTCAACATTTCATACACAGATTGATGGACAAACAAAGGTTCTGAATAGAAGTTTGGGTAACCTATTGAGATGCTTAGTTGGAGATAAACCGAGTAATTGGGATTTAATGTTATCACAAACATAGTTTTCATACAATAATTCAATGAATAGGAGTACTAGAAAAACACCTTTTCAGATTATTACTGGTATCCAACCAAGAGGTATATCAGACTTGAAAGATATTTCTGGAGAAGAGAAGAGATGTGTTGAAGGGGAAGAATTTGCTGAATTTATGAAGTCATTACATGAGGAAGTGAAACATAAGTTGGAGAAGAGTAATAAAAAATACAAGGATAGTGTAGATAGGTCAAGAAGAAATAAGATTTTTGAGGTTGGTGATGAGGTAATGGTTCATTTGAAGAAAGTAATATCTCCCATTGGAACCTATAGTAAGTCGAAGATGAAGAAATTTTGTCCCTGCAAGGTACTGAAGAAGTTTGACAGTGGAAATGCTTATGAAGTAGAGTTATCTAATGACATGGACATATCACCAATATTCAACATTGAAGATTTGTATGAGTATCATGAGACTAATGAAGAAGTGATAGTACTGAGTGATTATCCTAAGAAGTAGACATAAGAAGTTGAACAAATTTTGGAATGAAGAGTTGGAAGAAAAATAAGAGGAAAGGATTACATGGAATACTTGGTAAAGTGGAAGAACATACCAATTGAAGACTCTACATGGATTTCTCAATCTGAGATGGATTCAGCTCAGTTTGTACCTCACTCATGATTTCAAGAGAATCATTTATTTTCAACTCCAGGTGTCTGATGCAAGAGCATCTTGGGTTTATGGCAATCATGTATCTCAGTAGCTTGTTAGATGTGTTCAGTTACCATTTTGTTATGCTTTCTAAATGCTTTGGAGTTCTTGGTGGAATTTTCTTGTTTTGGTTCACCAAGTGGGCTTGGTGTCTATGTTTGTGTTCTTTCACTGAGTTTCCTCAGTTGATGTTCTACATTTCTCAATTTTTCTCAGTCCCTGGTCTCACCAATGGGTTTGGTTTTGGATCTTGTTTCTGGGTTGACCTATGTATTTTATTTTGGTCATGATTTAATAAAAGGATCAATCATTGGGAGGCATGTGGACCTAAATCTAGATCATTCCTTTCTCTAATGTTGGGATTTAGAAGATTATAAAGATTTTTTTGTTTGGTATAAATTTATAGATATGTTCTAGGTTTAGGGAGGAGAAGGAACATGGAGAGGGATATGAAGCTCGAGATCGTGGATCTCAAATTCATGAATATTATTTTGTTTTTATAATTGATTTATGTTTTATTGGTCATAATCGGTAAGGCCTCACATCCTAGCATCTATCAAGTTTGAATGAATATATGAATATGATATGCTTCCCTTCTCTCATTTTCTATGTTATTGCTTCCGTGTTGTGATTCTGCAAGGTGGTCTAGTAATTGGGTGAGCCTTTGGCCCCACTTTTCTACCCTTCTTGCATCAATATGATAGATAATGACATTATTGACATAGGATGGAACAACCAATCCTACATGTCCAAGCAATGAAAAGTACCCAGAACAACACTAATGTGATTGCTTCTAGGGAAAATACATCATACAACATGCCTTATAATAACCAAAATCCTACAAAATCAATGTTGAAACTACACTCCTCTTGCAAGACCTCTTGAGAACATATTAAAGGAATTGTTACAATCTTATGCCATAACTTTACCATAAATATGTCACTACAACCCATGTCCCTCAAAACCAGTTTGGTGGGATGATAAAAAAATTTGTCAATACCATAGGACCAGGGGACACAAAATAGAAAATTGCTTTTAGGTAAATAATATTGTATAGGATTTCAACGTGTAGGTTGAAATCAAAGTGGTTAATAACTATGGCTTTACCGATAAGGATCACATGATCTTTCACAATTGCATCATGGATCATGATAAAGGGAAAGCCTCCTATTTAGGACAAAATAATAAATAAAATTTCATATACACTAGGTCTGATCCCAACTTGTCAATTTATACCATTACTACTAGAGGTCTTGAGTCTAGTTGCATTATCACCACATGAAGAACCAAATCATGATGGAAGGGGCCCCATCAAATCCATCTAAAACTCCAAAGTTATCCTCCACATCCATGGGTCAATATAATATATTATACCATCTAAAGAAGACCCCAACCCATATTTCAATATTTGAACTAATACGCATCTCACTAAACCACAAGGAAGTTCTTGATAGGGCCCTAACAGAATCATTTGTCCCAAAAAATATTCACAATGATGAATTCCAAGCCATGGTTGGGTACTTGGCTACCCCACATCACATCACCTTCACAGAAAGAGACATCTCGACACATAAACCAAGTCATAATGACCCTTTTCATTTACAAATTTTTATTCATCTCCATAAGGTCATACAAGTGTTGATAGATTGTGGAGATAGAGATCCCTTTCTATAATACACCAATCTAAAAGGAATAACTACACATCAAGCCCCAAGAAATAAAGAGGCATCCATGGCATCCTTATCAAATTGTATTGATTCATCTAGTCTTTCCTAGACCATTGCAGAATCCACGTCATAACTCAAAATTTTAGTTCAGGAAAAGGGATGTCAAGAATACCAATATGTTGACTAATTTTACATGGAAAAATTACTAATCTCAATTAGGACATATTAAAAACCTAGACATGCACTCAAGTGGAAGGAAAATATTGCCATTATTTATGAACCCATGATTAACTTTATGAGATGGGGTGAACTACATGAGGAGTCTATAGAAGAAGACTTATCCTGCATGTTGTACATAGATGAATAACTCCCCAAGGTTACATTGTCACTTCATGAATATGGTAGGGGGTACACTATAGTAAAAAAATATGGATATAATGGATGTACTAGTATTGGAAAGAATAATCAAGGGATCATAGAGAAAATATCACCCAAATATAATATGAAATATCAAGGCTTAGGTTATTATCTACTGGACGAAGGAACATCTTATACCCTCGTGCTACCTAACAATGACATGTATTCTTTTGAATAAATTGAGACAATAGAAGAGTACCTATATAATTCAGACTCAAATGATTATGAAAGGAACACCCCTAAAACTACCACCTCCTTACACCTTGACATTTCCATTGTTAGATTTACCCTACATGACATGCCTATAGATCATCGAGTCTGGACCAATGATTATTGGAACTAATTTGAACCCTCATCCTTATCCTCATTCTCTTTCGAGACCCATGAATCCATTTTTGACTCATTTGTTAACACCTTAATGATCTCATCTATATCCTAATTATAGTCTAAAGATATCATTTCCCTTTTCCATCCTAAATTAGTTGACTGGGAACAATAAAATCCACCAAACAGTGACATATTTGAGAATGATGAAGCTATTTTTGAATTCTTGGGGATTTAATAGGGTATACCAATAGGTGATCATAAAGAAGGATTCAAAATTGTTCTTGATAGAGAAAAGTACTTTGGGGAGTCATGTCAAACCTCCAGTTGCAAAATAGAAAAATAAAATGTAAGGTTCTTGGGTGAAAAATGAAAGGCACCCTCTAACCATAAAATAGTAAAAATAAAGGATGCATTTGAAAGTGAAAACCTTGATGTGTTTCCTAAGCATGGATACTTTTACATGATTCATGTCAATGAAGATAAGTCACCCCTACTAGATGAGAAGACAAAAACTATTAATCTAGGAACAGTAGAAACTAAGAGGCTTATACATTTGGATGAGTCAGTGACACTTGAAGAAAGAGAGAAATTCATACAATTCTTTATTGAAAAAAAGATTAACTTTACTTGGACTTATTCAAACATGTATGGTCTAGATCTACAATTAGTTTTTTATCCCTTACCACTAAAACCAGGAGCCAAGTCCATCAAACAAAATCTCCAAAAAATGCATCCTAAGATATCACTTGTGGTCAAGGCAGAACTTAATAAATTATTGGAAGCTAGATTCATCAGACCAATTGACTATACTGAATGGATATCTAATCTAGTTCCTATTTCAATACCTAATGGTGACATCAAAATATGCACAAACTTAAGGGATTTGAACAAGGAATGTCCTAAACATGATTTTCCCTTGCCTAACATTAACATGATTGTAGATCTAATGACACGATATCAGATGCTCTCATTGATGGATGGTTTTTATACATATAACTAGATAAGAATATCACCACAAGATCAACACAACACATCCATGTGGCACATATTGTTAGAATGACGTGCCTTTCAATCTAAAAAATGTTGGAGCTACTTATCAGTGGTAAATTACAACCATTTTTCATGATATGATGCACATAACATTTGAGGACTATGTTGATGACATCCTAGCTAAATCACTTGAAAGGAATTTACACTTGACCATCTTAGGCAATGTCTTTAATAAGTTATAATATTACAAAGTCAGGTTGAATCCTAGAAAGGGTATTTTTAGGGTGACATCAAGTAAATTATTGTCCTTCATTATATCACATTATGACATTGAGATAGACCCCAAGAAAGTAAAATCTATAATTGAAATGCCACCACCAAAAAACTTCTGACAATAGATAAGTATCCAAGGAAAATTATAGTTTTTTAGAAGGTTCATCTCATAGTTGGTCGATAAATGCCACCTCTTCTGACATCTACTCCACAAGGGAGTTAATTTTGAGTGGATAGATAACTTTCAAGCAGCCTTTCAATCTTTAAAAAAAATAGACATAAAGGCTATCAAAGGATACATTATTGTTGATCAGTTGGAAAAAGATCTAGTACCATTAGACCATCCCATGTTGATTGCATTCTTGGATGAAGCCATTTTCACAATAGAAGAACAAAAGCAATGGAAACTATACTTTGGCAGATCCTATACATAGAAAGGTTCAGGTGTTGGTGGTGTCTTCATCACACCCTAGGGAGACTCAATCCCTAGATCTTATTGGTTAAACATTGATTGCACCAAAAACATGGACAAATATAAAGCATTTATAAATGGTTTGGAAATTATTGTCTAATGAAAGATAAAGCATTTACTAGTCTATGGAGACTCACAACTCATTATCAATCAAGTAAATGAAAATTATGACACAAGAATAAAAAATTGGTCCCCTATAAAGAAATGATATAATACTTTTAAAAGTATTTTAATCATATCACTTTTATCAAGTCTCCCAAGCTCAAAAAAGAAATAGATGTTATGGAAACAATATGATCTATTTTGGACATGCCTTCAGAAATGAGACATTGTGAATTCCTAGTTGAACAACTTATGGTCCCTTCTTTCAAAGTTTACATGTCATAATTTTTGTGTGTGAAATTGTTGTTCTTGAATCCTCCCAGTATCAAGTGATTTATGCCTATTTAAAAGACCAGACAATGCCCCCTAACATCTCTAAGAACCAAATAAAAACCTTAATAAGATAGGCCTCCTGCTACACAATAATCGTTGACACCCTTTATAGAATAAGTCTTGATGGTACTCTACTCCATTGTCTTGACTTAGAAGAAGCATCCTTGGCATTACATGAAGTGCGTGAGTGTTTTTGTGGTGCCCATTCCAATGGCACAACCTTAGCTAAGAAACTCTTAAGGATTGGATACTATTGGCCAACAATGGAGACATGTGCATGTAAATTCATCTAAAAATGTCACAAATGCCAGATTCATAGTGATCTCATCTATGTGCCATCACGGGAGATACAACCTCTTACCTCACCATGGCCTTTTTCACAATGGGGGCTCAACCTCATAGGAAAGATCCACCCCTTATCCTCTAATAGTAAAAAATATATCATAATTTCCACATACTATTTTACAAAGTGGATTGAGGCAGTTCCCATGATCTATGTCAGTAGCAAACATATTTCAAAATTTATCCTAAATTACATCATTTGCTAGTATGGTGTACTACAAGTCCTAGTCACTGACAACAGTACTTCATTCAAAAATAAAGATTTTGATCTTTTTAAAATTTCCATATCAAACACAAGTGTTCCTCAATATACTACCCACAAGGTAATGGCCAAGTAGAGGTATCTAACAAGACTATCCTAAAAACACTCCAAAATATTTTTATTGACATTGGTCAAGTTTGGCATATCCAACTCAATTTGCCCCTATGGACTTACCATATCATTTTTAATACCCCCACTAGAAACACATCATATTCCCTCATCTATGGTACTAAAGTTGTCTTTCCAATTGAGGTTGAGATCCCATCATTGTGGGTATCCTTGCAAAATGTCATTTCAAATGAAGATTACGAAGTATCAAGACTTCACGAGTTAGAGCTACAAGAAAAAAAGACACAAAATACCCTAAATTATCTATAGGCATACCAACAACGTCTCTAGATAAACTATAAAAAGAAAGTCAGAATAAGATACTTTGAATTTGGTGATTTGGTACTCATGGAAAACCAGATGAATATTTAGGTAGATAGAGAAAAACTAGGAAATTTTGAGGTAAAGTGGTCATATGTCATTACAATAGCTTATAGGTTTGGTGCCTACCAATTATCAACTCTAAAAGGCAATCCTTTATCTAATCCCATTAATAGCTTGCACTTGCGCAATTTCTACACTTGACTCTTGGGATGGACTAGTTTTAAAATGTCAAAAAACATAAAATAAAAAGGTCAAAAATACAAAAAAAAATATTCAACTAGATGAAAAGATGGCAAACATGAATCTTGTGTAACATAAAAAAAAATTAGAAATCAAGAGAAATAATACGTCCTATGGTGAAAATGACTTCATTGGTACCGTAGGAAATTACCACGATGAAAACTAGATATCATGTGCCATGTGTAGAGATTATGGCTCCATCTTCTATCACTATTCCAATATGATCCCCACCGTTATTCTATCCACATTCTATGATAAATACCTTTGTCACCAATTTGTGGCTTGAAGTTTGTAAATTATCCTTGTTAATTCATATCTTGGGTTATTCCATCATGTCCATCCAACAATAAAATTCCACTTCCTATCCTAATTGGGGGAAAAACCAATGTCATGATCTATCTTAAAAATTCCTAAAACATCATGAAAATTTTTAAAAATATCCTTAAAAAAGCACAAAAAAATCATGAAAACATAAAAAATCCTACAATAAAGTCATTTTCTATCAATTGGACCCTTTTCAATAAAACAATTTCATAAAACTTAATAGGTGTTGAACATAACCAAACATAGAAAGTCTATGATTTATGAAAATGGGTTTTAAAATGTCTAACTAATTAAAAAGGTCCTCAATCAAACTAGTCAAACTATCTTGTCATCCAATCAAATCTATATCAATATTTTTTGTCAAAATATCATCATGTCTTATACAAAGGATGGATACACTCAAAACCAGACATGTCAATCTTATACAAGGTACCCTATTCTTAAAACTAGACATTATCATTAATCGTTAATGTCCAGACAACTGCATAACATAAACACACTCCTTATTTGGGTTTGCCTCTATGTTTGAAACCTAAAGCCTTTTTTGGAATGAAATCCTTGACAGATTCAACAATAAAATGGATGGATGGAAAGGGGCAACTCTAAGCCAAGCTGGAAAAGTGCAATTGCTAAAGGCAACCCTTCAAAATCTTCATGTTTATGCTCTCAGCTTGTTCAAAATACCTCCAAAGTACGCCGACCTTATTGAAAAAATCCAAAAAAGGTTCCTTTGGACTGGGGTTGAAGAGAAAAAAAGACTTAGCTTGGTTGCCTAGTAGAAAGTGTGTAAACCTAACAAATTTGGGGGGCTGGGCATCAGAAACATTATTAATACTAATAAAGCTCTATTAGCTAAGCAATGCTAGAGGATCTTAGAAGATGAAAAAGAATGGAATTTTATCATTAAAAGAAAATACCATCTCACTTCTCTTGAAGGAACTCTACACTCTCAAATTGACATCCAGGGATCGTATGCCTAGAATAGTATCAGTAACGGCAAGAAACTAGTCGCAAAAAGGTGTTAGATGGAATCTGGGAAATGGCAAGAAGATCCAGTTTTGGAATGATAAATGGCTGATGGAAAAGCCTCTTATTGATAATGAGGAATGGCAAACAATGATCCAGAAATGTAAAGAGACTATCGGGGAAAAGGTGAATGGATTGATCTTGGATTGAAGGATAATAGATTCAAAGAGGTGAATAAACAACTTAATAATTGGTTTATCAGAGAAAATGTGCTTGATGAATTGATTTGGGGCCCTGATAACATTGGAAAGTTCTCAGTTGCCTCTAGTTCAACCCTCCTCATTCCTCATGAAGACCGGTCCCTCTACTCTCAGGTATGGAACAAAGATCTTATCCTAAAAATTAACATGTTTTTTTGGCTACTTGTTCAAAATAAAATCCTCACTGTGGACAACCTCACTAGAAGAGGATTCCAAATGCCGAATAGATGCATCTTGTGTTGTGAAGAGGTTGAATCCTATAATCACTTAATGATCCATTACTCCTTTGCTAGAGAGGTGTGGGACTCTATCCTCATGACTTTGAATCTGAAGTGGGTTAAGCCTCAAAACATCCAGGATTTTGTTCAGCAATGGCAGTGCCCTTTTCATGACAATAATGCTAAGGATCTTTGGAAACTTGTTCTCCCTCACTTCACCTAGAAAATATGGAAGGAGAGGAACAACAAAGTCTTTAGAGAAAAAATAGCGCCCTCTCATAAGGTTGCTAACTCTCTGTGCAGAAGCCTTATGGAAAATTTCAAAAGCATAGGTAAGAAAGACTCTTTATTATGGAATTCTAATGTCAATAATGACAATACCATTTCCTAGGACAACTTGAAGAGCACAACAAATCTGAATCCTAGAGACAATATTATGTGGAATGCTCCACCTATGGGATGGTTAAAAGGGAACTTTGATGGCTCTGGTAGAGGAAACCCTGGAAGGGCTGGAGGGGGAGGCCTTATAAGAGACTGGGCTGGTAATTGTCTGGGAGCTATAGCGGCTCTATTGGGAATTCAAACTAACCATGTGGTGAAAGTTGAGGTAGAACTCTATGTGGTGAATCTGTCTAAAGATTTGGGATGCTCGAAGCTTTGGCTAGAAGGTGACTCCCTCAACATTGTTAGGAATAAGGTGTCTCAACCTTGGATAATTCCTATTCTTATTATTTGTTTTTTAAAATATATTTCTTGCAAATAATGTTGATGTGTCAACATCTTGAATTGTGTGTAAGGAGATCATGGCTAAAATGGTTATGACGGATTCCTATGACACGTAAGAGCTATGTCAGGAAGATTCAATGACAGGTGAAGACATGTGGCAACTGATAAATTTGAGTACTGTACACTCTTCCCCAATCGTGGGGTTCAGGGCATCACCCCAAAAAAAAATTTGGGGTTCCTATTTTCTCGGAGAATGGTAAAACCCTAATACGGTTATCTTTGGGAGTAGCCCTAAAAAGTGAAGCGCATGATATAAGCTTTTTTAGGGTTGTGAAGAGAGATGATGCGAGTGTATTGTTGGAACATTTTATGCTATCATGATTTGTCTTCAAGGGTTTAGAAATCTTCTGAAAGAACTTGCATTGCAAGTGTATTGTAAGCTGTAATAGTTTTGATCAATACATTGTGCAGGTTTTGGAGTGTTGGGGTTTTTACTGAAAGGTTTCCCCAGGGTATATCATTGTGTCATTCTCTATTTTTTTGTATGTATGGTATGTGGTTGCAATATCTTTGTTAAAGTAGTTAACGAATCTGAAATTGTAAGGATTTAAAAGAATTTGCACAATACTCTCCTATAGAGATTAGCGTAGGAAGCTGTTTCCGCACTTGAGTTTCCTTACAAACATAATTAATTGTATTAATGGTAAAAATGTGAGCTCATGGACTATAGCTCGCATAATCAAGAAAATTAAGATGATAATCCAAACTTTTGAGGAAAGCCACGTCACTCATATATACCATGAAGGTAATAAGCCACCGAATAGGCTAGAAAATGAGGGGGCCCAGAATGATGTCACTAAAATGTGGATAGGGGAAGAAAATCTAAAAAATGAGATCATAAGTCTAATCACTTATGATAAAATTAATCATAAGGAGGAAAAAACCACTCAAAATAATGATGACAAGGACAAAACAATTATCAAGGAGAGATGCATGTAAGGTTAAGTGTGGGATCATTATTTTAGAATTAAGGAGACAGATTTTGGATAATTTTAAGAGCTCTGAATAGCAAGACCAAGCAGAGCAGTGAGTCTTGGAAAATTGGTAAGATTTCAAGCTAGAACAGAAACAACATTTAGAATATGAGAGGAGGTCTAAGAAGGGAGGAGCCTTTTGAATGTGAGAAATGGAGACAAGAGAAGAAGGTTTGGAAGAAGCTGAAGAAAGGAGGGGTCACTCCGTACATTGAAAGGCTTCATGGCTATGATAAATAGGTAACTACTAAGTTTGTTGATGGCTGGGTTAATGGAAAATTTAATTTATGAGGAAAATCTTTCCCCCTTACTCTTACCCTTATTTCTGAAATTACTGGTTTTTCCATGGAAGGAATGCACTTTTATAGGGACAATAAGCATTTAGGTACTGAAGCTTTTAACCTTTTTCCTAAAACTATGGATGAAGAAGCTTTGATGACTAAAAGCAAAGGGGATTATGTAGATATTACAAAAAATAAGGAGTTTTGGGCTAAAATGCTGAAGGTGTTGATTGAGTATTTCACGTTGGATGAGTGTTACTCTAAAATCTATTATCTACACTTTGTTCTGGCTAACCACTTTAGGCATGGAAAGAAGATCTCTTTCCCATACTTTATGTTGAGCTCTTTGAATAACAGTATTACGGAGCACATGAAGAAAGTGAGTAACCTGATGCTGCATGAAGGATCGATTCTCCTCATTGTAGACTATGCTAGGGACATTATCTTGGAGTCTATTCCTAAAAGGTTCACTAGAAAAAGAAAGGAGAATAGAGAGGTTGAGAGAAAGAATGAAACCTACAAGAAGGGAAGGAGAAACAAGAAAGAGGCCAGTGATAGTGGTGATGACGCTGGAAATAAAAGTGACAAGGAAAAAAATAATGATAGTGGTGATGAGGTTTGATGATAAAAGTCCTTTGTCTCAGGGAAAGGGAAGCATCTAAGAGGATAATGTCAAAGAGTGTTAGAAATAGGGAATACTGAGAGGGGGGGTGAATCAGTATTCCACAAACTTTTACTTTTTTCCAATTATGGATATAAAAGATTATCTTTACACATGCATAACATAAGAAGCTAAACAACATGCATAGCAATAAGACTAAAGAACTCATAACACATTATTTGTTCTTGAGGAAACCCTAGCCAAGGGAAAACCCTAATGGGGATGGTACCCATAAAGATCCACTAATCAAAAGTATCATGTTAAGGATGTTGACCCTGTTAGGAGTCTATTACAAGCATATAGTGTATTAGTCCTGATTAAGGGACTATAGGCCTTGTTAGAAGCCTCAACCCTGTTAGGAGTTGGTAGTACAAAATGTGATTACCAGCTGAGCCCACTGCCCAAACAAGTAATGTACACTATACATTGATTACAAAAAGAGGTTAAGGTACATAACCTTATACTAATTGCATCAATATTTTTTTGTTGCTCTTACACTGCCGCACTTACATGTACATCATATTTCACATCATATCACTTATTACAATTACTTCTCTCTTCCTTTACAATTTACAATTACATTTATAAAAGTTATTAAGGCTAATAACTTTACTTGGTCGGTTGCCATAAAAAATAACTTTATCCAAGGGTTAACATCTAGGATGTCATCCCTTTATATTGTTAAGTCATTATTTTGATAAACAAAATAATCCCTTAACTCTTTACTAGTTCTGTCTTCATATTCTGTCCTGTCGGCTTCATACTGTCCTTGGTAAAACTGTCATAACTCTTTCCGTACATGTTGTACTGACTTGCGCTCTGAGATGGGTGATCAATATACATCATAGAGTCTATTTTCAAGTGTGCAAGCACTGAACTTACTCCAATCAATGTCACAAACAAAAACTGTGTCCTGGTGCATTAGTGAAAATACTGTCTCACACTTAGACAAATTTGCAATGCGCTCTGTCATACTTGCTCTCTGACCTGTGCGATCTTCATGTGGATCATATGTTTCCATAATGAAAACATCTATGCAACCAACTCAGCCAAATTTCCAACAATCTCCTCCTTTGTCATTGGTGGCAACATATGAGAAAATTGGCTAGTGTGCAACTCCAAAATCTCAAAAATTATGGCCATAGTATAAAATATATATACTATCCTTATAACTCCTCAAAAAATATTATCTCTAATACAATACTCCCCCTAAGAGTATCAATCCTTATCATATATCAATTTTTTGCTATATATATATATATCTCCCCCTTTGACAACAATGACAAAATAAAGGTAAGGAGGTTTACAAAACTATATCTCAAAATGATTATACCTTAATTCATTATTGCAAAGCCGGTAGGCTTGCAACACAATCTGCAAAATCAGTCTTCATAGTTGCTATCTCCTTCTCCCATGATTTCTTAATGGAATCTACCACATTGAGTAGTGTGCTCAGTCCATAAGATGCTATTTGACATGCTTGGAGGTTCTCAAAGTTAAACTTTTGAAAAGATGTCTTAGCTTAAAGACATTCTTCCAATTATTCTTCAATAATGCTCAACTTTATAGAAGTATGTTCTCTCAAAAGAGTGAATCTTTTCATTTTTCTGTCTCTCTCATCTTGCAAAACTCTGATTTCATCATATAGCTTCCGAATTTTCTTCTCTATATCACATACCTTCACATTGGGGCTAGAAAGAAGGTTAGATTCATTCTGAATTTCTACTTCTTTCAACTTGATCTTCTAATCTTCTTCTATTGTTAAGGTCTCTAATTTTGTACACTGTATGTACAAGGATTTTCCTATTCCCAAATGCTTCCTCAAGTCCTTGATACAAATATCAAGACTGTTAATATCATTTTTGATATTGTGGCTGATGTTCAAAAGAATTCTAGCCTCATAGGCTACTTGTGCTCTCACTTTTGCAATATCAGATAAGTTTGTGAATTCATTGTCAAAAGTGCTCATTACCTTATTTTCTTTCTCCACGGGGTCTGCTTCTACAATTTGTCTAGTTACAGTACTTTGCAACTTCTCAGTTAGTTCCTTCAGACATCCTTCAAGATTCTTTACTTTCTTGTTCTTGCTAATGATTTTATTCAAGGAAGTGATCAATTCCAACTGATCATCATCATCAACTTCTTTTCCTAAATCCTTAAACAAAGATCCAATTTTCTTCTGCTTTCCAGTTTCAGGAGTAAGATTGATGTCTTCTTTGGTGGGAATGGGTACTTGGGTCTTAGTCTCTTTAGGTTCTTCACTGATGGTTTGGGTCTGTTCTGCTTCTTCAGTTCTATCTGATTCATCAAGAGCCGAATTGTCAACAATGTTCTCTAAATTCTTGAATACATTATCATCAGTATCCAAGGTGATCTTTGTACCTTCAACATTCATAGATTCTTCTTCAATGTTAATGGCTGGAGGAGAGGGAATATCCTCTTGTTCTACTTCACCTGCTTGTTTTGTTGCACCCGATGGTTCTCCAACATTTTCTGCCATAACCTTGATTATTGCCTGCTCTGTTTCAAAATTAACTTCTTCATATATGCCTCCCATAATTAAAATGGTTCTCCTTTTGGTTCTCAGATGGGTGCTTAAGGCCTTCAAGATATGCTTAAGGTGTCCATCATCTATTACTTCACAAAGCTTTCTTACAAGATTTTCTCTAATAGTTTTGTCTTCCTCAATTGCTCTATGCTTCCTATTTACAAGTTTGTTATACAAATCATCTGGTATTTGACCTTGAATTGAATCAAACTTCTTATTAGCCAAAATCATATGCTTTACAATTGCATTCTCCAAATTTAGTCTGTCTGAATAGTCATAAATATTATAGTACGTGTTCATTCTTGTAACGTCTCCATCTTCAATGATCTGCTCATTAAGCTTTTCAACTTTAGGTTTCCAAGCCTTCTTCTTAATAGTAGTGTCATCATCTTTTATTTTTACAATTTTTCTTGGAACTGGTTGTACTAAAGTCTTATGTCTCTTTCCTGGTCTAGTAGCAATTTCCTTTACTCTTTTGCTAGGTGTGGAGGAAGAGGATTTAGTAGGTTTGCTTGCTACTTGTTCCTTCTTTGGTTCCTCTACTTTCACCTTGACTTGTGTAGTTTCTTGTTGTACTAAACTTGATGACAAGGGAGGTATAGAAAAAATATTTTTCTATCCAATATCTCTGATTGTTGTTGCTGTTTGCTTTGCCACTAGAAATTCCTGTTCTGACATTCCTGAATCTTTCAATATTTTCTTAATAGCACTTTCAACTCTTTTCTTAGATTGTTTCTCCTCAAGTATAGCTTTTGCAGAGTTGAAGTTCTCCTCAAAAGTTCCAAATCTCTTACACTAAGTGTCCAACTTACACTTAAGTAGCCTGCTAACATACTCTTATGTTTCTAACATACTCTTATGTTTCTACCTCAGATATCTCATAGCCAAGAGGGTCTATGAAGTCAATTCTAGGTTCCACTACTTCAATATAGGTAAAGTCAGTGTCAACCATAAAACATATCTCATTCTTTTATTTCTCCACAAGAGACTGTGGGATCCTTGATCTGCTAGTTACCAAGTTCTGAAATGTCTTTATCACCAACATTGCACTCTCATTCACTTTATCAATAACATGCCTCATGTATACTTTATTTATCCTTTCCATAGTAGTTTGTCCATCATTCAAATCATTTGAAATGGTGTAAGGAAATCTTCTCAATAGGTGGAAAAACATGTAAGTGATCAAAGATGAAAATCCAAATTGTGCATACTTTGTCTTCTTAATCTTCTCCAAGTTTTCAAACAGTTGAATTCTCAGAATTTCATACATATCAACTGGTACCTTGTCAACACACATCAAATAACCTATGTGTACCATTCTAGCTACCATGTCATCTTCTCTTGAATTTGCACAAAACTTAGTGGTTAGGATCTTGCATAAGTATCTCACATCATCTTGTTTGATCTTACTAATCACAATTCCTCTACCATTATAGGATGATCTGTGTTGTCCATGACTATTTTCCTCATGTTTTTCTCATTTAAAGGAATAGCTCTAGTTTTAGATAATCCAGTAACTTCATGAATCAAATCAACTATAATATCTATCTTTCTATTTTCTAACCAAAACTTTCCATTGTGAATTCTACTCAAGATAATCTTAGTGCATTCTTCATTATCAAATTCATATTGCAATGCATACTTAATAATCTCATTGTCTTTCAAATGATCATATCCTTCTCTCAATGGCATATCCTGGTTGTAAATCTTTTGATACTCATTGGTGAAATCACTATCACTGATGGTTTCTAACTTGCATCCAAGATAACTTCTGACATTTTCCAAATGCAAAACTCCGTCTGGTACGGATGACAAAGCTAACCTAGGGTCTTCTTCCAAGGGTTCTATTGGTTCCCTTTTCATTCTAGGTCTACTTTTGTCTCTGACATTGTGAATTAAAGATACATCCATGATTACTTCTAATTCTTTATACCGACTCAAAGATCTGCCAAGTAAAATACCTTGATTTCATGATTTTAGGGCTTGCGTAGATTCGGTGCTCAAATCCTTCACCAAATCATTTCAAAATGCTTCCAATCACTACTCTTTGATCTCCTTAACACTTTAGTTTTCTTTGATGATCAAATAATACCGATCATAACCTTATATTAATTCAATCTCACTTAGATCTGACATCGCATTCAATTTTTTTGCCTCTTCTTTCCAAAAAGTTGTTTCTGCTAACCTGCAAAACTTAGAACTTCTTGCAATCTCGCAAAACATAATATTTTTTTTTGCGCTCTTAACCATAGCATTAGAACATCATAAACTACCTTGCATTAACTGTGCAAGACTCAATTCATCATAAATCTACTTCTACACTAATCTAAATTCCTAATCTACTGTAATTTTCATAAATTAAGTGCTTTGAGATAGGTCAGGTAAGGATTCATTCTTACCACTTGATACTTCACCTTTGTAGTTACTTTCAATGTTGAATATGTCTCCTTGATCTGTGCTTTGAACAAACTTTACTTCATCTGTATTACTATAGCATCCTTTTTGTCTGTTACTTGCATCTTCATTTCTTCTTGCATGACTTCTAGGGTTAGGGTTAGGATGAAAAACTCCATTGTTCATTCTGCAAAACCTTATTGTATGTCCAATCTTGTTGCATATCTGACAAATAATTTCATTGTTCTCATATCTTGGTCCAGGTGGATTAATCTGTGATCTGCAGTTTCTAGCAATGTGTCCAACTTTGTTGCATCTGTAACATATTACTCCATTTCTTCTGTTCATATCTTCAGTAGGTTTCTTATCTGCATTGTTAGTATTCCTAAACATTCTACTATTATTGTTATTCTCAACAAATTTAGGTTTCCTCCATTCAATAGCTCTATGTCTAAAACCATGACAATTATAACAATAACCATTAAGAGGTTTAAATTACTTACCTATGCAATCTCTCTTCATATGACCAATAGTATTGCAAGAAAAACATCTACCTTTGAATTCTCTTTGCATACCTTTAGATGATTCCTCTTGCTTAGGTGGTTCTTCTCCTTTAGGTGTATCTTCAGATTTGTTGATCTCATCAGACTTCTTCTCATCTATGCTTTCACATATTTTCAGATCTAGTTCCTTGCTTTCATCATTTGCTTTAAGAGTGTTGAATCCAAGACCAGTCTTATCATAGAAAGGTTTCTATAAGATTTTTTCTCATCAATCTTCTCACTAGTTGAATATAGCCTTTCAAGTTGTTGTTTGGATTGAGTCAGTTCACCTTTCACAATTGTATTGTATTTCTCAAGTTCATCATACTGCAAATTGACTTTCTCAAATTCAGATGTTGCTTTGCTAAGTTTAAATTTTAGTCCTTCATTTTCAATCTTCAACCTTTCATTTTTAGATTTCAAATTTTCTTCATTCTTGCTATTTCCATCTTTCAGATTAAGCTTCAGATTTTCTATCTTCAATTCATGCTTAAGGATCTCATTTTCTTTTTCTAAATTGTCATCACAGTCTTCAATAAGAACTTCAGATTCCATTTTTAGATTTCAAATCTTCCAACTTGTTTTTCAATTTCTCAATGAGGTTCTTTGCATCATCATATTTCCCTTTCAAAGTATCTCTTTCATTAGTAAGCATATCAATCTATTCAAGAGCTTCTTCAAGATTCTTCTATAGTTGATCCATATCCATAGAGATCTTACTCAAGCTACTAGGCTTTCCTTGAATGATTATTTTTGAGTAATTATTCTCTGATACCAATTGTTAGAAATAGGGAATACTGAGGGGGGGTGAATTAGTATTCCACAAACTTTTACTTTTTCCCAATTATGGATATAATAAATTATCTTTACACATGCATAACATAAGAAGCTAAACAACATGCATAGCAATAAAACTAAAGAACTCATAACACATTATTTGTTCTCAAGGAAACCCTAGCCAAGGGAAAACCCCAGTGGGGATGGTACCCACAAAGATCCACTAATCAGAAGTATCCTATTAAGGATGTTGACCCTATTAGGAATCTATTACAAGCATATAGTGTATCAGTCCTAATTAAGGGACCATAGGCCTTGTTAGAAGCCTCAACCCTATTAGGAGTTGGTAGTACAAAATGTGATTACCAGCTGAGCCCACTTCCCAAACAAGTAATGTATAATATACACTAATTGCAAAAAGATGTTAAGGTACATAACCTTATACTACTTGCATCAATATCTGTTCACTGCTCTTACACTGCCGCAATTACATGTACATCATATTTCACATCATATCACTTATTACAATTACTTCTCTCTTCCTTTACAATTTACAATTACATTTATACAAGTTATTAAGGCTAATAACTTTACTTGGTTAGCTACCATAAAAAATAACTCTATAGAAGGGTTAACATCTAGGATGTCATCCCTTTATATTGTTAAGTCATTATTTTGATAAACAAAATAATCCCTTAACTCTTTACTAGTTCTGTCTTCATATTTTGTCCTGTCAACTTCATACTGTCTTCGGTAAAACTATCATAACTCTTTTCGTACATGTCATACTAACTTTCACTCTGAGATGGTTGATCAATATACATCATATAGTCTATGTTAAAGTGCACAAGCACTGAACTTACTCCAATCAATGTCACAAACAAAAATTGTGTCCTGGTGCACTGGTGAAAATATTGTCTCACACTTAGACAAATTTGCAATGCACTCTGTCATACTTTCTCTCTGACCTGTACAATCTTCATGTGGATCATATGTTTCCATAATGACAAAATCTATGCAACCAACTCAGCCAAATTACCAACAAAGAGGTCCCTAGTAAAGAGGGGGATGATTAGGAAAAAGAGGGCCTGAATCCTGAAGAAAATGAGTAGGAGGAGGCCATGAAGGAAAAAGAAAACATGGAAGAAGATGAGGAGGAACAAGGGGGTAAAGAAGAAAAAATTGAAGAGGAAGAAATTGAAGAAGAAGAATTTGAAGACAAGGAGGAAGATGGTCTGGAAAACTCTAGACCAGAAGAGAAAGAAGAAGAACAAACTGAAACAGAGGAAGGTAATGACCAGTCAAGCTATGAGAAAGGTGAAAGCCAAAAGGAGGCTTTCTTACACTTCATGATGGATGCTACCATTTTGGAGAAGGTTAAGAAGACCGAAGATCATGGTATTCACTTGGACAAGTGGATAACATAGGAGATGCAGGAAATGAAACACCACATTCAGGCCATGGAGGACACTGTGAATACCTTGACTACAAAGCTGGAAAAGCTGGATTATTTTTTTTTGGATAAGATAAAAAATAATAACCTAAATGAGGATATTACTACTGAAATCAAAATGATGGTTGACAACAAGTTTAAAGAGTTAATGAAAAAAATCAATTACAATGGGTACATAATAAATGAGATCCTGAAGCATAGAAATGAGGGCCTTAATGCCTCGGTTATTAACCTAAAAATGTTGTACAACTACCTAGAAAAAAGTCTGCTGGAAAAATGATCATAACGATTGATGATGAGGCTGGGAACGTTGGACTGGGAACAAGAACTAGGGTTCGCACCCAAAGAAAGGTCCCTGAAATTCCTAAGGAGATGAAAGAATTAAAAGAAGCCATTCAGAAGATGGAGGACCTACAGAAGAAGGTGGATAAAACTATTAATATCAAGTAGTCTACTCTGGGTGGTTGCTGGTAGCCTACTGGTAGTTGTTCTAGTAATTGTTTCTTTTTGTTTTTGTTGTCTAGTCTCGGGTTGTTTCGAGTCCTAATTTTATCTTCATTGCAGGTGTCTCTTTTTGTAAAAGATTAAATGTTATATCTTTCTGCTATATTGTAAATGGTTTCGGGTTCCATTGAAAACCTATTTTTATCTTAATCAAAAACATCAACATGGATGTTTACTTGTTATGTTAAGTCGGTCTTATTATGTCTTGATTTTCACAAGTCATGTTCCTATGCATCTCTGAGATATCTTTAAGTGATTAGAGATGACAGGATGGTTCATGACATATTTTTCTTTGTCTACTATTGGTGGAATGTTTTCATGAATTCTTAAAAGGAAATTTTGGGTGTTTTTATAAGAGCCTTCACATCCACATACAATATCTAATTGCAAAAAGTATTTCAATAGATGACTTTGGTTGTCATACATTGCATATACCTCAATTCTTAATGTTTGATCCAGATAGTTTGGCCCACATTTATTGTCTTTTCAAAGTGCGTGTTATAGATGCAAAAGGGGTAGGCTTGCCTAGATCATTTTATTGGTTAATGGTGACTGATTGGGGAAGTACTCTACACTTTCCATTTATCCTCACCGGGGTTTGGGGATATTTTTTGGCTATTTTTGGGTTGACTTAATGTAACTGATTATAACCCTAAAGCAACATAAGTTTTGTATAAAAATGGCTTAGGGTTAGGGATTTCATTATGTATGCTTTTAGTAGCTTCTTGCAGTGGTATTGAGTCGTAAGGGATTGCAAATTGTAATCAGGTTGTAGTTACTAGATAATAAGAATATTGGCCTCATTATTGGTAGACGTAGCCCAGGGATTGGGTGAACCACATTAAATCTTTGTGTCTTGTATTCTCTTCTGTATGGTTTATTATTTTATGATATTGGTTATATTTGCATGTAACTATTATTTAGGTCTTGTTAATCCTATCAAGTGGTATTAGAGAGAGGTTGTTTTTTCAGTTATCCTCTATAGGAAGATCTCATGGTTTAGTGGGAGTCTCATGGTTGAGTGGGAGCAATGGAAGATGAGGGTAAGTTGAAGGTTGAGAAGTTTAATGGGTGGAACTTTTAGTTATGGAAAATGTAAATGGAGGACTATCTTTATCAAAAGGATCTATGGCGACCATTGGAAGAAAAATATAAGAAATCAACAATAATGACTGATGAGGACTGGGATATTCTTGACAGAAAGACACTTGGAAGTATTTGATTATGTCAAGCACAATTAGTGGTTTTAATATTATGAAAGTGAAGATAATTGAAGAGTTGATGGAAACCCTAGCAAAGTTGCAAGAAAATCCCTCTGCTTCAAACAAGGTATTTCTCATCAAGCGTTTGTTTAATATGAAGATGGAAGAAGGTGGATCTGTTACTAATCATTTGAATGAGTTTAATACAGTTACCAGTCAATTATCTTCTGTAAATGTTATTTTTGATGAAGAAATTAGGGCTCTCTTGATTTTGTGTTCTTTGCCTGAAAGCTAGAATGGCTTGGTAATTGTTGTTAGTAACTTTGTTTCTGGTTCTAATACCCTAAAATTTTATGATGTTATCGATGTGATTCTTAGTGAGGAAACTCGTAGGAAAAGCTCAGGTGGATCTACATCTAGAAGTGTCTTGAACGCACAAAGTAAAGGCAGAATGAATGAGAGAGGAAACAATTTTGGAAATCATGGGAAATCAAGAGGTAAATCAAAGGGAGAGGTATGAATCCAAAGGACCAATAATTGTTGGTACTGTGGAAAACTGGGTCATAAGAAGAAAGATTGCTAGTCTCGAAAGAATAAATAAGGAGACAAACAAGAAGATAACAAGGAGGAAAATATGGTAAGTAATAAATTTGAAGAGGATGTTTTACTACTTTCTTTAGAAAATGTTGATGATTTATGGGTTTTAGATTCAGGGGCTTCATTTCATGCTACACCCCATAGAGGTTATTTTCTTGATTATGTCCAAGGGGATTTTGGGCTAGTTTATTTGGGAGATAATGAACCATGTCAGATTGTTGGAAAGGGGAAAATTAAGATTAAGTTGCAGAATGGGAATCATTGGCTACTACAAGAGGCAAGACATGTTCCAAAGCTAAGTAGGAATTTCATTTCAGTGGGGCAACTAGGTGATGAGGGTTGTATAATCACTTTTAATGATATAAATTGGAAGGTTTCAAAGGGTTCCTTAGTAGTAGAAAAAGGTGTGAAAATAGGCACTTATATCTTTTTATATGTCATATTGTTCCTTCAACTTTAATTATTTCAAAGAAAAATGAATATTCAGGAATAGTTCATGTAGTTGAGCAAGAAGAGCATCAAATAGATGTTGTAGATTCTAACACGACACTATGGCATAACAGACTTGGGCACATGAGTGAAAAGGTATATAATTACTTCATTCAAAGAAAGTTTTACCAGGTTTGAAATGTGTCAATATGGATTTCTGTGAATGTTGTGTGTATGGAAAACAAAAGAGAGTTAGTTTTGTGAAGAGTGGGAAGGAAAAGAAAAATGAGAAATTAGAGCTTGTGCATACAGATGTATGGGGACCAACTCAGATATCTTCCCTTGGTTTCTCTTTGTATTATCTTACATTTATAGATGATGCAACAAGAAAAGTATGGATTTATTTCCTTATACAGAAATCTTATGTATTTCAAACTTTTAAGAAATGGAAATGCTTGGTTGAGAATGAGACTGGTAAAAGGCTAAAATATCTCAAATCTAATAATGGTGGTGATTATTGTAGAACATAATTTGAATATTATTGCTCCTCTAATGGTATTTGTGGGCATAAAATTGTACCAAGGACTCCACAAGAAAATAGAGTGGTTGAATGCATGAATAGGACAATAATGGAGCATGCAAGGAGTATGGCATTACATGATGGGATGCCCTTAAACATGTGGGTGGAGGTTGTTAATAAAATTGTATATTTAATCAATAGAGGTCCCTCTACTCTTTTGGGTTGTGATATTCCAGAGGAAGCATGGACTGGTAAGAAGGCGAGTTATTCTTTTTGCAAAACCTTTGGTTGTGAAGCATTTGCACATATAGATTCTGAAAATAGAACCAAGATGGAAGCTAAATCTAAGAAATGTGTATTTTTTGGATATGGAATTGATGAATTTGGTTATAGGCTTTGGGATTTTGAAAACAATAAAATTGTAAGAAGCGGGGATGTCACATTCAATGATAAAGTGTTGTACAAAGATCTATTGCAACATCATGAGAAGAAAGAAAATGATTATGTAGTACTAGATGATACTCCAAAAGATGATGTTCTAGTAGTTCCTTATGCTCTGCAACAACAACAAAAAATGCCACAAACCCCAGTGAATTTTAGATGGTCAACAAGGCTAACTTCCATAAAGATTTTCTCCCTCTTTGTATTCTATTTTATTAACAGATACTGGTGAACTAGAATGTTATAATGAAGATGTGCAAGTCGATACAAAGCTTCAGTGGGAGTCTGCAATGATAGAAAAAATGGACTCCTTGCTGAAAAATCAAACTTTGGATTTATGTAAGTTACCTACAGATAGTAGGGATTTACAAAATAAATCGGTTTATAGGCTAAAAGAAGAGGATGGAGGTAAGCAAAGATTTAAAGCCAAGTTAGTTGTAAAAGGATTTGCATAGAAAAAGGGCATTGATTTTGATGAGATATTTTCTCGAGTTGTTAAAATGACTTATATTCGTATTGTTTTAAGTATTGTGGCTGCTGAAGATTTGTATTGAGAGCATCTTGATGTTAGAACAGCTTTTCTTCATGGTGATTTGGATGAAGAAATATATATAGAACAACCACATGGATTTTAGGTCAAAGCTAAGGAGCACTTAGTGTACAGATTGAAGAAAATTTTATATGGCTAGAAGCAAGCACCTCGGAAATGGTATCTTAAATTTGATAGTTTTATGCATTAGCATGGATATACTAGGTGTCATTCAAACCATTGTATTTATTTTAAGAGGTTGGATGATGATAGATACATTATTTTATGTTTATATGTTGATGATATGCTTATAGCTAGGTCTAACATGGATCACATTTAGGGATTGAAACAATAGTTAGCACTCTCATTTACTATGAAGGATTTGGGAACAACAAAAAAAATCCTTGGTATGAAAATATGTAGAAATAGGAAGCACAAAAAATTGTCACTATCGTAGGCTCCTTATATTTGTAATACCCCAAAAATGGGCTATAGGTTCATTAACCTCTTACATCCTCAAAATCGAACAAAATCGACATCGAAGTCCTAACCTAAGGCACATATGCACATCAGTTTATCAAAAACCCAATTGATTTTATCCTAATTCTACATCGAGGAATATTCCTTGAAATATTCCTAATTTATCCTAATTTAATTATCTTTAATTTAATAATTATTTGGTGATAAATATCATTATTTATCCTAAATTTTGATTAATTAAATATTTAATTAATTAGATTTAATTATGCCTCTTAATTATTTAATTATATTTATTCCTAAATTGTATTATTTAATTTTGATAATAAATCAAAAATCTTTTTACTAATTGATTAAATTCTTATTTAATTAATTAATGTCAGTTGTCAAATATTTAATGATATAGTTTTTGAATATCAGTTTGATTTAATAATTGATTAACCGATAAATCAGTTATTTTCAATTCAAAAATTAGTTAAGTTCAAGATAAATCACTTTATTTTTAAATTAATTCATAATTATCTATGCACATTTGAAAGAACAGTTAAACTTTAAATTAGAAAATCAATTCAAGTTGTTATCTTTTGGAAACTCAACATCTGTTTTGAGTTGAAAATTGATCTAAACTTCTAATTTGAGTTAAAAAGTTGTTCTTGCATGATTTGCATGATTTTGTGAGTTGATCTGTTTCTAATTTCTTGTTGACTCAAAAATCAACTTGAGTTTATCAAGAGTGATTTATGGCTTTTCTCAATGCATCCTCAAGCCCTGGATTTCTATAAAAACAAGGCTAGCTCTCTCAATCTCTTGAATTTGCATAATTACTCTAGCAAAATTGCGTACGAAGAATCGAGCACCAGCGATAGGTGACTTTATGACATCAATTCATTATTTTCATAGCTTAGCTTTTCATAGTTTTTCATAGCATATCATTCTTAGCTTAAATCTGCATATCATTTCAATTTCATCTAGATTAGTTTCATATCAAGTTTTTCATCTTATTGCATACAAAATCCAAAAAAAAAAAGATTAATCTGCATTCATACAGTTTTTCATCTTTTTGCATTCCAAATCCTTCGTTTAGGTGTTGCATTGTCACTTATCTCGGTCTATTCTGAGAATACCATACTCGCGCCTACTAGAAGACAGTAAATCACCTGGTTAGCTTAGTTTGAATTATTTGCAATATTTTGATTTTTGCTAACCTCTAATGTTTTATTGAAGTGTTGTGTCCGCAGCTAGGTACAATTTTCACACACATTTTTTACCCCGACCATGGGGCCCTGAAACGGGTTTCCATTTCTTTTCTATCAATTTCTATCTATTTTTCATTGTCTTCTGATCAATTCTATGATTTTATTCTTTTTCTGTACAATTTTCGTATGAGTTTTGTCAAAAACTCATGCCAGGATCCTTTGAGTGTCATACGACATTCAACATTTTTGAGGCTCGTATCAGCACCTACAGATTATCATTTGGAGACTGCTTTGTCATGCGGGCAGATACCCAATGTGGTACAAGTTTCTAGAAAGTCATGCCAGAGGTGACCCACTATCATACGAGTTTTGATACCAGGATTCAATTGTCATTTCAGATTTTTAGGCAGTTTGTCAGATTTGATTTTTAGATTTGGACTAACGACTAACCCTAACAATTGAACTCTATTGTTTTTTATTGGTATTTGTTGATTCTAATTGGGAAAGCGTGACAAAGTTGCTAAAATAGGTAAAATCTATTAAGCACGTTGTGAGGAATTCAAGTATTCTGCTATGGTCTAATAACACTTCAATTTGGGGATATAAAACAAACTCTCACATGTCAAGCTTGCATGACTTTTCATGCTTTCATATCATAAACTTCAGTTTTTGGGCTATAAAATGGACATAGATTTGCTTTTCACGTTTCTCTTACACATAGTAAATAGGCCCTATAAACACTATTTGTGGATGATCCCAAGAGAGTGGGCTTCATTCACTTGTTCGTGCATGCGAAGCTCTTCTTGATGAAGGATCCCCTTGTAGGTAGGGAGGATACTAAGATTATCTTGCGTTCTACTAGGTTTGGAGTCCTCAGCTTTTGATCGATACATTCTCTCTCCGAGGAGATTGATAAACCATAAGTTGTTGACATCACAGATCTTGGTGAGATAATTTTAGTCTTAGTGTGTCAAATTAATCTATCTACTTTGTTTTGGTGAAGTGAAGAGGCTAGGGGATTATGCTCTACTTCCTTTTTGGATAGTACTAGAAACCCAGATCCTTGAATCTGATCTATTCCCCCTGTGGTATCTTTTGTGAGTCACCTTTAGAGAGGGTTAACCATAGTGGACATTCCCTTAATTAGGTCAACCACATGGATGGAACCTCAAGCGGTAATAGCCATTTTTGTCATGGTAGAAACAATCGCTATATAAATGTCCTTGTGGAGGAAATCTTCACAGGTGTGGTCTCTTGTTGGGCTGTCAGATCTCCCTAGCAGCTCCTGATTGATTAAATTCTTGGACTCTGTCAAAACCCTGGTGCATCTGGATTGGATTTTTCCCTCTTGAGATAATAAAAGTTGCAAAGTTAGACCATTACTACAAACCCTAGTGAGGCCAAATTTTCATTTTCTAGGACTATGTGCATTATGGAAAAACTTTTTGGAACATACACAATTAACATTCCTAGGGATTAGCACATTAAGTCACTTGATTGTTCATGTGCAGGGTTTCTTTGTCCCTTATTCATTGTTTTCAGACATGCTTGAAATCACTTGCCTATTGTTCTATGTGCTTGTTTATCTACTTGGTAATTGGAAATGAACAATCCTGAAACAATCTTCAAATCTGGACAGAAAAACTTTGCAAACACACTGATTCTGAAAAACTAAAAATTGCAAAATCTGACACAAAATTCCTTTCTGGAGTCAAAATTCATCCCTCAAGATCATAAAGTCACGATTTTTGAGCCTTTGTCATATCAGAACCCCCGGATTGTCGTATGAGAGCTTGTATATTGTCATATGAGTATTGTCAGAAATCACAAGCAAAAAGGTCAAAATATGCTATCAACTATCTTGTGAGCTTTACAATTGTCATATGAGTGTTTCCAATTGTCGTGCTAGAGCTTACCCACTATCGTACAAGCCTATAGAAAGTCATATGAGAATTTTTGAAAATTTTCCAGAAGCTTGCCAAAATTTCTAGAAATCTAGTTTTTACAGCCTACTTCCAAATTCTGTCAGAAACATCATTGTCTCAGGAACAAAGTAGAAACTAGAAAGAATTCAATCATTTTCCTAAAGTGGTCTCTTGAGTCTAATTTAGCCTACTTATTTATCAATTTGAGTCTCTTTCATCTTGTGTCAAAACCTTATCAAAATTATCTTCAATTCAATCTTCATCTAAAAATAGCTAAGTGTTGCGAGCTCGTGTCTGCTATCTTTTGGGAATCTACCCATACTACTAGGGCACAGTATCCTTCATTTACATCCAATCTAATCTTCAAACAATCCAATCTTGACAAGGTTGCTTCATTCGGTTTTCTTGAATCAATTCATTCTTCAGTTGTTCATCTCGCTCTCTTGCTTCACCTAAGGTTAATGGTGGAAACTAGAGCTTCATCATGAAAACACAGAGAACAACCCAAAATCTCTTCAGAGACATCTTCTGTGATTTCTCAGACCATTCATCAATCCTATGACACTAATAAATTTGGCAAAGATGCTCTTGGAAATCTATTCTTGAAAGGTGGTTACATCACCCCCCTACATCAATCCACGCAGGTAATCCACCAACCCCTCCTATATCAATTCACGGAAGCTATCAGACAACTCCACATCAATCCATCCCTAGTAGTTCTCATAACAACAATATGTCTCAAGGAGGGATGAACCAAGGGTCTCAAGGACATCACTCTCAACATGGTGTGGATCAAGAGCCCACACCTTTTGAACTTGCTCAATATCAAAATGATGATGACTTCAAGAAAATGATGAAGCATTTCTTAAAGGAAGATAGAGAGACATATTTCCTAGAGTTAGCTCACCAAGGAGCTAAACTTCCTCCAGACTTTAATGTTGAAGATATCATTATGCATGAGGAAGAAACTCATATCACAGTTGTGATGAAACAGATGCATTCCATGCAAGTCAAGCTCAACAAACTAGAGAAAGAAAAGGAACCTAAGGAGTTCTCCATGGAGGCTCTATGCCCTTTTCCATTTGATAAAGACTTGTACATGCCACCATTCCCAAAAAGAGTGGAAATGCCTAAATAAAATAAGTACGATGGAAACTTTAATCCTCGAGATCATGTCAGGGAATTATGTACTCAATCTATGGAGTTCATACATGAACCAACCAACTTAATGCATCTCTTCCCTTGATCTCCAGGAGGAGTAGCCATTCATTGGTTCTCTAGGATTCCTCCAACCATCAAAACTTTGGAGTTAATTAAACTATTTTATCAACAATACTCCTACAACATCCAGCATTCGGTCACCATGATCAACATCTGCAATCTAAAATAATATCCAAGAGAACCATTCCTAACTTTTCTCAAACGATGGAGGAAGAAATTTTCTCTATATGCTAGACCCATTCCAGAAATTGAGAAGTTGGAAATCTTCATCAACAATCTTGTTCCAGAAATCAAATACCCTTTACAAATGCAAAATCATACATCCTTTGATAAGATGGTAGACAATGCAATCAAAATTGAGGAAGTACTTGTGAGAAAAGGAGACATCACACTTCAAAAGGACAAGTATGAATCTGGATCTAGTTCTAAGGATAAGAACAAAAACTAGAACAAGAATAAAGGTGTCATCATGGATGGCATTATTGATACTATTCATGGCCCATCCAAGGCACCCACTTTCAATCTCACTGTTGGCACCCAAGCCATAAAAGCTTCTGAAATGAAAACAACAGAGTCCAACAAAAATTTATCTTATTATAAACCTTGGGCTACAGACCCTAAATGAAAGTTTACTCCTCTTGGAGAGTCCTTGGAATCTGCTATGAAAACTCTATTGGCCAACAACATCATCTCTTTGCCTGAGATTTGACAATTTGATCCTAAACCTAAACTGAAATGGTGGAAAGAGAATGATTTATGTGACTTCCATTGTAGTAAGGGTCATAAAACCAATAACTGTTTACGCTTGAAACATACCATACAAGACAAAATTGATAATGGAGAAATCGTGATTGACAATCATAAAAGCAATAATGATCATGCAGCATTCACTGAACTATTTCTGAAACATGGTAAAGAAGATTCATCTTCTCAACCTAATATGGATGCTAAAGTCAATTATGCCTACTCTGGAAACAATCCTATCATAAATATGGTTGAACCATGCCTATCTGAGCATTGCAATGTCATCACAATTTTAAGAAGAGATAGAGATAATCAATCAGCAAATGCAGTTACTTGATCATAAGCTCGGGCACATCTAAAAGGACAAACCCCCGATTCATCAAATGTCCCTAAGATTCCTTTTAATCTTTCATCTACTTTTAAATAGAAGGCTACCTCTAAATCATCAAATCCTAAAGACACGAGGCCAACATCTTACAGTACTATCCAACTACTCCAGCATACCAATGCAAAAATATTAATGTTTGAGTTGCTTCAGATATCTCCATCTCATAGAGCCATTCTAGACAAAGCTCTGCTCGAATCCAATGTTCCTGACAACCTTGATTTAGATAGATTCCAAACTATGGTTGGTCATCTGACATCACCTCAGTATATCTCCTTTTTAGAGGAAGATGATAACTCCTTGAGTCATCTACATAACCAACCCTTGCACATTGAAGTCTTGATCCAAAACCATCATGTCAAACATTTGTTGATAGTTGGGGGTGTTGGCCTAAACATTTGTTCTTACAGCTTGATCACACAATTGGGATTTTCAGAAATTCCCATTGATCCTAAAAAGAAGATAACTATAAAGGCATATAATGAGCAAGAAAGATCTTCCAAAGGCATAATTGTCTTACCTATTAGAACAAGTCCAGTAATCAGAGATATCACATGTCAAGTTCTTGATCTACCTTTGGCTTACAACATCCTTCTAGGGAGACCCTGGATACATGAAACGAGAGCTATTCCATCTACGTACCATTAGTGTTTGAAATTTCCTTATGAAGGATTAGAGGTAACAATTCCATATGACATCTCTACAACTTGCAATGCATTGAAAGAAAGTGTTGACAAACTTGTTCCTAATAATAGAGAATCTTCCACTAAGAAAATAGATGTGGTGTCCACATCCAAGATGGAAGACATTGTAAAAGAGGTCACAATCAAAGAAAATGGTATGGGAGAATATACTATAGAGCCAGTCCTATCTCTAACATCTCTCCCTATCTCACCTAAATCTTATGGACAATCTCTAAAATAGTCCAAACCAGAATCTAAGGAACCTCTTGAGACATATAAGAGAAATTTTGTTTCAAAACAAGTGTCCAAACAAGAGTTTGAGGAGGATGAAGTTGTGCTTGCATGGCTATACAAAGATGAGTCCAAACCCCAGATTGTTCAAGCTTGTGACTCTAAAACACTAAAAATCCCTTCCAAGTCATATGGCCCAGGGGATAAACTGATAGCTAAAATGGGATATCCAGGCAAAGGACCTCTAGGAGTGAGAGGAAAAGGTCTCATGGCACCTATTTCACATACTGGTAGGCCAAAAAAAGATACTGTTGGTCTAGGCTATAGAAAGAAACCCTTCTATCTCAAAGGTAATTGCTCTCATGTAATAGAACAAATCACACTAGAAGAAACCCATAGCAAAGAGTAATATAGCAAAATAGACAGTGATGATTCAGATAGCTCAGAACTCATTCCTTATGAATGCTTATCTAAAGAAATCCTAGATCTTCTCGAAGCTGAGGATGACCCAATCAAAAGAATCAATGTAGTAGAAACACAAGAACCTACTACTAAACAAGAGGAAGGTAAAACTATCACCATAGCTGAACATTTGGGCCTTTCCAGTGATTCTAAAATAGACTCTCATGAGTATGAATTCAAATTTGAATCCGAAGGGAATCCTACTTGGGGGATCTGTCTTGACTTTACACATGTTCTTAGATTTCCTAGAGGTCCAAAATCATAAGATGAATCTAATGATTATGAATGGGGAGTCATTCCAGAAGAAGATGAGATTATAATAGAGAAACATGTAGATGTCCTTCACTAATATGTGCCTACACCCGACGTAAGTCTAGAGAGAAATAACAAACTTGACGAGTCTGATCCACTTATTCCCGAGGTGGAATCTGATAATGACATTGAAAATCTTTATGAACTAACCATCTCAAGTAGTAGTATCACCTTTGATTTCATAAGTCAGGTCATTTCCAATGATACCAATATTGTGTGTGTTAATATGGTTAACTAATCTTTGCCCGAACTTACTATCTGACACTTAGAGCTTATCGACCAAATGTCTGAAGATCCAAACCAAGACATCTATACCTTCAAATCAGACTATGCCCTTGCATGCTATCTCAATTTCATTGAACCTATGATGACTTCCATCATTGAGCCTAGCGTTAGCATGATGGAGTCGGATATCAAATATCTTAGTCAAAAGAATACAAATAAAAATAAAAAGAGTTATGAGGGTGAAAACCACTTTGTGGTAGTTTCAGAACCTACAAAAGTAAAATAAAAGACATATTCAAAGGTGAAAACCTATTTGAGGTGCCTAAGGATGAGATATTTGATGTCCTTCAAAGTCATTTACAGGACAGATCTCCAGTTCTAATTGAGCCCACTCAATCTATCAACTTGGGAACAGCAGAAGAACCATAGTTGATCCATGAGCATAATCCTTATCAGAGGAAGAAAAGCAAAAATTTACTACATTCCTAATAGATAAGAAGGTCAACTTTGCATGGAAATATTTAGATATGCTAGGGTTAGACCCTGATCTTATAATGTACCATCTCTCCATATCTCCAAGAGTGAAACCCGTCAAGCAGAAGTTGAGAAAGATGCATCCGCATGTAGTGCTTCTTGTCAAAGATGAATTAGAGAATCTACTAAAAGCTGGATTCATTCATGTTATTGACTATGTTGAATGGATCTCTAATATTGTACCTATTTTTAAACTAGACAAATCAATTAGAGTGTGCACCGATTTCAGAGATGTGAACAAGGCATGCCCTAAGGATGATTTTCCACTTCCAAACATTGATATGATAGTGGACATGACTACGGGCTTTGAGATGTATTCTTTAATGGATGGTTTTTCTGGATACAATCAAATCAAAATAGCTCTAGAAGATCAAGAGAAAACTGCTTTCACATGTGCATGGGGTACCTTTTGTTGGAATGCCATGCCATTTGGGCTTAAAAATGTAGGTGCTACATATCAGAGAGCTATGACATCTATTTTTCATGACATGATGCATCAAACTATGGAAGATTATGTTGATGACACCTTGGCTAAATCTATGATAATATCTAAACATCTAAATGACTTGAGAAAAATACTAGACAGAATGGAGAAATTTAGTCTTAGACTGAACCCTAAGAAGTGTGTTTTTGGTGTCACTTCTGGAAAGCTCTTAGGATACATTGTTTCAAAGAAAGGCATTGAATTTGATCTACCTAAAGTCAAGGCTATAATGGGGATGCAACCTCCCAAGACCATCAGTCAGATGAGAACTTTACAAGGGAGAGTGCAATCTATTAGGCATTTCATATCTCAACTAGCAAACATATCATAGCCTTTTACAAAAACATTACATAAAGGTGTGACTTTTTCATGGAGTGAGGAATGTGAGAAGAATTTCAACCACATCAAGCAATATCTATCAAATCCTCCTATTTTGATGCCTCTTATTCAAGGGAAGTCACTGATCCTGTATGTCTCCACAACAGATACATCATTGGGGGCATTGCTAGCACAACATGACAAGAACAAGAATGAAAGAGCTATATACTATATCAGTAGGACATTGGTAGCATATGAGAAGAACTATTCAATGATTGAGAAAGCTTTTCTAGCTGTGATCTTTGCATCATAGAAACTAAGACATTATATGTTAGCTCATACCACACATTTGATAGCTAAGATTGATCTACTAAATTACCTACTAAGCAAAGTTGCCCTCACGGGTAGATTAGCTAAATAAGTGATGCTATTGAGTGAATTCAACATTGAATATGTTGAATGAAAAGATATTAAAGGCCAAGTTATTGCTGATCAATTGGTAGATGCACCTATGTTTGATGACACACCAATGCAAATGGAATTCCCAGATTTCTCTATCATGAATCTTTCTAGAGAATGGAAATTGTTCTTTGATGGCTCCTATACACAGAATGGATCTGGAGCAAGCATATTGTTCATCACACCTCAAAGATACTCAATACCTAAAGCATTCAGATTAAAGTTTCCTTATACAAACAATATTGTTGAATATGAAGCCCTTCTTAATGGCATGAAGATAGTGTTAGAATAACTAAGAGGGGGGTGAATCAGTTATCCAGTGTCCCAATACAAAATGTATAATCCAAAACAAATTCTTCAACTTTTGCTACTCAGTAAACATAAAATACTTTCACTGTCTGTGCTTTTACCAATTATTAGTCTAAAACTTATAGTAGTTACCAATCAAATCTAACATGTAATATGCAAAGTATGATAACAAACAAATACCACAATCAACACATAACATGAGATTTAACATGGAAACCCTATGAAGGGAAAAACCACCTGGGACTGATAACCCAAAAATGTTCACTCTTCTAAAGTGAGGTCGGTGAAGACCCAACCCTATTGAAGGTTACAAACACATTGTTAGGTGTGACCTTGTTAGAGGATTTTAGACCAGAAATTATCATCCAACCAATAGTCACTCTGGGGTTGACATGATAACAATGTTCACTCTATGAATGAAACATAAAAAAAAATTCTTAGTCCACTTGATTAAGAGATTTGATTGTATACAATGGTTAAATATGTAATAGTAGATTATTTCCCTTGATACAACTTCAATTGCAGTTTACAGATCAATATTTAGCTCATACAAATCTTTTTGATCAATATATCACTTCAGATTCAATACTATATCAACTTACTATCCGTCGGTAATTACTCTTTGTAGCTCAATAATTGTTCTGCAGTTCAGTTCTCACTAACCAGTATGATCAAAATGCATGAAAACTTATTCAAATGATAATTCTGCAGTATCTTCTTCCTCCGGCATAGTTTCAACAATGAAACCAATGTCTCTTATATAGACAAGTAAATCATTTTCTTTTTGTCCATTAGATTTTGCCGCTTAATCTCATTCATTAATTTTGCTACTTTAACCTTCTTCGGCTGATGTGTAAGTAGCACGTTTCAATCTGCTCCATTAGATCTTCCTTGAATTATGTTAGCCGTCAATCTTCATAACAAACCTTATATGTTACCTAGATTTCATACACTTTCTAGCTCATCAATTTTTTGGCTAAACTAATTATTTAATCCCTTTCTGTTCTGCTCGGTTAACAAAGAAATGTGTCGGTGAACACAAGCTTGGTTAACACTGTGCTTGGTATACACTACACTCCATTGGTGTATACTGAAATGCTTCATCAATTAACAACATTGCTTTGTGTCTTTCAGCTCTATTCTTCATCATAGATGAATGAAACATAATAAAGTCAATATCATCAAGTCATAGACTTGTCAACAAGTTACTCAGTGTATTCCTTATCCTCATTTGACATATACATCTTCCTCATGTATATATTTATGTTCTTCATCTCTTTCACCTTTCTTTAGATGTATCGGTATAGTAACTTACAAGATAAGTGATGTTAAACTAGTTGACATCAATGACAACATAATACTGATTTAATCATATTACATATCTAATCAGTCTACTTGGTGATCTTAAATCACAATTTCTTCAATCAAGTTCTAAATCAGTTATAGTTCATCAGATAGAAATTGAGTGGTGAGTGACAGAGTTACATGTTCATGGGGACTCACAGCTATTTATCCATCAAGTCAATGATGTGTACCAAACGAATGATGAAAAGCTAGCTCCCTACAAATGGATGGTAGATGATCTAAAGAAATATTTCATATCTATCACATTTGAACAAATTCCTAGATTGGAGAATAAGGTTGTTGATGCTATGGCAACACTATCATCTCTACTACAGCAGCTTGAACATGAGCTATGTTACAAGTTCCTAGTGGAAGCATTGTCATTCCCAGCCTATGATTGCCTAGAAACTTGAATGATTTGCACTGTTGTAGATCAAGATTCCTCCAGATACAAAAACCTTTTATCTTACCTTCAAGACCAAATCATTCCCAAAACCTTTAATCAGTATGAGAAATGAAACCTTATCTGAAATACATCTCGATATGTTATCATTAGCAATGATCTATACAAACGGAGTCTAGATGGTACTCTTCTTAGGTGTATAGAATATGATGAATCTCAATGCGCATTAGAGGAAGTCCACAATGGAATATGTGGGTCACACTCGAATGGTTTAACACTAGCTCAAAAACTTATTAGGGTTGGGTACTATTGGCCTAAAATGGAAAAAGAGGTTATCAAGTATGCAAAGAATTGTCAAAAATGTCAAGTCCATGGGAACTTGATTCATGCACCAGGGAGAGATCTTATCCCCTTTACTACATAATGGCCTTTCCAACAATGGTCATTTGATCTTATAGGAGCCATACATCCTCATTCTTCTAATGGACATACCCATATTATTACAGCTACAGACTATTTTACAAAATGGGTGGAAGTAGTCTCTTTGACTCAAGCAACCAGCAAGCAAATTTCTATGTTCATTCTGAACTGCATCATATATTAGTATGGTATTCCACACTCTGTAGTCACAGATAATGGTGGACAATTCAAGAAAAAAGACTTAGATGATCTATGTGCCAAATTCAAGATTACACAACATTGGTCATCTATCTACTATTCTCAAGGGAATGGACAAGCAGAGGCTTCCAATAAGAATCTATTGAAAATCTTGCATCAGACAGTTAATAAAATAGGAAGAGACTAGCATCTCATGATCAATCCATCTCTTTGGGCCTACAAAACAAGTATCAGAACACCCACTGGGGCTACTCCATTTGCTTTAGTTTATGGGTCTGAAGCGGTACTGCCTATTAAGGTTGAAATCCCATCACTAAGAATCAGAATGCATGGTCTAGTAACTGATGATGACTACAGAGTTTCTAGGTTGCAAGAACTTGAACTAATAGATGAGCGTAGACAAGCAGTGTATGATCATCTCAAAGTATATCAGAAAAGAATGTCTAGAGGCTACAACAAGAAAGTCAGACACAGAGAATTTTAGGTTGGTGATCTAGTCTTGAGAGAGAATCCTAAAAATCAATCACATAGAGAGCGCAAGGGGAAGTTTGAACCCAACTAGCTGGATCCTTTTGTAATCACTACTACTTTTGGCTCTGGTGCCTATCAACTCTCAATGACTGAAGGAGAACAACTCCAAGAACCAATCAACGTTCTCCATCTGAAGAAATTCTACGCCTAAGGCATTCAGTATTAAAAATGTCCTGAAAAAATTATAAAAATTGGAAAAAGTCCTGAAAAAATGAACATCTTGGTGAAAACCTAGCAATAGGCACCTTGATGATTCACAAAAAAATTGAAAAATATCAAAAGTACAAAAAAATTGAAAAAAATGAAAAATACAAAAAAATGAGAAAAAGAAAAAATGCCTTGGTGAAAACCTAGAAATAAACGCCTTGGTAGCAAAAATAGAATCTCTGCCAAGATGGTGAAAACCTGGAAAATGGGTGCCACTTGTTCAAAATGCTCCATCTATTAGCGCAATCTTGGTCTTTCCTAGCTTTCAGTCTTGCTTTAGTTTGTACATATCTCTCGATTTATTTTCGCATTCCTATTTTCAATAAAATCAGTATGTGTCCACACTAAAATATGCACTTCTATGAACCATTACATGCAAGGTTACTCAAGAGTGAGGCCTCACAAAGCGGCTCATAGCTCTCTATGCATGGAGTTGCAAGGGGCTATGAGTTTTGCTCTCAGCTAGAGCTATAAGAAAGTGACCTTGCTAGTCAACCATACAATGAGAGATTCACAATGAAGACAAGGGCAACAATGCCAATATCTCCAAGAATCCAATATGAAATGCAATGCAATGCAACTAAGATGAAGATGCAAATGTGCAAGCTATGCTATGAAAATGGAAGTACAATGCAACTAATCTATGAAAGGAAATAGCAATGGATTACAAATCCTTCCTATTTAGACTATGTGAGATTGCATAAAAGGAAATCTACACTAAGAATACCATGAATGCAACTATGAAAGAAAAACTATTATGAAATGCAACTAAGAATGTCAAGGCTTCAAAGCTTGAGTGTCTTCAAAGAGAGCTCCAAAACCTGCAGCATAACAATAGCATAAAACAAGGATATGCAAATGAAGGAGACAGCTCTCCTTTTATAAGAAATGAGGTGAAATGGACCATGGAGATTAAGAGGCAAAAGATCTTAATCAGCGGTGGAGCTTGAAAGAGGAGCAATCCATGTGCACAAACATCCTCCAATGAGAGTGAAGTGTTGACTTTTGAGCCTCATGTGAGACAAAAAGTGCTTTTTCCCTTTTTTATAAAATAGGAATAATGTTTTATTTGTGCAACTTAAGATAAGAAGAAAGGTGGGCTTTTTATTTAATTGAAAGGGGAGGAAATATTCCTTTTAATTAAATAAAGACTTAGGATAAATGGTTAGCCCAAGGATAAAAATCTAATATATGATCGAAATTAGGATTTGATCAAGAGATTGATAATGTTGAAAATATTGATTAATGATCAAAATGATTCAGGATTGATAAATCAAATAAATGGGGCCCAAAGCCTAGGCGACCATTTTAGGGTGCATACATTTGCCCCTCTTTGACTAATGTGTGATCAATTTGGGAACACATGTAGTCAAAGAATGAAGTTGCAATGTGAGATCGATTTGGGATCACAAAACAACTTAGATATGAGGTCGATTCGGGATCACATCCGGACAAACATAAACAAAAGCTTAGACCAACACCGTCGCTGCTAGGTGCAAATCAAGCTTTTAGACAAAACTATCACCGTCGCTGCTAGGCAATAATCAATGTCTAAAAATGGGAGATAAGAATCTCAAATTTTGAGCAAAAGCTCACAAAAGATGTCTGAATCAGGAAAATCAAGGAAATCAGGGATGAGAATCCCATAAATACTGCCCCCTCGGAATCGAAATCGAAATCAAGTAGAGGAGAGACAGAAAATTGATAAGGTTGATCAAATCATAATAAAATCACAATCGAAGGTAAAGGTCAAATAGGTTAACCATTAGGCAATACAACATGCCCCAGCCTGACTGAAAAGATGTAGTCAAACGTGAGAAATGAGGGAGTGGAATGAAGATGAATGAAAGACTAAAAGTTTGGAAGACATGGAAATGAAGAAATGACGATGCCCCAACAAAGATCGGAAGATTAGGCCTCAAAAGATCAGCCAACTGCGCAGAAGGGGGGAAAGAATTTGAAACGTGATTTTGACTATGAAGATGATCTCGGATTTTGATTTCGAGTCCGAAAATGGATCCAGGACGTCGAAATTAGCTAGGGGTGCAATTTTCGTGCAATTCCGAGGTGTTTTGAAAATTAGGTCAAAAAGTCAAAATGCTATAAAAGGGGTCAAAATGTCATTTTCAAAAATCATTTGTCTTTTAGTGATTTGAGAATTTCATAGATTTAGAAAGAGAAAATGGCTCAGCAAGCAGGAGTTCCCGTCCACAGGCATCGATTCGAGCGCGCCCGGTTGCATAACCGGCCACCACACTATCCTGCCCCGGTATGTTTTCGAAAAACTCAAGCTTTTTGATCATTGCTAGCATTTAATAGCTTTTTTAGCACTTTTTTTTCAAATTTTAAATTTCAAAATTTTTCTGTTGTGCGAAATATCGCGCGATACTTTAGAAGTATCGCGCGATACTTCGCGTGCCCCAAAAGTATCGCGCGCTTTAGGCACCAGTATCGCACGATACTGGGCGAAAGATCGCGCGATAGCGGGCGAAGTATCGCTCGACATAAGGTTTATCGCCCTACAATAGGGAGAAGTATCGCACGATACTTCTCCAAAAAAGAATATCGCCCATTTGAAAAATTTGATATTTAATGCATTTTTGAGCAAAAATGACATGGGTCTAGACAATGTTACGTTTTTAAGATGTTTTATACTGAGTTTTTTGGACATCCATCATGATATGTACTAACAACGGGTTTGGTTTTGGCTTGCAGGAGGTTTTTCCGGTGCTCATTATCAGAGCGCCGAAGGTGACTGGGTTGCGGTGTGTCCGAGATCTGGATGATCCGGGCAATGTCGATATCAGGGCTATGGGATTCTGGTATCTGTTGCGGTACCCATATATCCGAGCAGACCATAGGTTGTTGACTGCGCTGGCCGAGAGATGGCACAGCGAGCACAACACCTTTCACCTTCCCACAAGCGAGGCATCCATCACACTGGAGGATGTCTATAGGATCCTTCGAGTTCCATGCCACGGAGAGCCTGTAAGTATAATCATGTTTTTAAGATAGTCATGTAAAATGTAATGTTTCCAAAAGATGAAAACTAACATGATTTATGTGTTGTCACAGGTATACTATGATCAGGACGTCACTGAGGGGCGTCGATTGATTCAGAAGATATTTCAGGATGTGACCATCCTAGACAGGCATGTCAGCTGGGAGCGACTGCTTAATGACTTCGGCCGAGACTATCCGGTGCCATGTATTGTGGCATCGATTATTTCACAGATCCTGATGACTGATCGCAGTCAGAAGGGATTCCTGCTCGGATGGGGCAGACTACTGGTAGACTTGGTAGGCAGACCCCGACGGATGGCATGGGGGCCTGCGATCCTAGAAGAGATGTATCATGAGCTGCATGAGATCGTCTACAGGGACGGTCGGACATGGGCATGTGGTGCCATCCTGGCACAGGTATGGGCATGGGAGCACATTGCTGTGGTGCGCCCCAGGGTTTAGCCGAGGGAGAGGAGGTACCCCTTTATTTACAGGTACATCGAGTTTATATCACATGCCCATTCAGGGGATGTGACCTATTATCGGTGGATTCTGGATGAGATAGCCTCATTCACATGGAGGCCGTACAGGGAGGTTGAGGTTTGGGGGGATGCCGCAGAGGAGCTGAGTTATATGCTGTGCAGTCGGCCACTGGTAGGTCGATATGCGGATATCATAGAGAGATTTTGCATCAGTCGGGTGTGGCGGCAGTTTGGGAGGCAGCAGCGAGTCTCGACAGAGACTACTACTTATGCGAGAGCCAGGGATGAGGAGGGACATGGGTGGCTACCCATGTTGGATTATCAGTAGGCTGTCGCAGAGACGGCAGCTATCAGGAGTGAGCCTTGGGATTATTTCCCAGATGTGGCAGACGCAAGGGCTGATGGAGCCTACAGAACAGAGCGGCGGAGGGTACCATTCCCTCGATTTACAGTACCAGATGCTCAGGTGCCAGCGCCGAGAGGAGAGGGAGGAGACGGAGGGGACGGAGGGGACGGAGGAGAGGAGGGAGGAGATGGAGGAGATGGCGGGAGGGGGAGAGGGAGGAGGATGGAGAGAGGAGAGGGGTCGGGATCAGGTGGCCGGAAACGGTCACGGGGACAGAGATCAGCCACTCCTGAGGAGGAGGCGAGACCAGCTCGCCGGCAGGCAGAGGTACAGCAGGAGCAGCCTGCGGGGGGAGAGGACCTGAGAGCCCAGATACAGGCTCAGGAGACAGAGATACAGCAGCTGCGGACCACTATAGCTGTGAGAGATCAGCAGCTCCTGGATCTGAGGGCAGAGCGAGATCAGCAGATAGCTGATCTCAGAGCAGAGATAGCACGCCGTGAGGCGATGGCACAGGCCGAGGCATTGGAGCTCCGATGGGAGTCAGCGAGAGCTGCTTACTATCATGGGTTATATCTGCAGGCCGTCCCAGAGGGTGAGAGAGCACCATCATACTCTCAGCGGGCAGGGGTATCAGACGTGGCATTTGATAGGAGAGCTATGCCTCCTCCACCACCACGAGCTCCTCACGAGGGTGGTAGCGAGTCTTAGGGTTAGGTCTTAGGTTTAGATGTTTTGGACATATTTTGAGACTTTTGATCCAGATTTTGGGATCTCATATTGTATATCACGACATTTATTGATTTATGAGATTACTGGATGTTCGATGTATCATGTGTATTTGTCTCACTTGTGATGGATGTATCAGTTTATGTATATTGTCTTGTCATTTTGCTCAAAATGCTTATGTATGTGCTTATGTATGTTCTCTCTCATAGTTGTATGTTTAATTCTCATATGTATGATGTGGACTTATGTTTTTGAAAATGATGGTTTGTAATATAGATATGATGATGTGATTAACCCCTTGTGATGAACAGGAACAGGTTCGAGATGAAAAAAGACAAGGAGCGAAAGACATGATCAAGAAGGAGAGAAAGTGAGCGCAGTTAACTAACAGGTCCATGTAGGATGAAAAGGAGAGCTCTCTCCATGTGCAAGATGCAAGACTAGACTAACATGAACCTAAAAATGCAAGCTACTATGAAAGTGGTTGACTTGCAAGGTCACAACGCTTATAGGCATCTAATTATCATCATCGAGCGTTATTGGTATCGTCGTAGGATCATACAATGCACACTAGCATTACTATGTGGATATGAATATGATCTTTATCAGATAGAAATGTGGAAATCTTACCTAGGCATCAAAGACATATAGGTCAAGATGACTACTGCAGTAAGACTACCTAAGTTTGATATGGCGAGATTATGCTTGTATCAAGACACATGAGGATCAGGATAGCTAAAAGCATGCACTCGCAAAACAGTCAAGGATAATACCTTGTCAATCCATAGTGTCAAGTAGGACCAACATAAGTGCTCATGACAGTTAGGATCAACCAAATATACCCGCAAGCAGATAAAGAAAGAAAACATGTTCTCATTCCCTCAGTCTTCTAGCTATGCATCATCGAAAACTTCTCAGGGAGAGATCACTCATCAAAGAAATCCTCATAGACAACACACAAAGAAAAATAAAGTCATCATATCGTCAACGAGTTGATTGTTTAAGTGCGTGTGTGTTGGTCATAGAGTCAAATTCTGAGTATCATATCTGCAAATGGGAAATATCGCATCATACTTAGACTATAGGCAAGACATCTGATAAGTGTTAAGAAACACTCGACGCAAGGGTAGTGTTGAAAAACACTGTTTGGGGTGGTGTTGAAAAACACCTGTTGTGAAATGCCCCAAGAGACAAACGCACCAAAAGGACCTATGCGAACAGTTATGCCCCCTAAACAAAGACAAAGACCAATTCCAGACTAGGCCAAATAAGGTCAAGGCGTGATGGAAAGTGGTTAAGTGTTGAGGACGCATGCTAACAAATAGGGGTGCAAAGGCCTCAAGTAGCGCCTGTTTCCAGGTTTTCACCACTTGGAATCATTTGTCATTTTTTTGGATTTTTGCTACCAAGGCGCCTATTGCTAGGTTTTCACCAAGGCACTTTTTCTATTTTTTTGATTTTTTGAATATTTTGATTTTTTTGTATTTTTTCAGGACTTTTTATGCTTTTTAGGATTTTTTCAGCATCATATATGAATTTTTTTAGTATTTTTTTTCAGGATCAATAAATATGTACAAAGGATGCCCCCAGACAGAACGGGCATCAAGGATAGAACTTCTTAAGGTGCACAATGTTGATGGGATCAGGGAGCTGTTCTTCATCAGGATCTAACAGTAAATACGCACCAGTACCAAAAGCAGCTGTGATGACATATGGTCCAAGCCAGTTAGGTTCAAACTTGCCCTTTTGCTCTCTATTTTGTTGGTTTTTAGGGTTTTCTCGTAAAACAAGATCACCTATTTGAAATTCTCTAGGGCGAACCTTCTTGTTGAATGCCTTGGACATACGCTTCTGATACGCTCTCATATGATCAAAGGAAGCCTTACGCTTCTCATCTAGAAGTTCTAGTTCCTGCAACCTCATGGCGTGGTAATCCTCATCTGTAATCAAACCTTTGAGTGAGACTCTGAGGGATGGTATCTCGACTTCTAAAGGTAATATTGCTTCAGCGCCATAGGTGAGAGAGAAAGGAGTGGCTCCTGTAGGTGTGCGAATACTTGTTCGGTAAGCCCATAGTGCTGGATTGATTTGTAAGTGCCAATCCCTACCATTCTTGTGTACTGTTCTATGAAGAATTTTAAGAATGGTTTTGTTAGAAGCTTCTGCCTGTCCATTTCCTTGTGGGAAATATATGGAGGACCAATGTTGCTTGATTTTAAACTTTTTGCATAGGTGCTTTAGGTCTTTATTCTTAAATTGACCTCCATTGTCAGTAATGATCTCAGAAGGCACTCCAAATCGGCAAATGATATGGTTCAAGATGAACAAAGAAATGGTCCTTCCTGAAGCAACAGAAAGTGGTACGGCCTCCACCCATTTTGTGAAGTAGTCAGTGGCAGTGATAATGAACTTGTGTCCACCTGATGAGTTGGGGTGAATTTGCCCAACCAGATCAAAGGCCCAGCGCTGAAATGGCCAATGAGAAATAGAAGGAATCAGCTCCCTACCTGGAGCATGAATCAGGTTGTCATGTTTCTGACATTTTTCACATGACTTAGCAAAGGTGACTGCGTCCATCTGCATTGTGGGCCAATAATATCCCGCCCTAAGCAACCTTCGGGCCATGGCCAGACCATTAGAATGCCCACCACAAATGCCCTCGTGGATGTCAGCTAACGCTTGGTTGGATTCCTCCTTTTCCAAGCACCTAAGGAGTGTCCCATCTAAACCCCTTCTATATAAGTCACCAAAGATGAGGGTGTGGCGAGAGGCGTTACGGATGAGGTTTCGGCGTTCGGAGCGGGTGAACGTGTCGGGGATGATGCTATCATGAAGATATGAATAGATAGCACCATATCGGGAAGACTTGTGTGTGGTAATGGCACAAATGACACGGCTTTCAGATGAGTCAAAGATGGGATGGTGTAGCTCTTCCACCAGGAATTCAAATCTGGATTCATGTGTCTCCAACTGAAGAAGTGAAGCTAATGTGGCCATGGCGTCTGCAGCTTTGTTCTCTGTCCTAGGGATTTGTTGAAACGTCACAAAGGTGAAATAGCGTTTCAAAGAATCAACCATCTTTTTATAGGGTATCAATTTGTCATCCTTGGTTTGATACTCTTCATTGACTTGGTTGATGATTAACTGAGAATCCCCAAAGACATGTAATTCTGTGATATTCCATTCTATAGCCATTTTCAAGCCATTAGTTAAAGCTTCATATTCTGCAATATTATTGGTACATGGGAATAATAGTTTATAAGACTTCGGAATGTTGTACCCATGTGGAGAAACAAATAACACTCCAGCACCTGATCCATTTTGCATGCGGGAGCCATCAAAGAACATTGTCCAAGTGCGAGTAGTGGTATGTAAGATGTGTTCATCCGGGAATTCCACTTGGACTGGCATACTATCCTGGATTGGAAAATCAGCTAATTGGTCAGCAATAGCTTGTCCTTTTATTGCCTTCCTTTCAACGTACTCTATGTCAAATTCAGTGAGGACCATCATCCATTTAGCAAGTCTACCCGTCAGGGCAGCCTTACCAAGCAAGTATTTAAGGGGATCAATTTTGGCAATCAAGTGTATGGTATGAGCAAGCATGTAGTGGCGCAACTTTTGAGAAGCAAACACCACCGCGAGACAAGACTTCTCAATATTATTGTAATTGATCTCATAAGAGACTAGAGTACGGCTGATATAGTAGATGGCCCGTTCTTTCCCAGTATCATCTGTTTGAGCCAATAATGCCCCCAGGGAAGTGTCTGTAGCTGAGATATATAGAAGCAATGGTTTCCCTGGAATAGGAGGCATTAAGATCGGAGGATTAGCCAAGTATTGTTTGATCTGATCTAGGCTCTTTTGACAATCCTCGTTCCAAACACAAGAAGCACCCTTATGCAATGTTTTGTTGAAGGGTTGGGCTCTATCTGCAAGCTGAGAAATAAACCTCCTAATTGATTGAAGACGTCCTTGAAGACTTCTCATTTGGCTGATATTTCGAGGAGGTGGCATATCTAGGATTGCTTGGACTTTTTCGGGATCAACCTCGATACCTTTTGCTGATATTATGAATCCTAAAAGTTTGCCTGAGGTGACGCCAAATGCGCACTTCTTTGGATTCAATCTGAGTTGAAATTGTTGCATACGATCTAGAATTACTTCCAGATCATTGAGGTGTGTGTCCCTTTTTCTTGATTTTGCCAGGGTATCATCCACATAATCTTCCATATTTTTGTGCATCATATCATGAAAGATAGTTGTCATAGCTCTTTGGTAGGTTGCTCCTGCATTCTTTAACCCGAATGGCATGACGTTCCAACAATAGGTTCCCCATGCGCATGTGAATGCTGTTTTCTCTTGGTCTTCAGGAGCTATTTTCATTTGATTATACCACGAGAAACCATCCATTAGGGAATATATGTCATAGCCCGCCGTCATGTCCACTATCATGTCAATGTTTGGAAGTGGAAAGTCATCCTTTGGGCAAGCTTTGTTTAGATCTCTAAAATCTGTGCAGACACGAATGGACCCATCATGTTTGGAGACCGGTACTATGTTTGAGATCCATTCTGCATAATCGATGGCTCTAATAAATCCAGCTTTCAAAAGCTTTTCTAATTCTCCTTTGACAAGTAGAGCTATATGTGGATGCATTTTTCTTAGTCTCTGTTTGACTGGCTTGACTCCTGGAGCTATAGATAAGTGATGCATTATGAGATTTGTGTCAAGCCCTGGCATGTCTGAGTAGGTCCATGCAAAATTAATTTTCTTTTTCTGTAAAAACTGTACATATGCCTTGGTCTCTTCCTCTAATAAAGACTGAGCAAGATGGACTATCTGAGGATTTTTTTCTGTGTTTAGATTAACCGGCTTTGTTGGTTCAATCAATATTGATGATCTATCCTGGAAATAACTCGGCAAGTTATTAAGTACCCCATCCTTAGGTGCCTCAAAGAGGTTTTCACCTTTGGATGCGTCATTTCTTTTTACTATTTTTGGTTCTGATACCGCCACAAAGTGGTTTTCGCCATCAGACCTATTTTTCTTTTTCTCTTTTGTTTTGAGACTGAGGTACTTAATATCAGGCTTCGTCATGCTAGTTGTTGGTTCACTGGTGGAAGAAGCCACGGGTTCGAGAGCATTCAGATAGCAAGCAATTTCGTAATCGTTGCGAAATGTGAGGAATGTGGGCTCGTGGTGGCGCTGGGGCCAGTCAATCAGGTCAAAGTGAACAAGGGGCAAGTCAATGGTAGGTTCGATGTTGTGAATGCGAAAGGTGTCATCTCTGGTGACCATATAATCAGAGCTCATCAAGTCTTCTCCTAAAATACCTGAATTGGGGCTCATCCTATCAAACGAAGCATCGTCTACTAAGGCGATTTGAGGAGGGCAATCCTCTAGTCTGACACTAGGATCGTTAGTTGCATCGGGTTGGGTACTATAGGCATGGATAATATCCACATCTAGATCAATTGTTGCATCTGAAAGCGAATCCCATTCATATTCATGGGAGTCTGTCTCTGAGTCATCATTTAGGCCTCGTGATGTAGAAGCCTCAAGGTTAGGGAGGGTTTCCCCCTCTCTAGTGCTAGTATTGGTACTATCCGTCGCAGCTAGGACAGTAACATTTTCCTTTATCGATCTAGAAGTCACACAATCACTATCCGTCGCAGCTGGGATAGTAGGACTATTAAGCATCAAATCTATGGAATCTCCCCAAAGGAGATTCGTTGAAGGCACCCAATCATCAGACACATCTTGTTGGTTGGAGAGATCGGGCGTATAATCTGTATCACTATCACTGTCCGTTGCAGCTGGGACAGGGATACCTTTCTGCTTCTTATTGTCAAAACCTAAGCCAATCGTGGACTTATTTTTGCGTCCAAAAAGAGCATGATCAAGAGGCTCAGCTTTAGCGTCCAGCCTATGACTAAGGGGACCAAATCCCGGATATCCCATATTTTTAACCAGTGTATATCCTTTCCCATAAGTTTCAGGTGAAGGAGCAAAATTCTCATTATGTTTGTATTTCTCTTCGTGATATATCCAGTTCCTTACATCAACTTCCTCTTTCTCTTCTTGAATGGGGACCGAAGACTCAATAAATTTCCCAAATAACGTCATTGTTGATGACGAAGGCTTCACATTTGGGGAGGGTCTCCCATAGGACCTAGGAGAGACTGGCATTTTTGTAAAAGAATCAATCTTATAATCTCCCATCCCAAGGTCCATGGTCTTGAATTTCTGCTTGTATTGTTCAAGTGAACTACTAGGATTGTCAGCTTCTCTATTCAAAGGTACATGTGATCCCGCGGAAATGTTATTAACTGATAGAGCACTGTCTCCCGGGATGCAAATTTCTACACCATTATGGGGGAACTTAACACACTGGTGATATGTCGATGGGACTGCCTGCATTTCATGAATCCATGGCCTACCTAGCAAAATGTTGTAGGCGAGAGGTCCAACATCAACAATTTAGAATAATATGTCTCTTTCTACAAGACCAATACGAATAGGCAAAACAGCCAATCCCTTAGAACTTCTTTCTGCTTCGTCATATGCTTTGATTGTGATTCTTTTCTTTGTGTCAATGACGTTCTCGGAATACCCTAGAGCTAGCAGCAAACTCAGAGTACAAATATTGAGCCCCGCACCCCCATCTATCAGTACACGCCTAACACGGGTTTTATGAATCATGACCTCGATGTGTAAGGCCAAATTATGTGGGTGACTAATGGATTTGTCATCTTCTTCTGAGAAGGTGAGGAAATGAGGGCTAGCCAAGTGGTTGACCATGTTTTGGAATTGGTCGATATCTAAGTTATTAGGGACATTGGCTGCTCGCAAAGCATCCTCGAGGACGCGCTTGTGCTTAGGAGATAATTCTAAAAGCTCAAAAATGGATATCTGAGCGGGTGTACGTTGTAGTTGGTCAATAAGGTTATAATTGGAATCAGGACCAACGACAGATTTTGGAGGAGCACCTTTGGACACGGGCTGTTTAGACTTGCTAGTGCTAGGACCTTTGATGATAATGGGTGTTTGGGCCTGACCCCTAGTGACCGCATTGAGGGACTGGGGCATTCTTTGTGAGTGAGGACCTCTTATCACCACAGCGGGTCTTTCATTAGTCATAGGAACTGAGTCCACATTATGTCCATGAGGATCTTTCTTTCTCACCATGTTGATATTATCGTCAGCCACTTCAAGCATGTTAATCACATTATCAGCATGTGTGTATGTATAGTTAATAGCCGCCTTGCCATTCTTACTGCTAGAATTCTCTCCTTTTTCATATTTAGGCAAGGGCTCTTTAAAGGCTTTATGGTCTGCATTAGTAGTTAACCCATCCACTTGTAATTGTCCTTTCTCAATAAGGTCTTGGACAAGATGCTTGAGTTTAAAACAATTTTCTATGTCGTGTCCAATCCCATTATGGAAAACGCAAAAAGCCTTAGCATCCCACCAATGAGGTAAAGGATCTGGTATTCGATGTTTTGTAGGATCCTGTGGGTGCGCCAGATTATGAGCGACTAGTGTCTTAAAAACATCTGCATAGGATTCTCCCAATTTAGTGAATTGTCTTTTCTCCGTTTTAGATCTCTTTTGATACTGAGGTTTGTCTTGTTGCGTTAACGATGTTTGCAACTTCATAGCTTGAACTGCATGAGAGAGATTAAGAACTCCTTCATTTTTGACCTGAGATGAATCAACAACTCCGTCGTTGACGACTTGCTTATTTTTGTTCCAATAAGAGTTCTTTTTGTCCTTGTTACCATTAGTATTGTTATTTTGGCTATTGTTGTTATTTGTTGGTTTAGCCAAAATTCCTTGTTCTTTTAGGACATCCTCAATGCGACATGCCACCTCTATCATAGTATCAAAGGAATTAAATGGGATTTTCTTGACTTCATATTTGAGTTCTGGTATTAGATTGTTCACAATGATATCAATTCTCTCTTCTTCAGGGATTGTCCTTGGGTATTTCGAACACAATCACCTCCATCGTTGCAAAAAGGTGACAAAAGATTCCCCTTGATTTTGCTTAAGTTTACACAAATCAAGCATGGTGACCGACCTAGATAAATTGTAAGCAAAATGTTGCACAAATCTTTGGACAAGTTCTCTAAATGTCCTTACTGGAGGGGAAAGGTTGGTGAACCACTCCATGGCTTGACCTTTTAAACTCCTTGGGAATAATCTCAGCAAGTAGGAGTCTTCGTGGTGAAAGGAAAAGCTCATTATGTAGAATTGTCGAACATGGTCATGAGGGTCACCCGTGCCATCATATTTGTCGTATGTTGGGAATTCAACTTTCTTAGAGAATTCTACCATCACCACACTTTTGTCAATGGGATTAGGACATATGGAGTCCAAATGAAATGTACTCTTGGGAGCCTTCATTCTGTCTATATCCTTTTGCATTTGTAAGATTAACTCATCAGTTGAAGGATTCTGTTTCTTGATTTTTTGGTGAACATCAAAGTTATATGGAACTTTAGCGCCTTTGTTGATAAGACTTTCCAAAAATTGGTCTTTATTTTGTTCCACGTATTGCTCCACATAGGCTTGAAAGGATGGTTCTTGTTGCATAGTCATGAAGTCCATATGATCAGATTTAGCATAACTGCCTCCATGTTGTGAGCCATGATGTGCTCGTTGGGAGGGTTGCTTTGAATGTCTATGAGACGATTGTCTCCTATGATGGTCATATCTTGAAGTCCTTCTTCCTCTAGGACTTGGGGATCGTGAGGGTGTCTTTGATCTTCTTCGAGGGCTAGGGGAAGGGGTAGATGGGGGCGAGTTGATCCCACTATTGGCTCCCCTCCCGTTAGATCGACTTTGGAGTTGTTGTGCATAGAGTCTATCTTCTTCTTCTTGGGCGACTCTTTTCTGTATATCCAACAATGCACGTTCCTCTTCCTCTAGTTGTCGGAATTTTTCCTTTTTTGCAGCTTGTTCATCTAAGTAGGCTTGCTTCTCTCTCTCAATGCTTCTTAATCTTGTATTTGCATATCGAGAAGTGTCCTTAAGTGGGGAGGTTTGTCTTGAATGCCTTATTGCATTAGCTGCGTTGATATGGTGATCACTAGATTCGTTGTTCTGGTCTTCGTGTTGTGACCCTGAATCCGAGTGGGCTGACTTATGCTGTCTTTCAGCTCGTTGATGAGCATCAAAATACCTCGCATTGTTAGGAGGTGACCCGGGTGGACTGGCATGAGAAGAACCACCATACTCTCTTCTGTGTCGTTGAAAGATATCCTCGAGAGTTTGATTCATGGCTTCTCTTTGTTGTCGGGTGAAAGTGTAACTCATGTCCATACTTGATGAAAGTGGTATGAAAGAGGTGCTCACTTCACCAGGGTTAGCTCCCGGATTAAAACAAACCTCAGATTCACTCTTAGGAGATTGGTCAAAAAGGGGTCCTTTTCCCTTAGGTTGTCGACGGGTCTTGATAGGTGGTAACTGGCTAAAGGCAACAGGGGGTCGCTTCCCTTGATTAACTTGGTACCTTGTCATAACTGACATGAAAGAGAGATATTCTCAATGATAAGGTGACCTTTCAAAGTGTCAACACCAAACTAGGATAATCGAAATCCTCTATTGTCCAAAGAAAGATGAAAAAAAGAAAAAAGAAAAGAAAGGGGGCTTTACCAACACTGTCAAAGAGGTGCTTCAAATCAAAGGGTGACTACCCTTGCACTTTTGAATCAGGAGGTTGGACTAGGCCAAAAGATAATTGAAAATGAAAGCGATTTGGACAATAAGAGAACTGAAATTTTCTCAGAATATAGCTAACAATTTTAAAGATGAACCTTGGCACCAAGAATGGCTTTCTAACTTGACAATTATTCCAAAGTGACTTTGTAAATCAAATGATGCTATCCCGGAGAACTAAGAACCAGAGATTTGGAGTCAAGACAGATCTCAAACGTCAGGGTGAGAAGCCTGTTCTAAGACCTGGCCTAATTGACAGCAACTGAAACTGACCAAAATTTAAGCACGACAAAATGAACCAGGCGATATACTCCAGGCTACTGGGGCGATAAACCTATACCCGTGCGATACTTCGCCCTAAGACAGGTGATACTTCTTAACACTAGCGGGCGATATACTCCAGGCAGGCAGGGCGATAGTCCGTCAGGGGCGAACTATCGCGCGATATTTCTCTTCAAAGGGGGCGATATTTATAGCATGTGCGAAGTATCGCACGATACTTCGCCTTACAGGGCGCGATACTGTTGCAGAATTATTCAACTCTTGACCAGAATTGTGTGAAATTTGCATTTTTGGGTCTGTTTGGTCAAAATTTTCAGTCTGAGGGTTGATGTCTTCGATTTCAGTCACGGTATCAGCAGAATTTCGGTAGGTTTGCAAACAGCAAGGGATCAAACATGTCTTCAAACACTTGAAACAAGGGCAAAAGCAACCTTGCCAAGGCAAACACTTGTGATATCAAAAATTGAAAAAGCACCCTATGAATGTTACCAATTGTTTGTATGTTGAGAACGTTTACACTGGTATCACACAATCGAAGACAATTCAAGCAATTACTACCTATAAGACAAGGCTCAATACTTACCAACTTAGCCCACAACTTGATGCCCCCTTGCCTCACACCAAGTGGTTGCCCACAAGAGATATTGGCTTTGTCATGGAAATGTCAAAATGACACAACCAAAGGGACACATATGGTGAGTATCTTAAGGTGATCCGGGTAAACCACTTGGATCAATCCTTGCACTAAGAAGATAAGCGGCTAAAAGAGGGTGGCTTCTATCTAATGGTTCTTAATAAGGATTTCCGTTCACAACACCCCTCTTGCTCCTCATAAAGGACTAGGACCTCGCGGCCTCAAGAGTACCTTAAGCATTCTTGTTCAATGTTTTCCTCATGGTCGCAATCCCATGAGCTACTCACATCAAACGAAGACAAGTGTTATGTCTATCAAGGTTTTTGGTGTCCTTGATAGCCTTGAGATTATAGTGAGTTGGAATCACTCGCCACCAAGGAAAATGATGACAAGGTTGTCCCCACTTGAGTCGTTCCTCTTGATTGCTCAAGAGCAGGCCCTCTAAAGGATTCCTAAACTAAACAAAATGGATCAAATCTTGAGGTTCAAGGTTTTTGATTCACCACAAGGGTGAAGAGCATACTCCCCTATCTCAAGAATCTTTCCCAAACACACCAAGCAAAGAGATCAATTACCCCCTTGCTTCCAAAACCTTAAGATGGGTCAAGATTTTCTGATTCACCTAAAGGTGAAGAGCATACTTCTCCTACCACCTCAAAATCCCTTTCACAAGGTATTAAGATTCCTAATACAATTAGTGAATGCCACAAATGAAAGGAAAATAACAATAAGCAAGAAATGGAAATTTTTTTTTTGTTTTTATGCTTGGGCAGCCCTGCAAAAACTGTTAGTAGCCCTCTTTGACATGCATTTTTAGCAATTTTTAAGCAAAGGAGAGCACCTACAAACACAACTTGTTAGGCCCACAATGTTAGCAAAATCAAAATCCCAATGTAAATGTGCAATAATCTAATGGATTCAAGCTAAAAAATGCAGGTTAGACCTATTTAAACAAAGTAAAACATAACAGAAAGCTAAAATAGTCGAATTCGGACAAAAAAATTGAAAGTGCAAGTCTCTGCCAGACCAGGCGATGTTTCTCAGTCTCCAACAGTATCGCGCGATACAGTTCCTTATAATTGGGCGATACTTCCCCAGTCGGGCGATACTTCGCACGATGCCAGGCGATACTTCGCTCGATGCCAGGCGATAGACTTCACTATATGCGTGCGATACTTTTTCCGCGTGAACTATCGCACCAAGACAGGAAGTATATCGCGCGATATTTCTGAGAAGTGTCGCGCGATAATCTGAGACAGAAAACCAGAGACGCAGATTTTTCCGAAGATTAATCCGAAAATGACCAAAAATGCATCAAATAAAAGGACAAAGCTATCTACTCTGCCCCACGGTGGGCGCCAGAAATATACACACTAAAATATGCACTTCTATGAACCATTACATGCAAGGTTACTCAAGAGTGAGGCCTCACAAAGTGGCTCATAGCTCTCTATGCATGGAGTTGCAAGGGGCTATGAGTTTTGCTCTCAGCTAGAGCTATAAGAAAGTGACCTTGCTAGTCAACCATACAATGAGAGATTCACAATGAAGACAAGGGCAACAATGCCAATATCTCCAAGAATCCAATATGAAATGCAATGCAATGCAACTAAGATGAAGATGCAAATGTGCAAGCTATGATATGAAAATGGAAGTACAATGCAACTAATCTATGAAAGGAAATAGCAATGGATTACAAATCCTTCCTATTTAGACTATGTGAGATTGCATAAAAGGAAATCTACACTAAGAATGTCATGAATGCAACTATGAAAGCAAAACTATTATGAAATGCAACTAAGAATGTCAAGGCTTCAAAGCTTGAGTGTCTTCAAAGAGAGCTCCAAAACCTGTAGCATAACAATAGCATAAAACAAGGATATGCAAATGAAGGAGAGAGCTCTCCTTTTATAAGAAATGAGGTGAAATGGACCATGGAGATTAAGAGGCAAAAGATCTTAATCAGCGGTGGAGCTTGAAAGAGGAGCAATCCATGTGCACAAACATCCTCCAATGAGAGTGAAGTGTTGACTTTTGAGCCTCATGTGAGACAAAAAGTGCTTTTTCCCTTTTTTATAAAATAGGAATAATGTTTTATTTGTGCAACTTAGGATAAGAGGAAAGGTGGGCTTTTTATTTAATTGAAAGGGGAGGAAATATTCCTTTTAATTAAATAAAGACTTAGGATAAATGGTTAGCCCAAGGATAAAAATCCAATATATGATCGAAATTAGGATTTGATCAAGAGATTGATAATGTTGAAAATATTGATTAATGATCAAAATGATTCAGGATTGATAAATCAAATAAATGGGGCCCAAAGCCTAGGCGACCATTTTAGGGTGCATACAGTATGTACACCAATCAACTCAAGCGTATGTATCTTATCAACATTCAAACTTGGGGGCAATCAAAGTCATATCCTATGGCCTCCATTGTATCTTAGGCGTGTCATATCCAGTCAAAATCTTTTGAAGCTTCATCTGAGTCAGTCAGTTAGTCTCCTCTCCAAAAAGGATTTTGCATCTACAACAATGCAATCAAACATCAACACAAACTGAAAACAATCTGTGCTTCATGCTTTTATCTCCTTGTATGCTTATTGATTCGCATTGGGATTTTTGCATTTTGTGTCCTTTCGAGCTCTTCAATGATGTCCTTTATAGGATTTAGAGAGTGATGACTGGGGACATAATCTTTTCTTTGTCTTCTGTTTGTATGTGAAAATCTAACAACTTTGGGAATTTTAGATTGAAATGGTGTCCATCTGTAAGAGCCTCTATCTCGTATTGGATGGCCATGAGTACCTCGACCATTGATACCTAAAAAATTCAAGGAAGTTTGATCTAACTATTTTCTTTTTGAGTAAGTTCTTTCTCCTACTGTGAAACGTGATCTTACCTAAGGATGTGAACAATAAAGGGTCACTATAGGTAATTCACACTAGATTTAAGATGATCTCTTGACTGTTTGATGTGTTTGTACCACAAGGTGTATTCAGGTCATCACAACATCTATGTTTTGATGCTTATACAAATTTCTATATCAAAATGGACATTATATTCAGGCCATCTTGGCGTTTATGCCTTGGTGCTTATATCTAATCCGACATTTCCGAGGATAAAATCAATATTCATATATCCATGGTTGTCTAGCCAGTGGGTGTTGTAATTATTCTTGCACATACAAATCAATATTCATATGTTCATAGTTTCCTAACTAGTGGATGTTGTATTGATTTATCTAGTTACCTAAAAATTCAATGATGAAAATGACCAACACATGATCAGTGACTAGGTCCTAGGTCTTAGGTTGCATTTCATTCTGCATGTCATTTTGCACTTTGCATGATCTCACAAAATTGTTGAATAACTTAAATGCTTAAATGATTCTTCAAACTAAACTCCAACTTGACATGAAGAGCTAAATCTCACATGAAGGTTTCTTCACCGAACCGCAAGCAGTCACCATCCTGGGTTAGACATCCTTTTTGACATAAGACTGAGTACTTGTCTTCATCAATACCTACAAAATATACCATGTGTATCATTGCATTTACATTGCATTGAATGATCATTCCATCTATTGCATTACATTACATATATTGCATAGCATAATCAAAATCATACATTTTCCATAATCAATTACATTTGCATAACATCCATACATTTGAAAGAAATCATTGCATTGCATAAATCCATACATACATTCTACACTATTCATAGCATTTACATCACATGATATCATCATAAATCAAAACATGACAAGTACAAATGAAGTCATAACCAAAATCTTGATTTCATATATATCATATAACTCGAAATAGTCAAAGGTGCACTACTGGCACAAGGTACAAAAGAATGAGCTCATGTGAGCTATCAGAAGATCAAAACAATGTATCTATGGACAAAAAGAGCAAAAATATATTAGAACCATGTGAAGATAGATCAGCTGTCTTCTTGATCCTCTGCATCTGGCAGAGGTGGTGGTGGTGCATCAGGCACTGCCTTGGCTCGTGGTGCCCTAGCTCCCTGTGAAGCTATCATGTATTGGGAATATGTCGGTACTCTAACCAATAGGAACAACAACATAATAGGTAGAAATGTAATAGGTAGCTCGAGAAGTCTGATGTGTCACCTCTGCCTGTAATCTCCTATTCTCCTCTCAGAGCTCTGATCACTGTCTATCAACCTCTGTGAATCACTCCTCTAAATGGGAAATCCATACTCTCAGGAGTCTATGCTACACTAGGATCTACATTTGTTGTAGGCATATTTGTGTCTCTAGCTAGCTGATCAACAACCTCTACTCTTTGCGTGTTACAGTGTCTCACCTCAACACCAAGATCAAAATTTGTATCATCCTGTGTCGTATCAGGACTAGCACCTACATACTGCTTAGCCCCTAGTACCTTAGTAGCACTACAAATACTACCTAATATGCCACCCTCTCCTCTAGTGGATCTATGTTGTAATATTGCAGGCCTACCTACTGACGAAATAGTAGGATGAGGTGGCCTCATATGACTAGAAGGTCTCTATGGAGTCATGAATGCTCTCGGCCTCAGAGGTGTGGGCTGGGGCATAGGAATATGTGTATCATGTCATCTCTAGCCTTGACCCATCGATGTACCTATAACATCCATGGCCTCCTCCATCGAGGGTATCAACTCAGTGGGATCTGAAAAATCTGTAAATGGGATGCTCTGCGAGCCAAGCAATGAATCCATCTGTCACTCTAGCATCTATAACATCTAGATGGTAGTCCCAGTCTTTGCCGACATAACTGTTGTACTCATGTGTGCTCAGTGCATAAGATAATCTAGCAGTCCATATGAGTCCTATCTCCTTGACCAATCAAGCATATGTGGCATAGTCCTGAGGAGCATCCTGGATGATGCCATATTGTTGCCACACTCTGGTAATGATAAAACACTCAAGAACTATGGTCGATCACCCTATCAGCACATGACTATGAAAGAAATGACTAAATTGCTCTCGGGTAGTAGGCCACGCCTCTATCTACAAGTATGGGCGCCAGATAACATACCTCATATCATCGAGGGCACACCTCCAATACTATGTAATGCCCATGTGCACCTATGTGACATATCCTGAATATACATATATAAATGGCTCCTATGGCTGGCGCTGAGTCTAACATACTGGTCTGCATACTGGGATATGCTCCCATGCCCAAATCTAAAGTACTAGTGCACTTGAAGCAAATGACTTGCTCTTATGATACACAATCTTGTGCATCTTAAAGAACATATGATCCAACATACATTGACCCCAACCCAACTCAAAAAGGAGTGGCCATCAAACAAGCAACTGTAGGGGCCCAGCCCATTAGAAGACCATTCTACTGATGGTCAGACATAATGATACCTCCTATCATACTGGCTATGATACACTCAAGTCTATGAGTGTCTCCATATCTCTGAACTAATGTCTCCAAAGAAATCGACTGTGTCAACTAGGTCTCATCTCCAAAAACTCTCCTAAATGCAAGAAGACCAAAGCTCCCTGAACTCACATAGTCAGGATGAGGACCATGGAATGGAATATGAAATATATGATAGACATCCTCCGGTGTAACTATGATCTCTCCTGTAGGGAGGTGGAAGGTCTGGGTCTCTGAGTGGAAGTGCTCAATCAACATAGTTAGTAAACCATGGTTCACCTAAATCTCAGGTAAACGGATCAAAAACTCTAATCCACAAGCAGCTAGATGAACCCTCATTGGATCAGGAAGTGATACACAGAGTCTCTGAGTGGCAGGGTGTGATATATGAACATGGACATTAGGATAGATGACCTACACAGCACAGAAACAAGGAATTCTATCAGTAACTTGGTTGAAAAATAGGCTAAAAGTATAGAAATTCAAAAGTTGACTATCTTAGAAGGTACATTAAATACTCAGGAATCAGCCTAAGAAATCATAAAATCCAAAATTTTAACCTAAAAAGGTGTTTTAAGCTCACTATTTTTCATATGACAGTACAGTCCGGTATCAAAACTTGTACGAGTTTCAGTAAGGTCCCATACGAAAAATTCATGGTTACACGACAATGCATTTGTTCCCGTACGACAACTAAGGGACTCGATAAAATGTCGTACGACTCTTGGGTCCCTCTCATACGAGTTTATAGGGGTTCTGGGACAACACTCTATAGAAAGTTCAAATGTCGTATGAGTCTAGTGGACTTTTGTACGAGTTTCTATGCATGTGAAAATTAAAAATTCCTAATGTACGAAAAATAATCTAAAAATGCTAAAAACATGCAAAAATGGAATTTACAAAGAGGCACAGAGGTCCACTTACTGGATGTCCATACTGAGGAGGCCGTAGGTACTGTCGGCTATGCTCAAATTGATGTGAGGAAATTGGAATTGCAGGAATCGCCATTTTGCTCTCAAAGGGCTCCACAAGGTTCACCAAAGACAAAAGTGAATAAGGAATTGAAAATGACCTTTTTGGTCCATATATAGCTTTTGACCTAATTTTTCAAAGTTCTCTATTTTCCATTAAAATTGCACCCCTGGCTAATTTTGACATTCTGAACCCATTTCAAGATCAAAATCAAAATCAAAATCTGAGATTGTTTACTATGTCAAAATTGTGATTTAAAATTTTTGGACCCAGGATGACTGACTGCTTGCATAATCGACTTTCAATCATCAAAGAAATCTAGAATTCAACTTAACTGATTATCTTACATCAAACTATCAAAATTTCAACTTGGTCACCCATGGTCAACTCATGGTCAAACCTAGTCAAACTTGGTCTGCAGGAACTCCAAATGATGCAGAACACGTTCTCAAACGTGTATAACCACTTCTCAATCAATTAACACGCTTCTAAACCATTTAATGCTGACTTTTCTTGTTAGATTTTGATTTTCATCCCATAGGGGGCATGGTATTACACATCAATCAGATATGTAAATCAAATTTCTTTCTTCAGTAATCAAGACAACAGCCATGTCTAATTACTGATTCATCAAAGGCCCTCATCGCTTGGGGCATATCAGATTCATCAAGATCCATATCAATCTGGTTTCCTAATCTATCTTGTAAACTGTATCAACTTTTCGTAACCATCGATTCATTAGTGTTATTTCCTTGTTTCTTTGTAACTAAATGGTTCAAATGTGATACCTCTACAATTCCTTTGGACAATCAAGTCTGGAATTAGGTCACACACTTCTTCATAATCATAAGGTTCAGAATCAAGTATTTTGATACTTCTTCATAATCATCAGTTCATTGTTTCTATAGTTGACATCATCACGATTCTTGATCAACCAGGACCTGAATCATCTTTTCAAATCTTTCAATCAGTTTTTGTCTAGGAATCGGTTCATCTTTCAAATCAGTTTCTTCATCTAAAATAGACTATCTTTGAACCACTGCACTTCACACAGTAATTCAATGAGGGGCAAAATGTAATACCCCCAAAATGGGCTATAGGTTCATTAACCTCTTACATCGTCAAAATCGAATGAAATCGACATCAAAGTCCTAACCTAAGGCACATCTGCACATTAATTTATCAAAAACCTAATTGATTTTATCCTAATTCTGCGTCGGGGAATATTCCTTAAAATATTCCTAATTTATCCTAATTTAATATCTTTAATTTAATAATTATTTGGCGATAAATGTCATTATTTATCCTAAAGTTTGATTAATTGAATATTCAAAGTATTTAATTAATTAGATTTAATTCTACCTCTTAATTATTTAATTATATTTATTCCTAAATTATATTATTTAATTTTGACAATAAATCAAAAATCTTATGACTAATTGATTAAATTCTTATTTAATTAATTAATGTCAGTTATCAAATATGTAATGAAATAGTTTTTTAATATCAGTTTGATTTAATAATTGATTAACCCTAAATCAGTTATTTTCAATTCAAAAATCAGTTAAGTTGAAGATAAATCACTTTATTTTTAAATTAATTCATAATTATCTATGCACATTTGAAAGAGCAGTTAAACTTTAAATTAGAAAATCAATTCAAGTTGTTATCTTTTGGAAACTCAACATCTATTTTGAGTTGAATATTGATCTAAACTTTTGATTTGAGTTAAAAAGTTATTTTTGCATGATTTTGTGAGTTGATATGTTTCTAATTTCTTGTTGACGCAAAAATCAACTTGAGTTTATCAAGAGTGATTTATGACTTTTCTCAATGCATCCTCAAGCCCTAGATTTCTATAAAAACAAGGCTCAGCTCTCTCAATCTCTCAAATTTGCACAATTACTCTGGTGAAATTGCGTATGAAGAATCAAGCACCAGTGACAGGCGACTTTGTGAGATCAATTCATTATTTTCATAGCTTAGTTTTTCATAGTCTTTCATAGCATATCATTCTTAGCTTAAATCTGCATATCATTTCAATTTTATCTAGATTAGTTTCATATCAAGTTTTTCATCTTATTGCATACAAAATCTAAAAAAATATAGATTAATCTGTATTCATACAGTTTTTCATCTTTTTGCATTCCAAATCCTTCGTTTAGGTGTTGCATTGTCACTTATCTCGGTCTAATCTAAGAATACCATACTCGCACCTACTAGAAGGTGGTAAATTGCATGGTTAGCTTAGTTTCAATTATTTGCAATATTTCAATTTTTTCTAACCTCTAATTATTTACTGAAGTGTTGTGTCCGCAACTAGGTACAATTTTTACACACACAATATTGAGAAGGTGTTACAATGTTTCTCTATGGAGAACGCCAAAGATGTCAGCACACCTTTTCTTGGTCATTTGAAATTGAATAAGGAGATTTATCCAAAGACACCAGAAGAGGAGACTAAAATGTCCAAGGTACCTTATGCTTCAATTGTAAATGTAGTAGGAGTTTTTATGTAGGTATATGAGTCATCCTAGGATTGACCATTGGAATGTAGTCAAATGGATTCTTAGATATTTGAGAGGCACATCCAGTAAATGTTTACATTTTGGGAGCTCTACCACTAATTTACAAGGCTATTTTGACTTAGATTTGGCAGGGGAACTTGATACCAGGTGGAGTACTACAAGATATATGTATTTATTATTGGTGCGACAACAGTGAGTTGGATTTCTTGGTTACATAAGTTGAATGTTTTATCCACTACCGAGGTAGAGTATATTGTTGCTACATAGGCAGCCAAGGAGATGATATGGCTTCAATTATTCATGGAGGAATTGGGATACCCATAGATGCTCAATTATTTGTTTAGAGATAGCCAAAGTGTCATTTATCTTCCCAATAATTCTACTCTCCATTCAAAGACAAAACACATACAGTTGCATTACCATTTCATTCGATCAATTTTGGATGATGGATAGTAAAAGCTAGAAAAGATACATACAGATGATAATCCAATAGATATGTTTAAAAATGCAGTACCAAGGGAGAAGTTGAACTCCTCTTCAGCTTATGTTGATCTTTTAGATTGAAGGGAATAAAGGAACAACTGAGTCCAGGGTGGTTTGATCCAATGGGTGGTAGCGACATTGCTATAGG
>BSBK01004546.1:1247500-1427500 GCA_027943335.1 Chamaecyparis obtusa
ACTGTGTCATTTCCATCATTTCATTATGGACACTGGCTAGGCCAGGTACAAATTTTTGGCCATTTAGCCAATGCCGTATAAATAGGCTTTGGGGGAGTGAGGTCATTTTCAATTCATTTACGCTTTTTTTTACTTTTGAAAACTAGTGGAGATGAAGGATCCTCTGAGTGACTTTGTAGAGCTATGGAAGAGTACAAGGACGGTGTGCACATCAACGAGCATGTAAGGACTTATCAAAGTCCAGCGGATGCCCCACCTCTGATAAGTTTCGACATCTTTGCCCTATTTTTTATCTCATTTTTTGTGCCTATTTCATGAGTCTATTTAGGTTAACCAGGGTAAAGCATCGCACCTTTATGGCGCAATCAACATAATTAGTAGGTTAAATTGATGCAATAGTAAAAAAGGTTTTTGGATTCAAATAGTAATTGAGCCACATTAGGTAAAGAGAAAGATGCACTCTAGGCTTAGTTTTGATGCACATTTAGGTTCAAAGAAACATAATTAAATTATGTAGGATTTAGGGCTCTTAATTAAATATGCCTCAATATGTTATAAACGATGTGTTGGATCTATAATCAACAAAGTTATATGTAGAAATGACATAATGAAGGCACTAACTAAGTGGTCAAAAATTTGCACCACCAGTGTCCTTGTCTTTCCATGGTCATCTTGCCTCTTCCCCATACATGTTCATGGACGCGGCTATGCTCCCGAAGGAATGCACCGTCGTACAATTTTGGAAAATTTGAAAACACAATAGATTTTTACAAAAAATTTAGGATCTATTCTTCTTCATCTGTGTATTCTGGATCGAAAACAACCAACAAATTTTGGAAAAAAACTCTGCATTTTTTGTAGATTTGAGAAAAAAAAATCATTTGCGGTGCGTTCTATCGGGAGGATAGCCGCCGCCGCATGTTCATACCACGTACGGAAGGGGCTCCATTGATTTACAGAGGGGGCTACATCAATCAAATCAGCTAATCAGCTACACGGAAGATGGAAACAAACATTGCTGTAAATTTTTGCAATTAAAAAAATACAGTCCAATTTCAAAAAAAATTGCATTTGATATATTTTTTTGATTGGATTTTATGATCTAAGTGATTTTATTCAAATACATATCTATTGTCATTTTATTGAAAAAATATTTATACATATTTTATGTATCCTCTTTATCAAAAAATAATTTACTTATTATTATTAATTATGTAGAATATGATTTATTCTATTATACTACTAATAACAACAATTATTAAACAATATCACATTTAAAATCAATTATTTCTTAAATAAGTATTTTTATATTAAAATATGTGATAACAAAATTTTATATAAAATTAATGAAAACAAAGTTAAAATCAATTACATAAATCTAATAAAACATAATCAACTTATTTTATTCAAATACATATTATCTATTGTCATCTTTATCAGAAAAATATTTATACATATTTTATGTATCCTCTTTATCAAAAAATAATTTACTTATTATTATTAATTATGTAGAATATGATTTATTCTATTATACTACTAATAACAACAATTATTAATTTTAATATATAAATTATTAAAATTTTACCTATATTAAAAACATTAAAATAAATAAATTATTAAAAAATATTATAAATTAAAAATGATTAAAAATATTTTTAAAATAAATAAATGATTAAAAATTTTATAAAGTTAAAAATAATTTAAAAATATTATATTATAAATAATTAAAAATATTTTTAAAATAAATAAATAATTAAAAATATCATAAAACTAAAAATGATTAATAAATAAATGATTATTTAAATTCAAAGTTATTCTAATAACTTTTTCTATGCAAATTTAACATTTTTAAAATAAATAAATAATTAAAAATATCATAAAACTACAAATGATTAATAAATAAATGATTATTTAAATTCACGGTTATTCTAATAACTTTTTCTATGCAAATTTAAAATAAACAAGGACACAAAGCGTCAAAGTTTCTGCCTAAGTTAAATGTAATTTGTTGAAAGCTAATTAGTAAAAATGGTAAAATTCAAGGTAAGCATAGACAAATTTATAAATTAGAACCCTTGATGGTAATAAGGCTAAGTTTAATTTAAACTCAAGATAATTTAAAATTAAGTATAATCAATCAATTAAGAGTGAATTAAGATTATAATTAATCATATATTAGGACAAAATAAGGTGAAATTAGTGTTAATTTGACTTTTAGCATGATGAGAACTTTGTTTAATTTCATATTATAATGGAAACAAGAAAAAAATAATCTAGTATCAAATATAAAGTTAGAAAATACAAACAACTAAAATTTGAGAAACAATCAGAGAAGACAAATAGTGGTTGGGCTTAGAATGACACTGTGACAATATGGACTTTTCATCCATTGTAAAAACTAAAAATTCTCAGTTGTAGATCAATAATATATGAGAAAGGGAGATCACAATGTTGAGAATAGGTTGTCGAGGATGTTAAGAATGCTAAAAGGCCAAAGAATTCAAAGACAACACCACAAACTAAAAGACGAAGTGAGAATCAAACTTCTAAGTGGCAAAACGTATCCAATGTATTGCCACAATGAGGATATGAGTACAAGCCCAACAATAGCATGTAGGAGATGTAAAAGTATGCAATTACAAATCAAACATACTTGTTCCTATTTAAAACAACAAAGATGTCATACTAATAGCAATGCTTAGAAGCTTCAAATATCTTCAAAAAAAATTCTGCAAATACAAAAGAAAAAAATAATTTTCAATAACAAATTTTTGAGAATAAAATATTTATTCACATTTAAATTAGGAAAAGAATGAAGAATAATACTATGTTACATAAATGTTCTCCACAAGATTGGAAGAAAAGATATGTCTTATTGAAAGGAAGACAAAACCCTATATATAAGTGATGAATTTTCTACATTGCATAGGCTGTCATTAAATTTTAAAATATAATTTCTTACCTTCATTCAATAATTTTTTTTTAATTCTTTATCTCCATATGCTGAACTCAGATTTTTTTTGGAACAAAACATTAAATGTGCAGAGTAAATAATAGGTGGGAAGAAAAAAAATTCCATAAAATCAACTATCGCTACTAGTGCACTAATAATGTGGAAGAAGTTTGTCTGTCGGTAATAAATGTTTGAAAGAAAAACAATTAATATTTTAGAGATTTGAGATTTCATATTATATTTTTGTCACAAACTCTACAAGGAAAGTCAAAAATCATGACATATAGAATAGTATATATTTAATTGAAGAAATTAATAATATTTGACAATTGATGTGATACAATGATGTAGGCAAATTAAAAAGAGACATTTGAAAAAAAAAAGTATTTTCCTCAGTGACTGTTTTCTCTATAGACTAATAAGATTTCAAACAAATAATTTTTGCATAATTATTTAAAATAAGAAATAAATAAAGACTATATTACTTTTTGTGCAAAATATTAAATTCATTGTGCTGATTGGTGCAACTAATAGTATAAAAAAATTTCATAAATGCATAAGTATGGCAAGAACTAATAATTACTATTTTATTTTTATTAAAAATAAAATAATTTGACGAAAAAATGAGAAACAATAACTTAGATCATAAAATCTAATCTTCAAAATATATCAAATACAATTTTTTTGGGAAAGTGGTAAGTGGTTGCATTTTTTTAAATGTAAAAGTTTACGACAGTGTTTTGTTTCCATCTTCTGTGTAGGGTAATGGGAAAGGGTCTACTGATTTGATTAATGTGGTCCCATAAATCAATGCAGCCCCTTCTGTACGCAGTATGAGCATGTATGGAGGCAAGATGACCATGGAAAGGCAAGGGCACTGGCGGTGCAAATTTTCAGCCATTTAGCCAATGCCATGCCAAAGACCATACATGCCCATGCCTTTTAAATCAAATCAATTTCGTCAGATCATCGCTCCTCTACCATCAGCCGTCCAAATTGTTATGTCGTCCAATTGTTCTGCACGTGAATAAAATGTTATTCAAATTAATTTTTTAAACTGCTAAAGCCAGTTTGTACCAAAGTGTTGTCATTTTGTCATTAACATTTTTACTAGATTATATTGTTGAACTGCCACTTATTTACGTTCTACTATATATTTCATTAACATAATATTAATTATTAAATTTATTTTTTATTAAGTATTATATTTTGTTTATGTTAGAAATATTATATGTGTAATATTTATTTATGTATTTTATGTAAAATTTTATATTTTTTAGTAAATTTATTAAAATATGTACTCAAGTAATATTACATATTATATATTATTTATTAGTTCCTATCATAGACTATAGAACTATGTTTTTAACTAGCGATTAAACTAGTTAATTCCAGCCAATCAAATTTCATAATTTCTTTTTGTCATGTCAAATATAAAGTAAAATGCATAATATTTAATTTTTTCAATTTATAAAATTATTTATCTTTTGTTTCATTAGTTTAAAGAAATTGAGCGATAAGAGCCCTTTTTTCAAAAATTTATATCCACAAAGATTAGCTATCATGTCAAATTATTTATTTTCCTCCTAAGATTTAGATATTTTAAAGAATTAATTAAAGTTATTCTCAAGTGATAGATAGATAGATAGATAGATTGATTCTTGACTTTATTTTTTTAATAAAATTTTATAATATTAAAAGTATAATTAAATTTATTAAAATATTATAAATTATAAATTTGTAATAGTTAAATATATTTTGAATATATTGATGATTTATTTTTTACATGGAACTTAATTTAAATATTTGTAAAATTTGAATCATATTTAATTTTATAGAAGGGTATAATATTATGATGATTTTTAAACACTGAAATATTTTTTATTTATTTTTAAAAATTACAAACAATATTAAATTATATTAAGTTTTATTATTATTATATAATTTATATTAAATATAAGTAATTTTTTTTATATAAAATATTATTTATGAATTTATATAGAATAATTAAGATAATTAATAAATAATAAATATTTTTTAATTTTTATTATTTATTCATTTTTTAAACAGTGCATGCATTTGTATGATCCTCTTTCGGGTAAGTCTAATGATTACAATGATCTGTGGCACACATGGTGTAATTTCCAGCAATGCCCCTCTCGAATCTATGCCAGGCTAGATAGATTCTATGCTAATAGAAATGTCTTCTCCTTCCTCCTTGATGATCTTGGTAACCCGATTACTATGACTCCTACCTCGCTCTCTGACAATCACTCGATTTATGTCCGCATTAGTTTTGTTAACTCCCCTTCTTGTAGCATTGTTGATAACCCTAGATTTATCCTCAACAACTCTCTCCTTCTTGATGAAGATGTTCTCTCTGCTATCCATCTCATTTGAATCATCAACCAGAATAGTCTCCTCTCTCTTTCCCCTATTGATCTCTGGAGTCAAAAAATCTCCGCCTGGCATAGCCTTCTTAAAACCATCGGTCAGAAAAAGGCTAAAGACTATATGCACTTGGAAAAAGTGCTCTTTGATAAACTTCATGCTGCTGAATTAAATGTTCAATCTAATCCCAATGACTTTGTTTTTTGCACTCAGGTTGCTCAGGCTAGGGATAACCTTAGGAAATACCAACAAGTTAAAATTAATGGTGCCAAGATCAGATCCCGTGCCCACTAGCTCCAAAATGGGGATAGAGGAACCAAATTTTTCTTCAATTTGCTCAAGCAAAAGCAGGCTAATGAATGTATTGATAGAATCCTGGTCGATAACAAAGAGGTCATTGACATTAATGGTATTAAAGATGCTTTTGTGAGGTTCTATTCCAATTTATTCTCCTTGAAAGATTTTGAGGAAGCTAAGATTCTCAGAAATGAGTATAAATGCCTTATTCCTAATAGGATTTCTAGGCAGGATGGAGAATTGCTTAATAAGGAGGTCTCTATAGAAGAAATTGAGAAAGCCATTAAGTCGCTAAAGAATGATAAGGCCCTTGGCCCTGATGGTCTGCCTATTGAATTCTATAAGGCTAATTCAAACTGGGTCTGTAAAGACCTTTATGACATTTACTCTGAAGCTTACGCTAAAGCCACTTTGGGAAATTTCATTAATAGAGGAATTATTAAATTGATTCCTAAAGAAGGGGACAAAGTCCTTAAAAATTGGAGGCCGATTACTCTCCTTAATGTGTCCTATAAAATTCTTGCTAAGATTCTTGCCTTAAGACTTGAAACCATCCTTCCCAAATTTGTGAGTTCCACCCAAACTGGTTTTATCAAAGGGAGATATATCCTTGAGAACCTTATCACTAGTTGGGAAGCTATGAACTAGTCCAATCATACTAATCAGAACTCTACTATGTTGTTGCTTGACTTTGAAAAATCCTATGACCGGATTGAATGGGATTTTATTAATTTTATGCTTGGATCTTTTGGTTTCCCCCTTATCTTTTGTAACCTTGTTAAGATCCTTCTTAAGGATGACTCTACCCAGATTGATATTAATGGCTCCCTATCTGCCCCTTTCCCCCCTTAGCCACTCCATTAGACAAGGCTTCCCCCTAGCCCCTGCTCTTTTTGTTATCACCTCGAATGCCCTTATTTACATTATTAGAGATAACACCTTCTCCCTAGCTGTTAAAGGCATTTCCCTTCCCAATGATTCTGATCTTATTAACTGCCATTTCACTGATGATGCCTCCCTTTTCTTTAAATATATTGAGTCTAACTTTGTTTCTCTCCAAACCAAGCTTGATGCCTTTTGTTCTATCTCGGGCTCCCGTATCTCCTAGACGAAGTCTATCTGCCTTGGCTGGGCGGATCAACCCCCTGCTTGGTTTAGCAAGTGTAACTACCAATGGGGCGGGCCTCAAAAAATTGTTCGTTACCTAGGTATCCCCTCTTCCTTGGATCCTTCCCTTAAGGATATGTGGACCTGGATTAAGGAGAAGATTTTCAAGAAGCTCAGCAAGTGGCATAATAGATCCCTCTCGCTTGCGGGTAGTGAGTAGGTTTTTCAAAAGATCCTTTCTTCTTATAGCATTTACTACTCTTCAACCTGGATGTTTAACAATTACCAAATTCTTGAAATTCAAAAATTCATCAGGAACTTCCTTGGTTTGATGGTAAGGGGAATAAGAAGAGGCACACTGTCAAATGGGACTGGTGCCACACTGATAAGCTTCTTGGAGGTTTAGGACTTAAGGACCTAAAGCTTCAAGGAACTTCCCTCTCCGCCAAATGGATCTTTCACTCCCTTGAAGGGGATGAACCTTGGAAGGTCCTTATTAGAAGCAATATAGAAAGAGGTATTCCTAAAAAAGCTAAGTCTTGGAAAAACATCCCTCTCTGTGATATCATAGAGGGTGATTTTCTCATCACTGTTCAAGGTTCTCTGATTTTTAAAACCATTTGGAAGGCTTGGGAATATGTTAAGCCTTACATCACTAATAAAGCCTTCCATGACCAAGGAACTCTTTACGGTGAAAGATCCATTTGGTGGAATCTGCATCTTGCTGGAAAACCCCTTGCCCTCACTCAAGGATGCTCTGCTAAGCTTTGGAATAATCTAGGAATCTCTCAGCTCATTTGCCTGTTTGAGGAGGACAAACTTATCAACTGTGAAGACATCAGTGCTAAATTTCATATTCCTATGTCTCAAAAAAGGACCTATAACATGATCGTCAAAGCCTGTAAGGACCTACCTACTATGTGTCATGTTGATTCTCATAGATTTATTACGATAAAGTGGCCTAATGGCACGATTGCGGATAGAATTAAAGCTAAAAATATTTATAAAATCATTGATGCTAATGAAGACATTATTACTCATATTAACAGACTCTAGTATACCGAGTTTGATGTTAATATGTGGAAAGCTCACCTTGACAGACTATGGAAGTCGCTCATTGAGCCTAAGATCAAATGCTTTAGATGGCTCCTGCTTATTGACAGACTTCCCCTAAAAAAAAATTCTACTGGTTTTGATGTCTGCAATCTTTGTGGTCTTCCTGACACTAGCAGACATATATTCTTTGATTATTATTTTTTGTCAAAAGTATTTGGCGTATGTTTGGTATAAACTACCCTGTCTCTATGAATATTTTTGAAATCATTACTGGATATATTGATGGTATTAAAAAGGATACTAATGTTTTATGGAATATGTTATCTTCTAACATTTTGTGGCAGATCTAGAAGTATAGAAATGAAGAAAGGTATCAAGCCTCTCCCAGATCCCTTACTGAGTTTTCTCAAAAACTCACATATTACAAAATTTCTTCGTAGGTGAACGTGAACATGACTCTGGATAGGAAAAAGCTCAGAAGATTTCTCCAGGTGGGTCACTCCACCATGTTCATTTATGAGCTAAAGGATGGTTTTGACTGGAGGAGGCATATGGACAACTTCGTTAATTTTGAAGCTACCTTGAAGAAACTCACAAATGAAGTCTACAAGAATAGAAATACTACTGATCATCAACTCAACATGCTGGCGCAAATTCAGGAGAAGAAGAACATTGTCTGGATAGAAGGCCCAGGGGGTTGGACTGCTTGGGTTGAAGATTATAATTTTATTCTGCACTAGTCTTTTTCGATGCCTTGATACTTATTGTGTATTTTTTATGTAACCATGAACTCTGTTGGCTGAGGCTTGGCCTCGCCCATTTAACTCTTGTAACTTTTTGTTATTGATCCCTCTATAGTTAATTCCAAAAAAAGTATATATTAAATATATTTAAAAAAAGTAAATATTAAAAATGATATTTATATAAAAATAATAATTTTAAATGATATTTAAAAATAATGTACATAAAAAATCTATCTAATAAATTTAAGAATATCAAAGATATAATAAAGATATATATATGACTCCAAGCACATTAGAAAAATATTCTTCTCATAATGTTGACTATATACATTTATTTGAGAAATTTTTATTTAGTTTGATAATTATGATTAAGTAAAATTAATTCTTCTAGAAAAAAATAAGAGTGAGTGTATATATTATTTATTTATAAGGATGAGGTTAAATAGACATAAATTTAATAATTGACATTTAATTGTTTGAAAAATTAAGAATATATTAAAAATTTACAAAAGTCTCCTTTGAATAGAAATTTATTTAATTGAATTGGGTTGAATTAATTATTTCATTTATAATAATTTAATAAGAAAATAATATTTAACTTAAAGATATATACTAATCATATTAAAAATGTTGATATTTACATATAAATTAGTATTTCAAATTATTAAAAGATGATTTAAATTTGAAATGGTATCTAATAAATTAAAAAATTTCATAGATACAATTAACATATCTAAAATAAACTTAATATAAAAAATATTAAAATCTGCATAAGCAACATAGTAATAGATTAATTTCAATTTATTATTAGATAAGAATATTAAACACATAACTATAGTCTTTTGAACTCCTATCTAAATTACAATCTATAAATTTTAAACATATAATATATCTACCATAAATAAATTATAATATTAGATAAAAATAATTTTTAGTTTTTAATGTTATATTAAAAATATCTTATAATAATAAATTAAATTTATTGAAATTAATATATAATATGTAATATTACTTGAGTACATATTTTAATAAATTTAAATTTACTATTATTAAATAAGAAATATAAATAAAAAATATAGATTTTTACATAAAATACGTAAATAAATATTACACATAATGTTTCTAACATAAATAAAATAGAATACTTAATAAAAATAAATTTAGTAATTAATATTATGTTAATGAAATATATACTAGTAAGTAAAAAAAGCAGCTCAACACATCTGGCAAAAATGTTAATGGACAAAATGGCAGCCGCTTCTAGCTTCAACATTTAAAAAAATTAATTTGAATAACATTTTACTTCATGCAGAACAGTTGGACGACATAACAGTTTGGACGGCTGATGGTATTGATTTGACTTAAAAGGCATGGGCATGCATGGTCCTTGGCATGGCACTAGCTAGGCCGAGTGCAAATTTTCGGCCATTTAGCCACTGCCTATTTATACCCCCTACCCCACCTCGATGGGCATGCCCACCCTTGCACTTTTATTGGTCGTGATGCCCTTGACCTTCGAATGGCCATAATTTTTGTGTATGACCATTGTTTTTGGAACCACAAGTTGCATTGTGTTCCTCATCACCTTGTCAAAAAATTGAGCCCATCATTACATTTTTTGCTCAATTTTTTGAGGGGCACCATATTACCTAGTTAATTCTTCTTTTCTACAACGACATACTGGGGCATATTTTTATCAAATTATTCTTTGAAACAACACTTGAAAACACATTATCTTAAAGAGGGGCAAAATGTAGACATGTAAAATTGACCCATCGTCCGTGTGTGACATTTTAGTAATTTTCCTCTTTATTAATTAAATAATATTTTTATTTAATTAATCAATGTCTTTCTAGTATGTTCCAAAATCAAATTTATAATCTCCCCCATATTTCTATAGTTAAATAATTTTAATTAATCATGCTATTATTAATGTCTAATTAATTATCATCACATTTTCTTCAATAAATTAATTAAATAATTATTATTATTTAATTGATCTCCATATATTTATATGTTAATTAGATAATCACATTATTTAATTAATATTTCTTCATTGTGTTATCGCATTTATGCAATAATTACCATTAAATTAATATTTCCTCTCAAAATTAAATAAATAATTTATTTAATTTTCCCAATTTTCCTGTACCATCTTAAAATGGATGCACTTCATTTTAAGACCTTTAAGCCCTCATTAGTGTGTTCTCTCTCTCTCTCTCTCTCTCTCTCTCTCTCTCTCTCTCTCTCTCTCTCTCTCTCTCATCTTCCGACATGGTCCTTTAGGTACTATTTGATCACCTTTTGGCCATATCTGCTGGTAGGTTTATTATCTTTGGGTTCTTTTTGCACTCCCTCTGAGGCCTCTAATGCCCCATTTTGGGACTTGTTTAGGGAACAAGTCAACTTGGTCAACCTATTCTCAAGGAAGATGTTGACCAACTTGACCTCTTCCCTGAGGGATTTCAGGTGTGAGGCCCGAAGTGCCTCAAGTTTTTTGATTGATTTATTTTTCTCCCAAGTTGACCTGCTTTATTTTTTACCCTGAAAACTAGTATATAAGGATGCTTAGGCATTTAATTTTCATCATAATCAAGCTACATTATCAATATACTAGAAATCAAGAGAAAGCATTAATGTCTTCATGAGATTTCAAACAAGCATCTTCAAGCTTTCATCAAGTTCAAGCAATTCCTTCTTGCGTCAAGATTTTTCCTTCAAGGTGGTAGTGGAGTTTGGCTTCTAAGGAGGAGATCCATCATCATTCAAGTCCTTCCATCCTTCATCATGGCATGTCACACATATTCCTATACATGAGGTTTTGACTTCTTTTGATTTCCTTTTAGTTTCTTTGGGTCAAGGCTATTACATTTGCATACTTGATCACATATCAAATTCAATTGCATCTACAAAGGTAATTGTATCTTTTATTTGATATATTCAATCCTACTACATGTTAGCATTTCCTTTATCATTAAATTTACATTTCAATTCAAGGTTGATTCCTTAATCTAGGGCTTGACCAAGGCAAGCCCTTATCCACCCCAACCCCAAAAGCCTAGTTTTTTGTGTGCATGAGCAAGGTCTCAGAATTGCAGGTATAGATCTGGAAGTTGCAGATAGAGATCTACCAGAAAAATCTGGGCTGACTTCAGTAAAGTTCCCCAAGAACATGGTGACTTGGTCGACCTATTTTGGAGCATGGTGACATGGTCGACCTATTCCCGACAACTTGAGATTTTTAACATTTTCTGGGTTTTCATTCGTGATCATAGATCTGTAGTCAGAAAATCAACTACAGGTCCAAAATAACAATTTTTAGAGTAGAAAAATATATTCCTATCCATACTTCAATGTGAGTACCTCATTATCTATTTCATATCTTAGCTTATATCTTTTCTCACATCTCAATTGGGTTGATTGCTTATGTTTAGCACCTAGATATCTATTGTTTATCTTCGTAAATTAATTGGTTTAATTTTACAAGTCCATTTACACAACCTTAATCAAATCTTACATTGCATGAAAGAGGACTTTCTTGTGTACTTCCTTAATACAATTTGGGTTTATCATTAACATCCCTCATCTTCTTGGATTTTTGCTAATCTAACTTAAGTTTTATTGAGAGTTATGCTTGGAAGCCCCTCTTTCTCTTGTATTTTGAATGTTAGTGTAGAAGTGGTTAATGAATTCATCTTACATAGTTTACATTACTAAATTAACTAAGACCATTTTCCTATTAAACATTTCCCAAATTTCTATTTTCTAATTTCTATCTACCTCTTCTAATAAATAAATATATTTTAATTATTATTTATTGTCAACATGTACAATTAAATAGATTTTCTAATTTACTTAATTGGTTTTATTCCCCCAGTTCTGACTAATACTAACCCTCAGTCTGACTACCCAGTCACTTTTGTTAACTAATCAATCACTTTTTCTGACTATTCAATCTATTTGGTTATCTCTTTTATCTATTTAGTTATCTAACCATTTTATTCAGTCTTCTATTCAGTTAATCCACTTCACTGATCAACCAAATCAATCATCTCCCTAATCTAATAAATCAACTGCCAAGTCAATTTCAGTTCACTTCTCATCAATTCAATTAATAGGCCAATCATTCAGTCACACAACACTTCACTATCCAATTTATTCACTTGTCTAATCAATCAATTTTGTTTACTCACTAGTCAATATGAGTTTAACTTCCCAATCAATTTCAGTCAATCTCGTCAATAATACATTTTGATTGAAGTCCAACATTCTATAAATGAGATGCATTTCTCATGATTTTCTAACCACATATTTCAAATTCTTATGTTGTTAAACTGAGTGAGAAAAATAGATGAGGGCCCATATTCTGCAACAAGAAGGAGAAAAATAACAGGGGTTACAAAATGGTTTGCTTGTTTGGTTAATTTGATTTTATTATTTGCATATATTTCCATTATTTTCATATTCTCTCTTGCATGTTAGGGTTGTTTATTTGCATCAATTAGCTTTTGTGGTTAGCTAACATTGTTGTTGCAAGTCCTCAAATCCAAAAATCTACCCCTTACATATAGTAATCAATATTGATTTGTGTTTAAATCTTACATTTACCTATCAAACCTTTCACTACTTCTACCCACAATCTAACCTCCTTTAAATAGTTTCTTTTATCTTCATAAAATAGTCCAATATGAAATTCTTTTGGAGAAAGCAAGAAATTTTCCTTTGGAGGTATCAATGATGAAATTGTTGGCAAGTTATTTAAAAAAGGTTGAAAACATAAATAACCATCATTGGCTTAAAATGGTTGTGAAGGAGGTTCTAGATCGTATAAAGAAAACTTGAATGAAACAAAGTAAAAACTGGATGAACAAGTGAGACATCAACTTGCAAGGATGTCCTGACATCAATAAAGAATTAAAGACTTATGTGACTAAAAAATATAGAATTAACATGTGGACAAAATAGATTGGGAGAAGAAAAATATTACATCAAAGAGTTTAGCCAGCTAAGGAACATGACAAAAAAAACAAATTTAGGAGTTTCTATTAAAGGGAAAGTGAGGTTGTTAGTAGCACAATTGTGGATAGGAGATCACATTATATTAAATGTGAGACCGATAGGTGGAAGATACTCAAGGAAACTTGGGAAGAAAGAGCCCTACACAGTCTACAATAAGAGAGTGGTAGAAATGGAATGATAATTCATCATAGAATACATAAAATATGAGGAAATCCATACTTTATACAGAAAGGGCTTGAAGGATGGAAACATGGAATAGGTGCTTGAGGAAGAAAAGATTAATTAGATGATCAACTTCCTTGTAAAAACTAATAGTAGGAAGCCCAATATGAAAAAGAGCTTTAAGATGAACTTAGGATGTTTTCCTTGAGATCCATAGATCAATAAATCTTTCCTCCATTCATAATGTAAAATCTATACAACAATTGACAAAATATTTGGATGAGTATGTGTTTCACCATTACCATTCCTAAAAGATGAGTTAGAGGATGAATAATCAATCTTATTGCTTGTTCATGCTAGCAAAATTTTAATTGATAAGTAGAGATATTTTCCATATCAAGTCAAAATGTGATATTGCTATCATGATTTAACTATGTAATTTTTGAGTTAAACTCATTAACCTATGTTTCACGAGTCACTCTTCACAAGAATCCATCTATCACAAGAAAATAAAATACTTAACACTCGTTGCTCCAAAAAACTCTAAGTCATAAAACTCTAAGCTCTACAAGAGAAGGAATTTAGATAATATAGACTAGTATGCATCTTTAAAAATATATCTCCTTGTTCAACACACTAGGAGAAATAATGTTATAGGGGACTTTAATGCTAGGATAACCAATAATCAATCATTACAGTAGAGTAGTAGTGAAAAAGTGGAAGATAATCCTTTATGGTTAGAAGAAGGTAGCGATCAATATTGGAAAAGAGACTCACAAGATGGTAATGGGGTGTCTCACATTTTGGAACAAAATTATCGAGGATGTGTAGTTTGTTTGACATGGTTATCTGCAACAACATGAGAGCCTAGCCAAATTTAAGGGGTATCACTTGCAAAATATATAATGGTCAAAGTGTGGTAGACTATGTTATTTGCTCTCAAAATTTTACATCTACAATGTTGGGTTTTGACATTGGACGATGCCCACTAGAGATGAAATATGATCACATGCCTCTCTTTGTTATGTTAGACTTTTCTTTATGTCTAGTATGCACAATAAACATCATATCTACACACGCAAAAGAAAGTGGCTAACAAAGACAAAATCTTCATAAATTAGGAGAATAGAGACATCTTCAATGTTGCACTTAAGCAACAATTTCATGAAACATATAACTTCTTGGCAGATGAAAATATCAATAAGGAGTGTGGTCTTGTCCATAATTGTTGATTCCTACAATCCATAAGGCTTTAAGTGCATGCTAAAGGTCATGTGGTAGGAAGAAAGCTACAAATAGTTTTCTATCAAATTCATGGTATCATGAAGAATGCAAGACAACTAAGAGATCTATAAAGGGAAATATTTAGGCAAAGAAATAAAAAAGAAGTACACAAAATTGGTTCAACCAAAAAACTAAGAGTATGTAAAGGCATTGATAGGAAGAGGGGATGAACTAATCACTAGTTCATGCTTCTAGTCTTCCTCAGAGACTTGTGGTGTCTTCCAAGATCACCTACTGGATCTATAGGATCATCACTTTGCTTGTGATCCCCTAATCCAAGCCCCACTCTTCTATCTTGTGCTAGCTCCAATCTTTTCCATCTTCTAGGTCCTCTTTCTTGGTGAGGAACACTCTAGTCTCCTTAGCTTTCTCTAAGGACTAACTGCTCAAATCTCTCCAAGCTACTTGTAGGGTCATGGAGATGTTGTAAAACCTTCCAATACATTGTTTCCAATGCCCAAGACAATCCCATGCATTGATCTTCCTTACCGATTTCAAGATTTGGCACCAAAATAGGGCTACAAGGAAAGTGCCCTAATTAGCCCTCCTGCTTCGAGAAATCAGGGAATAACTCAACATCCCTCCATGAACCACTTCTAAATTTCCTTAGAGACTCCTATTTATTCATCAAGACCTCAAATATTTTTGAGGTCTAAGGCCTCCAAATGGTCGTATAGTACCTCAACAGAACATGAGGGTTTTCAAGGGTTTCTAGGCCTTTCCTAGGTCTGTCTACTTTCTAGCTTGGTTTGATGCCTTTCAAGATTGGTATCAACTCCTCCTTCTTACCAAGGGACCTTAACACATCCCTCTATCCACTCCATGCCTACATTCATCCATATCATCATAACCCTGTAATCTAGAAGCTTTGCAACTTCACTCTTCCCTAACTGGGCAACCAATGGCTCACCTAGGGAAAGAGGTTAGAAATAGCTCGATTGCTTTTGAGGGCCCTTCCTCCTGCATGAGACAAGTACATAATGTACACTCACTATCCCCAAAATGCCATACTATTTTCTATGATGGGATAGTGAGCTACATGCTTCACAATGCCAACTACCTGATTCAGGACAGAGAACTGACAAAATAAAAAGTATTTACAAACTTTGAAATAAAACTCACACACACCTAAACTAGTGAATCCAATCTACTCTACAAAAGCTAGAAGAAAATGCCAAATGATTATAGTAACAAAATTAACACAATGATGCTTTCATTAGCTCTCTGTCAAGCTTTACACACACATATTTCCTTCTCCAGCACATTGTCCGGACAAATCACACACACTTATGGCAATATTAGGGTTTGGCAAGCTTATATTTGGTCTCCTAGGTCTTTGGGCTTCAACATTAGGGTTTCTATCGGACCAAAGGTCAAATCCACCATTTTAGGAGGTGGTTGTAAAATGTTGTCGAGCAACATTTGCAAAAATGTAAAGTTGCTCTTTGCAACTTTTACATCTTTTTACAACTTTTGCCAAATAGGCTATTCCTTAGCTTCCCAAAGCTAATGACTCCTCCTAGGTGACTCCTAGGTGTTGGATGCTTGATTCCAACTCAAAATAACTTCAAAAAGTCCTAAATTAACCTCTGACAGTATAGTATGACTTCATCTCATGGAGTAACCAATGAGCCTTGAGGCCTATCCAAAAGACTCCTAAGACCTCTAAACCTCTAACTAACATTGCCAATCACACAAACTGGTCCTCAGACCCTTATTGTATTTACAAAGCTCACTAAGATCATGCCACAACAAAATTTCAAATGGTGAGGGCCTTATGCTGTTTAGGTGCCCCTGCACCATACTACCCACCTGAAAAGCTATGTCCCCTTTGGAGACAAGAGATTGAGATCCACTCCCTTGAGCTTGAACTGGTTCTCAGGGATCCAAGTGGCCTCTGATTTTGGTTGGTCTTTCCAGTTGATTTGGTTTTTTGTATAAGTACCATGCCTGGTCTTTGCTTGAACCTGGGAGTCTAGTATCTTCTTTGCTTGTAGTTTGGGTTTAGGAGGTAGAGCTGCTACTTGAGCTTCTTCCTTAGCCTCCTCCACATTCTGATCCATCTTAGTGAGGGGTCCCCTATACTTCACCAGGTCTGCAACATTAAAAATGGGAGAGATAGCTAGGTCTTCAGGAAGCTTAACTTTGTAAGCATTTTGCCCATACTTGGCTAGTATTGGGCATGTACCAATTATCCTCATTTGAAGCTTTGTGGGGACTCCTTTTTCCATTCTTGATTTGTTTAGGTGAACCATGACTAAGTCCCCTACACCAAATTGTACTTCTCTTCCCTTGAGATCAACTTTATCCTTCAACTTCTTGGTGTTTTCAATGAGGGCATGTTTTACTTGGTCATGTACCTATTTCATAGACTAACTGAAATCTTCAGCATAGCCACTGTTAGGAACTTGATTCCCCAAATTTATCAGTTCACATACACCCCTAGGATGTATCCCATACACAATTTTAAAGGGACTTTTGCTAGTAGTTCTATTAATGTTGTCATTATATGCAAATTCTACTTGGTGAATGACTAAGTCCCAAGTCAAACCATATTCCTTGGTTAAGCACCTCAACAAATTGCCAAGTGTCCTATTGACCACCTCAGTTTGGCCATCAGTATGAAGGTGGTAAGATGAACTAAATTCTAGATTGGTACCTAGCCTTTTCCATAAGGACCTCCAAAAGTGTCCCATAAATTTTCTATCCTTGACAGAAACAATGCTACTTGGCAAGCCATGAATCCTCACAACCTCTTTGAAAAACAAATAGGAAATATGACTTGCATCATGAGTGACTTTACATGGGATGAAATGACTCATTTTATTGAATCTATCTACTACCACATAGATGCTATCAAATCCACTCTTTATCCTAGGTAAACCAACCAAAAAATCCATACTTATGCATTCCCATGGTCTGCTTGGTATTGGAAGAGGCTGATAAAGTCATGCATTGGTAGAAGTTCCCTTTTCTCTTTGACATATGATGCATTGTTCTACATAGGTTCTAACATCTCTCTACAGTTTAGGCCAATAGTAGTACCTTTGGACCAACTCTAAGGTCTTGTTCAAGCCAAAATGGCCACTCAAACTTCCATTATGTTTTTCTTGGATGAGGTTCTCCCTCGTGGACTCTCTAGGAACACACAATTGTCCTCCTTTAAAGAGTAATCCATTCTACAATGTGAACTTTGCAAGCTCACCATGAAATTGATTAAGATGCTCTTGACACACCTTGTATGCCTCTACAAATTCTTCATCTGTTTGATACAGCTCCTTGAAGTTATCCACTCCTATGCTTTGTATTTGGATTTCTTGAATAGTGAGTAGCCTTCTACTCAAAGCATTTGCTACTTTATTTAGCTGCCCCTTCTTGTGTTTTATGGTGAAGGTGTATGACTGCAAGTACTCCACCCACTTTACATGCCTATGACTCAACTTGTCTTGGGAGTTGAGGAAGCTCAAAGCTTGGTTATCAGTGAATACTACAAATTCCTTGGGAAAAAGATAATGCCCCCATTTCCTAAGGGATTGAACAAGGGCATACAATTCTAAGTCATAGGAAGAGTATTTTTGTTTTGCTACATTTAGATTTTCACTAAAGAAATCCACTGGTTTATTGCTTTGGCTAAAAACCCCTCCTACTACTATATTACTAGCATCACACTCTATGGTAAAGAGTTCATCAAAAGTTGGTAACCTTAGGATGGGCTTAGTGGCTACCTCCTTCTTCAATGTTTCAAATCCCTTATCTACTGCTGGTGTCCACACAAATTTGGTTTTCAATCCACCTTTTATGGTATCTTTCATGGGAGCACATATCCCACTAAAGTTCCTAATGAACTTTCTATAGTATTGGGCTAGGCCATGGAAACTCCTTACTTCACTTGCATTCTTGGGAGTTGGCCAACTTAGTATGACTGCAACCTTAGATTCATCCATCTTGAGATCTCCTTGAGATAGAACAAAGCCTAAATAGACTAGCTCCTGCTTCATAAAATCACACTTATCTAGATTGATGGTTAGGTGTTCCTCTTTCAACTTGGATAACACAACCTTGATATGCATTAGGTGTTCCTCTTTAGTCATACTGAAAATTAAAATATCATCCAAATAGACTACCACAAACTTACCTGTAAAGTCTTTCAACACCTCATTCATGAGCCTCATGAATGTTCTTGGAGCATTGGAGAGGCCAAATGACATAACTAGCCATTCATAGAGTCCTTCAGTGGTTTTGAAAGTTGTTTTCCACTCATCTCTGTCTTTTATTCTGATTTGGTGATAGCCACTTTTAAGGTCTATCTTGGTGTAGTACTTAGCCCCTCCTAGGTAGTCCATTAAGTCTTCAATCCTAGGTATTGGGAACCTATACTGGATTGTAATCTTGTTGATGGCTCTAGAGTCTGTACAAAACCTCCATGTTCCTCCTTTTTTGGGTGCCAAAACAATAGGCTCATCACATGGGTTGATGCTCTTCCTTATCAACCCCTGGTCCATCAACTCTTGCACTTGCCTTGCAACTTCTTTGTTCTATTTAGGAGTTAGCTTGTAAGGTGCTTTGTTTGGCAATGATGCCCCTGGAATCAAGTCTATTTGGTGACTGATTGCTCTCTTGGGTGGCAAGGTTACAGGTGTACCATTTGATATAATCCCCTTGAACTCCTTCAAAATCTCTTACACCTCACAAGGCATGTCTGCCTTCTTACTCTCTGCTTCCTTTTTGGGTCTTACCACAATGTCATATCCCACTCCTTCTTTCTCAAGAGTTTTCATGAACTCTTTCCCTTTCAACATCAACACATTAGGCCCACTTCCTTGATTGTATGATTCAAGAAGTGATTGAATTTTATAACTCACCCCATCCTTTATGAAGGTGTATGAGTTTTGTTCACCATTATGCATGACCTTCCTATCAAATTGACATGGCCTACCTAGAAATAGGTGACATGCATCTATTGGCAAAACATCACACAAAAGCTTGTCCTCATAACCTCCTATGGTGAACTCAATCCATGCTTGTTCATTAACCAAGACATGTTGCCCCTTGTTTAACCAGGTGACTTTATAGGGAGTGCTATGAGGTACCTTAGGGATCTTGAGTTTAGTTATGGCTTCTTCTGAGATGATGTTATCAGTAGACCCCGAGTCTATGATAACCTTGCAAACTTTCCCCATAATTTTACACCTTACCTTGAAGAGTGACCTCCTTTGCTTGGGCTCCTCCTTGACTGGTTCCCTAATCAGTATTCTCTTCACCATCAAATTCTCACCACTCTCTGAATCCAATTGGATATTAGGAGACTTCACACTTGAAGTATCTTCATGCACATATGCCACCTTCTTCTCTCCTTGTGAAGTTGATCCTTTCTCTAGACATCTATAGGTTGGATGCCCCAATTGCTGATAGTGATAACACTTCATAGTAGCAAAATAGGATGGTCCCCTTCCTCCTGGTGATCTACCTCTTCCTCCAAATTCTCTACCTCTGCTTGAACCACCTCTTTGACTAGTTTCTCCACTTTGCTCAGTCAATTTAGACTCACCTTGGGGTCTGTTGTCATTGCTTCTACCTCCATAGCTTCTGCTATGTCCTCTGCCATCTCTACCTCTTCCTCTATTATTTGAGGTGCGGTCCTTCTTCCTCTTTCCTTTCTCTTCTACCTTTAGAGCTATTTGGTAGCATTGATGGACTGTTTTAGGGTGACAAGACTCATGTCTTCTTGGATGGACCACTTAAGGTCATTCAAATATCTTGCCAATCTTATGCTTTCGTCCTCCACTACCTTGGACCTTAAGCATAGTTTTTGAAATTCTTCAGTGTAGGAGTGTACATCCATCTCCTTCTACCTAAGATCCTGCCTTCTCCTATGTAGCTATATTTCATAGTCATCAAGGACATAAGCTTGCTTTATTTTAGCCACCAACCCTTTGCAAGTGACTATGGGGCTCCTTCTTTCTCTCTTTCAATTTGAACAAATTTCCACCAAGTTAAGGTTGAGCCTCTCAACCTTGACTTTTCTACCTTCACTTTTTGAGCATCAGAGACACCATCACATTCAAAATGGTTCTCCATACCTTATATCCAATCCATGATGAGACCTGGATCCATTTTGCCACTGAACAAAGGAATGCCTTCTAAAGCCTTGCTATTGATTGCCTTCAGTGCCTTCAAGAAAGGTTCCTCTAGTATAATAGGGTCTGGTGTTGGAGCTTCCTCCTCCAACTCAATCTCCTTTTCTTTGGCTTATTGCTCTTCTTTTTGTTCCATCTTGTCCTTGACTTTATCTGCTTTGTCTTGGACATCATTCAACAACTATTCTAGTTGTGCTAATATCTCTCTCAACAACTTATTGTCCTCCTCTTGCTCTTCAACTTTCTTGGTCAATTCTGCATTGGTCACCATTTTTCTTGATCCACTGGAATCAGTTGGTGAAAGCATTCACCTTGCTATTCCCAAACCTTTAATAGGCTCTGATACCACTTGATAGGGAGAGGGGATGAACTAATCACTAGTTCATGCTTCTAGTCTTCCTTAGAGACTTGTGGTATCTTCCAAGATCACCTACTAGATATATAGGATCACCATTCTACTTGTGATCCCCTAATCCAAGCCCCACTCTTCTATCTTGTGCTAACTCCAATCTTTTCCATCTTCTAGGTCCTCTTTCTTGGTGAGGAACACTCTAGTCTCCTTAGCTTTCTCTAAGGACTAACTGCTCAAATATCTCCAAGCTACTTGCAGGGTCATGGAGATGTTGTAAAACCTTCCAATACACTATTTCCAATGCCTAAGACAATCCCATGCATTGATCTTCCTTACCGATTTCAAGATTTGGCACCAAAATAGGGCTACAAGGAAAATGCCCCAATTAGCCCTCTTGCTCTGAGAAATCAGGGAATAACTCAAAATCCCTCCATTAACCATTTCTAACTTTCTTCAGAGACTCCTTTTTATTCATCAAGGTCTCAAATATTTTTGAGGTCCAAGGCCTCCAAACGGTCGTACAGTACCTCAACACAACATGAGGGTTTTCAAGGGTTTCTAGGTCTTCCCTAGGTTTGTCTGCTTTCTAGCTTGGTTTGATGCCTTCCAGGATTGGTATGAACTCCTCCTTCTTACCAAGGGACCTTAACACATCCCTCTATCCACTCCATGGCTTCATTCAGCCATATCTTCATTTTCCTACAATCTAGAAGCTCTATAACTTCACTCTTCCCTAACTGGGCAACCACTGGGTCGCCTAGGGAAAGAGGTTAGAAATAGCTCGATTGCTTTTGAGGGCCCTTCCTCCTGCATGAGACAAGTACATAATGTACACTCACTATCCCCAAAAGGCCATACTATTTCTATGGTGGGATAGTGAGCTACATGCTTCACAATGCCAATTGCTTGATTCAGGACAAAGAACTGGCAAAACAAAAAGTATTTACAAACTTTGAAATAAAACTCACACACACCTAAACTAGTGAATCCAATCTACTCTACAAAAGCTAGAAGACAATGCCAAATGATTATAGTAACAAAATTAACACAATGATGCTTTCATTAGCTCTCTGTCAAGCTTTACACACAAATTTCCTTCTCCAACACATTGTTCGTACAAATCACACACACTTATGGCAATATTAGGGTTTGTCAGGCTTATATTTGGTCTCCTAGGTCTTTGGGCTTCATCATTAGGGTTGCTATCGGACCAAAGGTCAAATCCACCATTTTAGGAGGGGGTTGCAAAATGTTGTCGAGCAACATTTGCAAAAATGTAAAGTTGCTCTTTGCAACTTTTACATCTTTTTACAACTTTTGCCAAATAGGATATTCCTTAGCTTCCCAAAGCTAATGACTCCTCCTAGGTGACTCCTAAGTGTTGGATGCTTGATTCCAAATCAAAATAACTTCAAAAAGTCCTAAATTAACCTTTGACGGTATAGTATGAGTTCATCTCATGGAGTAACCAACTAGCCTTGAGGCCTATCCAAAAGACTCCTAAGACCTTTAAACCTCTAACTAACATTGCCAATCACACAAACTGGTCCTCAAACCGTTATTGTATTTACAAAGCTCACTAAGAGCATGCCACAACAAAATTTCAAATGGTGAGGGCCCTATGCTGTTTAGGTGCCCCTACACTAGGCATGAAGGAAGGAGTTAATCTCTATAGGAAAACACAATCCCAAAAAGTGTTGGAAGGAACTACAACAAAGGATAAAACAAATTGAGAACAATATTACAAATGCACAATGGCTAGAATGTGCAAAGTTATTTTATGAACATATACATGAAGACAACTCTCCTCTTGTTGTGAATACATCAATGAAATTCTTCACAGTGGATGATATCAAATAGGGAATAAAGAAATTAGTGAACATTGATCGGCTTCTAGCCAAAATTTTAAAATGGGGAGTTGAACTCTTTGCACCTCACATAAAAGGGATCTTTAATAGTGTCGTTCAAGATGGTTTCCTTGCAGATTGGACAACTAGTATGGTTATCCCCCTATTTAAAAGTGGGAATATCAATAATCCATCTAACTACTGTACTGTTATGAACAACCCCCTTTTTGGCAAACTTTTTGCGAGCATGGTGGAACATAGAATCAGGAGTTGGGCAAAAGGTGAGAGAAAAAGAGCAAGAGGGCAAGTTGGTTTCAAAGCTAAGCATGCCACCATTGATCATTGCATCACTCTTCAACATTTGATAGAGAAAATACATGATAATTAGGGGGAATTAGCATATTGTTGTTTTGTAGACTTTAAGAAAGCCTTTGACATGGTGCCTAAAGATAAGCTATGGAACATAATGAAAGACTTAGGTATCCCTAATGTGTATAGAGCAACAATGCTTAGAGTATATGAGAGAGTTAGAGCCAAAATCAAAACTAGTGAAGGTATGTCTGAACTTTTTAGTAGTGATATTGGTGTTAAGCATGAATGTCCTTTATCCCCCACTTTGTTTGGCTTATACATTGATAAACTAGAAACTTGGTTAAACAAAACAGATGGAGAAGGTGTTCAATTGGTAAGATAAGTGGTGAAGCTTCTTTTATATGTTGACAATCTTATCTTACTATAAAAAATAACTCAAGGTTTAAGAGATCATTTGAGGGCCTTAAAACACTTTTGTCAGGAGGTAGGGATGCAAGTGAATGTTACCATTTAACTAAAGTTATGATTTTTTCTTTAAAGAGGAAAAACAAACAAATCATCTTCTTTTTGAAGACATCTCATTCGAAATTGTGAAAGAATACAAATATCTTGGGATTGACTTCCACCATAAGCTCAGTTGGGAGACTTGTAGAGTGAAAAGGATACAAGGGGATGGAAAGCATCATATCTAATCCAAAATAGGTGAAAAAAAAGAAGAACTTTGGTATTGGAAAACCACAAATAGTCTTTTCAGTTTGCTGGTCATCCTGGTGGTTTTGTATGGATGCGAGGTTTGGGGGGGGCAACATGTCAAAATGTGGATGACAACAGGTAGAGAAAATTGAAAAACACCTAATCACAAACAATCTCAAAGTTAAAACCTCCATATTATCTAAAATCATTTTAGTGGAGGCATGCACTTTTTGGTTAGAGGCTTTAGCGATAATCCAATTACTAAATTATTTAAAGAAGGTTGAAAACATGGATAATCAACACTAGCCCAAAATTGAGAGGGAAGAGGGTCTTGATCGTAGAAAGAAAACTTGGACGAAACAACATAAAAAGTGGTTGAACAAATGAAACATCAAGTTGCATGAGTGTCCTAATACCAACAAAGAAATACAAAAGTTTGTCATTGAGAAGTTTTAGATTTCCATGTGGACTAACCACATTGGTCAAAAAAAAGGCGTACTACATTCAAGAGTTTAACCCAACTTGGGAGCATGTAGATAAAGCATATTTAGGGGTAGGTATTAAAATGAAAGCAAGACTATTAGTGGCACAATTAAGGATGGGTTCACATCATCTTGGGTGTGAGATAGGTAGGTGGAAGATGACCAAAGAGGTATGTAAGGAGAAAACTTGCATGTTCTCCAGAATGGGTGCAATTGAAACAAAATGTCACTCAATGAAACAAAATGTCACTCAATTACAGAATGAGCAACATATGATGATATTTGGGTGCAATTGAAACAAAATGTCATTCAATTATAGAATGAGCAATATATGATGATATTTGGGCTCATACAAGATCATTTCGAAAGTAGACAACATGCACAATTTATTTGATGATGATAAGATCAACCAGACTGCTATTTTTTTAGTCAAGATTTATAATAGAAAGTCAGATATAAAAAGGAGTATGGAAATATTTTAAGACTATGAACTTTTGGGCCCTTAGACTACGCATCAGTAAAATCATTCATTCAATTCACTGCATTATCGCAGTGCAGATACTCACGTAAATGTTGGGAAGCAAGGATTATGAGTGAAACAATCAGCCGTTAGTGCAACGAGCAGCGGCGAGCAAAAATGCTTGGTGCTGCTTCCTTGAACATCTTTTCCTCTCCTCCGCCTGTTCCTTCCAATCGCAACAACGCCATAAATCGCATTCCATCTCTTCCAGTCACTCCTTTCAGAAAGCGCGTTGGCAAGGAAGAAGAAAATTCCGGAAAACAGGGTAGCAAAGAGGAAGAAGAGGCAGGACAGGGCGGGAATGGAAAAGGAAAGGGTAAGCAAGTGTTCAAACATAAAGGGTGGTACGCCACGAAGCTCGGGGAGGAGAGAGGCGTGACTATTGGAGAGGATGGAGTGGCATACAAAGTGGAGGGGGCGCCATTCGAGTTCAAATTCAGCTACACGGAGACACCGCGGGTGGAGCCCCTGGCGCTGCGAGAGCCTCCGTACGTTCCCTTCGCACGGCAGGACTTTGCCAGGCCATGGACTGGCAGAGCCCCTCTTTCCAAATCCAAGAAAATGTTGCCCAAACTCCGCTCTTCCCGCCCCGCCGAGCCCCTCAGCCCCTTTCTTATGGTAAACGGCCCCAATTATCGCGCCCCTACCAGGGAAGAGATTTTGGGAGAGCCCCTTACCAGAGAGGAAAAACATCAGCTTCTATTCAAGAGCATGCACTGTACCCGTCAAGTCAATCTTGGTACGTTTTTCAGTATAACAGCTATTTTAGATTAGTGGCGTATAGTTTTCGCTTAAATGGCTGGGCTAAACCATCACACACGTCTGCAGTAAAATAAAAATGATGTGTTATGTTGTTTCCCATATTTTAAAATCTGCACAATTTTGAAGAAGCGTATGGTCAGTAGGTAACAGCACATTGGATATATTAGATGCGTTGTTACCTCTGTAGACTGGTATGTAGTCAGCGTAGTTTATGGTTGCAAGCACGTACAATATTTGAGCTGGGTGCTCGCAGAGCCTTCATATCGGTACTTAACAACAAAAATAATGTGAAATAAGTTCAAATTTGTGAAAAAACTAGGGAGAAAATGATGTATACAATTCTAACCAAGTGAAGATCCTCGAGCTTCTGTCATTTCATATAATTTTTTTTCGTTTTGGAGTTAATTAGGGTTACAGAGTCACAGACATAATGGATCAGTAGTGCTTCTTTATGTGAAAGTTGAGAGAACTCTTGGGAAATTGATGGAAACCGCCACAAATATTTCCAGAAGTTTATAGCACTCTAGACACTTCTGGAGTTTTTGAGTTCATCAAGTCATTTTAGAATTCTAGGAACTGATTTTCAGGTCCAAAACACTGACATTCACAGCAAAATCTACACACAGCAATAAAGGTAGAAACGCAACAAAATGCTCAAAGTGCATACACTGCAATAAACTAATCTATATTAAGTCTATAAAAATAATATCTTTATGTGCAACACCCACTTATCTTCAGTCGAACTCACATGCATGCTAAATTTAGGCAACTTATAGAATAATACATGTTAAGTGATCAGCCATCAAAAACTTCAAGTGATCAGTAAAGAGTCAAAAAGGTTTCAAGGTGAGATTTTCCTTGGATGTCACAGTCACACACCTTTCTAGTATTGAATTAGGAACTTGATGGCAATTATCCATGAAAAGTAGGATATATTTTCCACAAGTCAAATTGTGATATTGCTATCAAGACTCAACTCTGTAGTTTTTGAATCAAACTCATTGACCCATGTTTTATGAGTAGTGGTTCACAAGAACCCATCTCTCATGAGAATGAATGGAGCACTTAGCACTCATTGCATCTAGCCGATGTGTGATGAGCCCAACTGGCTCTCATGTACAAACTTAGCTCTCAACTCAATTTAAATTGCACTTCTAAATTTATTTCTGAATGTATAGAATTAATGAACACCAAATATGTATTTCAATGATACATTTCCAGATTTTTAACCTCTTGATAGTATAACAATAGTCAATAATTCACCTTCAAATTGCTTACAGAAATCAGATTTACAATAACTTATCAAATTAATTCCCAAATACAAGCATTCACAAAAATCTGGGCACCTTAATAATGCATTATGGCTGCCTTCAATTTTGCTGTAGAAAACGTAAGGAATCTCCAGCCTTCCTCACGTCACAAACATGCTTGAAAAAAACAGTTCCCAATGTATTAAATCTGAAACGTCAGCCTGGAGGTAGTTAAGACTCAACCCGGCATCATCCTCTAGCTGTTATAAAAATGACGCAGCACCCTAGGAGTGAACCGAAATACCATAATGGTTCCCAATGCTGTGTAAATGTTGGGCAACAAGATTCTCAGATCAACACGTGCCAGCATTAATCTATTCACAGTGCAGAATTTAGTGGAGAAATTTGTCAATCCTCTTCACAACCAATTTCAAATCCTCAAACAATGGCTCCAGTATTAAATCCGTACAGCCCTTCTTGAATATTGTACGGCAGCCCTCTAGAAAGATTGATATTGTATGTATTTTGCAACACACAATCTCACAATCAACAATCACTTTCAGCACAAGAAAAATCCAAGAGTTCTCTCCAGGAATTGAAGACCAAACTCAAGAAATTTCAGAACTTTCTCCAAAAATGAAGACCAAGCTCAAAACCCTAGCTTCTTTCCAAGCCAAGCAGAATTCTCTCACAAAACAATTTATCAAATCATCAATGGTAATGAAAAGTGCTTTTTCGAAATGAATATATAGCTTTTTTGGAAAAGCTTCAACTTCACTTTTTTCACTTAAGAGGCTTCTTTATCACAACTTTATTTTATAACAATAAAGTTATAAAGTCGTAAAGTTATTAAATTAAAATAACTTAATTTAGTAACGACAACTTAAAATAAGAAGCCACTTAAATCCACTGACTGCAACAAACTCATTTCTAACATCAAAACCTCAAACTCCAACTCCCTTGCCAGAAATAGCCAATTGCCAAAAATAGACTTACTATAAATAGTAAGTCTCTCAAACTAGAGATCCCTTGAAACTCAATCCAGAAACATCTGACACCCTGTGTAGACGCCCTGCTAACCCTGGCCATACCCAAAATACCACTTACTAAAATTAGTAAGTTGACCAAACTGACCCGAACGAAGAGCAGACCTGGTAACCTGAACCTCCAAAATGGAATCCCAACACTGGCTTTGCCAACTGACCCCCTCTGATCACCTGATTAGCTTGCGAGGGTCGCCAAACCAAGCTAATCTCAAAAGACTGAAAAACGGGGACATTACACGATGCTCATAGGGGTGAAGCACTGGGCCTTATCGGGATGTCACCATGACTCCAGCTTAAGCACGCTTAATTATGAAGTTTCCTCCAAGGTTAAGCCCACTTAGCTTGCTACCCCATTTGCAAAACCTTTAGCAATTGTTGTGACTTATGAACCATTCATTATAGAGCCCCTTTAGCTCATCAATTGATAAGTAGGAGATAGTTTCCTCAGCAAGTCAAATTGTGATATTGCTATTAGGATTCAATTGTGTAGTTTTTGAGTCAAATTCATTGACCCATGTTTCATGAGTATGTTTAATTTCAGTTTCAACTCAGTATTAAGCATGTTTTATTGTAGGTTTCAATGTATAAACCCGACCCAATTTCCTATCGGAAAGAAAGGATGGCTTCTTTATTTGTTTACCCTTAGCATAGACTAGTTTTTAAGTTTGGACAGGGAGCCGTTACTGTCCAAATTATGGAAATTATTTCAAAGTTGTAAAATGGAACTCGAACCCCTTAGATAGGTCAAGAACGGTTCCATACATATTTCAAACATGAATTTAAGGTTGCAAAACTCGACTCTGTTGGCCATTCTTCTATGTTGGCAAAGATTCATGAGAGGCTTCAGAACTTATAAAAGTTCAAGTGTTATAATATGATAAATGCAATGGAATGATAGTACAAGTGACTCTACTCAAGAAAGTAGGGAGAATTTCCAGAACATTATGGAAAAGTAAAAGTTCACATGAAATAATACGGTGTAAACAAATAATCCTTCAAGGTACTTCCTTGTCTACGCTATCTTTCTTTTTCAGATTGCTTAAGAAAATTTTCTTTCAAAAGACATTCATATTTCTATTATATTATACACATAGTGAAGAAAAGACAGAGAATAATAATAGTCATTCATGCTTGGTGGTATTCGATGGCAATTGAAGTACTAGCAAGCTCCTACTGGTTGCCGCTCCCTGACTGAGCTCCCCAACTCTTTACTTCCAAAATCAAGAAGTGGATTATGCTTTCCCAACTAACTTCTCCATTGTCTCCTTTCAATCAGTTTGTCTCATAATAACATATGCCTTTCATTTCCCTTCGATACAATGCATAAAGAATGCATTATTCCCAAATGCCACACATTCCAATTTGCATTTCATTTCATTTCACCCACTTTTGATGGGCTGCAAAACTGCTTTTCCCCCTAGAAAGGAAAGGTGGTAGCTTGCAAGTTTTATGTTTTTAAATAATTCATCGATTCTCAATTTTGAAGCATCGTCTTCATCAACTGATATCAACATTGCCATATTTCATGGTCAATGAAGTATTAACTTTACTATGATTTGTGCATCCAACTTCATTAACTGATATCCCAAATTTGGATACAAATGATTTATTACAAAATGCATATAATTGAATGCATGTGTAAATATGTATTTATATGAACTACTTATATATAGGCACACACATACTTATCTTTATATATGTATACATGTGCTTGTATTACTAAATTGCACATGTAACAATAGATCATCATAAAATCATTGCCACAATTCTTATCTTGATCTTAGTTTAATTGAAAGTTCACGATGATGTTAAAAGTTCACATTAAAGAAGAAAACCCTAATTTGGTCAATTGACTTCCTAGAGCTTAACAAACTTGAAACTGAGACCTTGACCCACAATGCTAGGTAATGAAACCCTAGACGTGTCACTTACAGGCTTTATAAGACTCAGACTTATAGGCTTTATAAGACTCAGATGGCAATTCAACCTTCTAAATGTTTACACCCTCCACTTGATGATACTCCCTCTCTCTTCTCGAAGGCGATAAGTACTTGTAACCACTTGTTCACAAGAATGTAGTTAGTTGGGAACTTGTTAACATTCAAGCATGTTATATATATATATATATATATATATATAACAAATCTTAAGTTTACTTAATTACATATCAAAAACATTTATCAAAGGAATGATTGAACCACTGAACCACCGTTCATTATGATAATGTACTAATCATCACATTCTAATGTAATACTAACATAGCAAAAATAATTGTGCAAAAAAGGGATGTAACATATTCGCCCACTTGTGAATCATTGTCCTCGATGATTTGAGTATCAACATTTACATTAAAATAGAAATAGTGTTTGAACCAACATTGCAAATAGTCTTTAACTATTGTAAGCATTAAATAGACAAGGAAACTTATGGTGGATCTCATCATAATCCCCCCAGGTGGCACGCATTCCAATTTGCATTTCACCCACTTTTAATGGCCTGCAAAACTGATTTCCCCCCAGAAAGGAAAGGTGGCAGCTTGCAAGTTTTATGTTTTTTAAATAATTCATGGATTCTCAATTTTGAAGCATCGTCTTCATCAACTGGTATCAACATTGCCATATTTCATGATCAATAAAGTATTAATTTTACTATGATTCGTGCATCCAACTTCTTTAATTGATATCCCAAATCTGGATACAAATGATTTATTACAAAATGCATATAATTGAATGCATGTGTAAATATGTATTTATATGAACTACTTATATATAGACACACACATACTTATCTTTATATATGTATACATGTGCTTGTATTACTAAATTGCACACTTAACAATAGATCATCATAAAATCATTGCCACAATTCTTATCTTGAACTTAGTTTAATTGAAAGTTCACAATGAAGTTAAAAGTTCACATTAAAGAAGAAAACCCTAATTTGGTCAATTGACTTCCTAGAGCTTGAAAAACTTGAAACCGAGACCTTGACCCACTATTCCAGGTAGTGAAACCCTAGACGTGTCACTTACAGGCTTTATAAGACTCAGATGACAATTCAACCTTCTAAATGTTTACACCCTCTACTTGATGATACTCCCTCTCTCTCCTCGAATGCGATAAGTACCTGTAACTACTTTTTCACAAGAATGTAGTTAGTTGGAAACTTGTTAAAATTCAAGTGTATATATATATATATATATAATCATAAGTTTACTTAATTACTTATCAAAAACATTTATCAAAGGAATGATTGAACTACTGAACCACTGTTCATTACGATAATGTATTAATCATCACATTCCAATGTAATAATAACATAGCTAAAATAATTGTGCAAAAAAGGGATGTAACATATTCGCCTGCTTGCGAATCATCGTCCTCAATGATTTGAGTATCAACATTTACGTTAAAATGAAAATAGTGTTTGAACCAACACTGCAAATAGTCTTTAACTATTGAAAGCTTTAAATTGATAAGCAAACTTATGGTGGATCTCATCATAATCCCCCTAGGTGGTGGCACTATCCTTAGCATATTGGTCCCATTGGACCTTACATTGCTTGACTTCTCTGTTATGTAAGCGGAGCTTATGTACCTCGAGCACCTTGAGTGGCTTGATCATAACCACCCTTGGGCCCTGTACCTACAAGGAACTCCAATCAATCAAGTGTTCAAAATCTGTTATATACATCTTAAGATAAGATACATGAAATTCATCATGCAACCGGGCGAGAGCTGGAGGTAGAACAATTTTGTAAGTGGCTAGGATGACAACTTCTAAGACTTCAAACCATCCAACACATCTAGGTGCAAGCTTTGAATATTTCTCTAATTTAATGGCACTTTTATGTGGTTTTGACTCTTAGGAGTACTTTCTCTCCTACTTCAAATTGGCTTGGTGTTCACTTTGCATTTGCATAGCTTTTTTGCTGATTGTTTAACTTCTGTTAACCTTTTCCTGATCAACTTGACTTGTTCTTCCATTTTTTAGAGCATCTCAAGACCGAGGGTTATCCTATCTTCCAGCTTATCCAAGCTGATAGGAGTTCTACACTTCTTTCCATACAATGCCTCGAATGGTGCCATCTTAATGGTTGATTGATAGGAGTTGTTGTATGCAAATTCAACTAAAGGTAGATAGTCTTCCCACTTGTACTGCTGATCCATGGAACATGTTCTCAAAAGGTCTTCAAGAACCTGATTGATTCTTTTTGTTTGGCCATTTGTTTCTAGGTGGTATGTTGAGCTGATGTTTAGTTGGGTTCCTAGGGCCTCAAACAACATTTGCCAGAATGTTTATGTCATTCTGGTGCCCCTATCTGATATGATCTTTCCGGGCATCCCATGTAATTGGAATAACTCCTGCACAAATTTGTGGGCTATAATGGGTGCTCCATCTGTTAGATTGCTAGATATAAAGTGAGCTACTTTGGTGAGCCTATCAACCACCATCAATATAGCATTTTGTTTGCTTCTTAACACAGGCAGTCCCTGGACAAGGTCCATATGGATTATCTGCCACTTTTTTGGAATGACATGAGGCTGTAGTAATCCTGCCAGGTGTTGGTGTTCTGCCTTCACCTTCTGGCACACAAAACAACCAGCCATAAATCTTGCGGTGTCCTTTTTTATATCCTTACAAAAATAAAGGGGCTTAACATTTGCTAGGAGTTTGGTGACTCCTGGATGACCTGAGTATGGTGCTGAATGCACCTCTTTCCAAACCAATCTTCTCAGTCTGAAGATTCTGGTACATTCTTTCGACCTCAGTATCTCAAAAGGCCATTGGATTTTAAATTGAACCCTTCGTATCTTGAATCCTGCAGATTAGCTTGAAGTTCTTTTATCTACTGGTAATACTCACCCCGTTCTAATTGTTGTAAAACTCGAGCCTAAAATCTGTGTGATCAAAAACCATAGAAGATATATGTCTTATGTGGCTTATTGCATTAGCCACTCGGTTATCCTTACCTTAAATATAGCTGATTTCAAAACCATAATTTGAAATCAATTCCAACCGTCTTCTTTGACGGGCATTAAGGTTCAATTGGGTGAAAATATATCTAAGTTACTGATTCAAGTGCAGATGTGGATGCGAGTACGAAAACCCGGTGCACAGATGCGTGAAATTTTTATGGGGGTTTTGGGTGTGTTTATATTTGTATATATTTTAAATATATATTTATATACAAAAAATGCAAGAAATATAGAGAATTAAATCATTTGATAGTATGATACTTCATCATTGATCAAGATAAATATTAAATGCCAATTGATATTATAATAGAATAAATAAATAATAATATATAATATAATATTAATATTATAATATATAATATTAATATTTTTCTATTAAGATAGTTTAGCAAAAGATACAGATACAGATAGTAAGAAAGTTTACCAGATATAAAATATCCAGTCACTAACAACCAACTATAACTACTCACAGCCCCCCATAACATATACAATTACAAAATTGGGGGAGTGTTACCAGTTCAGTCTATACTACCTAGACACGATTTCAGAGCTTAATTACATCCAAATAAAATTTACTTCCAAATAAAAATTACTCCCAACCAGTATCCTGGTGGGCATTATCTCTTGGAATCCAGGCATTATTTGCCTGTGCAGTGTTGTGTGCCTCTGGTACATACTCTTTCCATCCAGTAAGCTCCCCTTGTATGGTTTGGAGAGTGCTTGCAGCAACCTGCTCTTGGGACCCCATATGACAACCTTTTAGAAGATTATTAAGATCTTCAAGTTCAGTCGGAGCCAGAAAACTTTGATAGGCATTGATATAATTGTCAGACTGCGCCTCATCTTTGTGGATCAACAGACTACCTTCATGAACCAGCATCATAAATTTTCTCTTTGGGATGTTAAGAACCATCACCTGTGACATAATGTGAAAATGTGTGAGTTTAATATTAAACTCAATAGGATTCCTTTGTTCTTTCTGAAAAACCTCTATGTTCCTGTCCTTCCAAAGAATCCAAAGAACTTCATTTGTTAGAGTAAATGAAAAGTAGTTCATTTTAGAATCAAAGACCTCCACATAGCCAGCAAGAATTTCATTCCAAGACATGCCAAGTTTACAATTCCAAAGATAGGGAGACCCAAGAAAAATGGCCCAAATTTTGCATGCATATAAACATTAAAAAAAAAGATGCTCAAATGTTTCAACTTGATTACAAAGGCTGCAGATAATAGGAGCTAAACCCATAGAAGATAATACTTGACCAACAACAAGCTTTTTAAGCAAAATTTACCATCCAAAACAAACTTTTTTGGGTTCAACTTTGCCCTTCCCCAAAAACTCAAAAAAAAAACTCCCAATTTGAAAAAGGACTAACAAAACCCCAACATTGAGATATGCGTGTGATGATAGAGGATTCCTTTTTAATAATGTTATACAATTGTTTAGTGGATGTTGCAACCAGTTTAGTGCCACCAACCTATTTAATACTCTTAAGAAAAGAATCAGAATCTATTATATCTCCCACCAACTTACCTTTCAAAGCCTTACTGATGAGGGTATAAGTCTTCTTCTGCGAGGTAGAAATATTATACTTAGAACTAATGATATCCCACGACCCTATATGCCCATCCACCAGAAGATCCTGGATCAATGAAATCCCTTTTAGATTCCAAAGCTTAGCAGAACAACTTTGTGTTAGAGCTAGGGGTGGTTTTTCATTATGAGACAACCCCCACCAAATAGAATGGTCACCAACAGTATAAAAAGGAGGACCTCCCACAACACCCTTGTCTGGAATGAACTCTCTCACCTGAATCCATGCCTTCCAAAAAGAGTGGAATTTTTTTGATCCAAACAATTTCAACTTGCAATCCCCCATCATAGTGTCACAAATTGGAACATCCATCCATTGTTTGCCTTTCCTAATGACAAATCTCTGAATATTGTTTCTGATAAGAACTTTCCAAGGTTCATTACCCCATAGTGCTTTGTAGATCCATTTAGCTACCAAAGCAATGCCATGCATTTTGATGTCTTTCAAACCCAAGCCTCCATACTTTCTCTCCTGACAGCACCACTCTCACTTTACACAATGCCTCTTTCTATTTCCACACCCATCAGACCACAAGAAATCCCTAAGAATCTTCTCAAGCATATTGACTTGAGTACTAACAAATAACCATGCAGAAGCATAGTACATATGGTGAGCAAAGAGGACTTTCTGCACAATTTGAACCCTACCAACAATAGAAAGGGACTGAGTTTTCCATTTGATGTGCTGCTTGTTAAGTTTCTCATAGATCCACTCCCACATGCTTGCAGTATTGGGTTCCACAGAGAAAGGAATGCCAAAATATCTAACAATCTTGTTAGGCCCCACCCATTGCCATCCTCTCAGACTTAACCAATCAGGAGGCTCCTTTGACCATCCCAACATAGTAGATTTGTGTGGAGATACTTTAGAACCAGAAGCTTTATAGAAAAATCAAGCCTTTCAACTGCATTGTCAAAATTACCTTCTGAAATTTCTAAAAAAAGAGCTGTATCATCCGCAAATTGGGCATTAATTAGCTCTTCATTATTCCTTTAATAAGAGGACCTAGGCTCTGTGTTCTGAGAATATAGTAAAGAGCATCTGCTGCAATTACAAACAAAGAAAGGGCAATAGGTCACCCTTGCCTAATAGATCTCTGAAGCAAGATAGGTTCTTAGAGAGAGCTATTGACATCAATCATTGTAGAAGACTCCTTGAATAATATGCTTATCCATTTACAAAAATACTCAGGAAAACCAAAGGCTTTTAACATCCCCAACACAAACTTCCATTCCACCCTGTCATATGCTTTTTCAAAATCAAGCGGAATTATAGCCACCTCCTGTCCATCAGCCTGAGCACAATGCATGGCTTCCCAACTGATAACCAAATTTTCTAATATGTACCTTCCTTGAATGAATCCAGTCTGAGTATTAGATATAAAGTTGCAGAGTAGAGGAGCAATTCTTCTAGCTAATACTTTGGCCAGGATCTTGTATGAAAGGTTTAGTAGTGTAATAGGCCTCCAATTTTTAACTAGATTTCTATCTCCTGTTTTGGGTAAAAGCTTAATAACCCCTCTGTTAATATTAATTCCAAGAGAACCTTTATTCATGGCATCTTCATACACATTAAGAAGTTCAGACCGTATCCATTCTATATTATGTTTGTAAAGCTCAGCAGGAAGCCCTATATAATATTAATATTGATATTATAATATTGATATTTATATATATTATAATCTTCATATTAATATTTTATTAATATTGATATTGTAATATTCATATATCTTAATATATATAATATTTATATTAATATTGCAATAAATGAACAAATATTGTAACAAATCTGCATATTGTAACATCCGCTTATTCACATCCGCATATAGTTATCGAATATTTTAACACCTTCCATTCAATATTCCAAATCCAATCAACGTTCAGAAGCAAGTCAACATCGAGGACAAAAAACTCATAACATCTAGGGGAAATTGATATCCAACATTTAATATACAAACAATCCTCCAACGACATAGTCAGCCATTGAACCTTGAATAGATACAAATTCATCCTTCTCCATGCATTAGACTTCGCTTCTGCCTCTGCTTGCCTCCGCATTCAGATCCAAGCATTCAACAAGTGCATCCGGTAACGTAGAAATATATCTTAACCCTTGATGATTTGTTGGAGTTCAAAGGGATTTCCTAACAAATAGTGACACCACATTTGAAGTGCTTGCATAGTGGCTGCAAGTTCAAGCTCACGAGGTGCAAAATATTGTTCATAATTCTTCAGTTTCTTGGATTTGTAGGCAATCGCTTGCCGTCCTGCATTAGGACTCCTAGTCCTTCACCTGAGGCATCAGTAACTACCACAAAGTATCCCTCATGATCTTGTACCCTTAAAATTGGTGCTGTAGTCAGTTTCTCCTTGAGAAGTTTGAAGGTCTCCTAACACTTTTCGGTCCACTCAAACCTCTTCCCTTTCCTTTGAAGTGTTGTAATTGGAAGAGCTATTTGGGAAAAGTTCATAATAAATTAACTATAATATCCTGCCAACCCCATATAACTTTTTACTTCCTGTACATTTCTTGGGGTCTGATCTACTGCTACACCCTTAGCAGATATAATGCGTCCTAAGTACCATACTTCCTTCTAATAGAATGTGCATTTGGGCAATTTTCCAAACAATTTATGCTCCCGTAACCATTGCAATACTATTTGCAGATGCTTGAATAATCTTCATTCATGGAGTAAATCGGAATGTCATTTTGCAACAATAAGATGAACTTATCCAAGCAATCACAAAACAGATTGTTCATAAGATTCGTGAATAATGTTGGGGCATTAGCGAGCCCAAAAGGTAAAACTGTAAACACATAGTGCCCATACTGAGTTCTAAAAGCTGTCTTATGGAAATCTTCATCTCTAAGTCATAGTTGATGGTATCCTGACCACAAATCTAAATTTGGAAACATTGCAGCCCCACGCAGTTGATCAAACATATCGTCAATATGTAGTAAGGGATGCTTATTTCTTATTGCCTCCTAATTTAACATTTGGCAATCAATGAATAAATGAAGGGTCCCATCCTTTTTCTTGACAAATATCATTGGTGCTCCCCATGGCGACATATTGGGTCGAATTAATCCCTTGCTTGACAATTCCTACAATTGTGCTTTTAACTCCATGAGATCGATGGTCGTCATTAGATAAGAAGCTTTAGATATTAGCTTTGCTCCTGGTACCAAATTGATAGAAAAATTGAATATTATTTTTAGTAGTAATTCAAGTAGTTCTTCAAGAAACACATCATGATAATCCTGAAGATAGGGGTGTTTATCAACGAATGATTCTTCTGGCTTACTAACTTTCCTTGATTTAATCTCTTTATGAGTGGTTGTTTCAAAGATCATCATGTTGTCACGCAGCCTTATTTCCCCAGATTCATTTGACTCTTCCATCCTTACTGCAAACAATCGACACCCTTTTCTTTCACTTTGTTTTAATTGCATAGCTAAGAGTCGTACTCTGACCTCACATTGGACACCTTGTAAATAAGTCTTATTTCCAAGGTCATTTAAGCATTGTACTGTTTTAGCAAAATAATCCACTTTGGTCCTATGTATCCACAACCAATTCATTCCTAGAATTATATTGTAGGAGCTTAAAGGTGCTATAAATAAGTTGACTTCCGTTATGAGGCTATAAAGCTGAACCCTAGCCTCAAATAGACATTGCTCTACCTGAGCTCTTGATTGGTTGACATTTTCTATTGTCCAAGAGTTGGCCATGAAGCCAACCCTTTCTGGAAATCTACTTAATAACTTTGGTGGAATAATTTTTTTTGTATTTCCAGTGTCTATTAGTACTATTACAGGGTTCCCATAAAACATACCCGTCGTTTCGATTGGGGTGATCTGAAACTCTTCTTGACTGTTGTCTACTGCAACATGAATTCTCTATTGAAAAGCTACCTGTTGAGATGGAAAAGGATTTCTTTGTTGTTGCCCTTCTTGATTCCTGGTCGAGCACTGATTAGCATAGTGTTTACCGCTGCATGTGAAGCATCGTCTTGGTGGTCCTCTCGTCTCTATGCTCTTGTTGAAAGTTTCCTTTTCCTTTCCGTAATTGCCAAGTATTTCTTGCCCCCTTTGGTTTCCTCTCTATTCCCTTTGTAACCCTTATTGTTTCTCCTGTTGGAGTCATATCATAACCCTTATCATTTCTCCTATTGGAGTCATATCTTTTGCCCTATTTCTTGAAGGTCTGAGAAGATTGCTTCCCCTTGGCCTTCTTTCTACTCTTTTCCCTAATGTCATCATCTTTCTTAAGCCTCTTTTCTTGTCTCATTGCTTTCTCATACACTTTGTTCATAGTAGTAGGTCCAAGAACATCTACATTTCCTCCTATATGGTTGTTAATGCCCATAATGAATTTTTGGACCTTAAGCCGTTATCTTTTTGATACAAGGGTACATATTTTTGTAATTGGGTAAATTTCATCCACTACTCGTTGATTAAAAGTTCACCTTGCCTAAGGTTTTGGAAATCCATGGCCTTTTGGTCAAAAAATGGCTGCGGAAGCCATCTTTGCTTGAAAATTCCTTCCCACAAATTGTTCCCAAGTGTCTATCAACCTTCTTATTCTCCTACCAGGTGAGTGCTTCTCCAGTCAGATTGTAGGCTTGCCATACTATTTTAGAATTCTCTGTATAGCTCTTAAAATCAAAGTATGTTTCCATCTCTGTCAACTAAGATTCAGCAACATCTCTTGACACTGAGCCCTCAAACTTTGGGGGCTTAACTTTTTTAATGTCATCAATTTCACAAACTCTGTGTTTCCTCTTCTCAGTTTGGTTGTGGGTATCCAATCTTTCTCCTTGGTGCTCACTATGAGTGGTGTGGTCTCGTCTATTGAAGCTTTCCCTAAGTTGGGATTCCTACTGTTCTTCCCTAATCTCATTTTGACTCTACTTGCTGTTCAAGGGTTCGGAGTCTCCGTAGGCTCAAACCCTCCTATGTCATCTTTGAATGTTATCCATTCTTTAGATTTTAGGTTCCATCTCTGTATAGCTCTTAAAATCAAAGTATGTTTTCATCTCTGTCAACTAAGATTCAGCAACATCTCTTGACACCAAGCCCTCAAACTTTGGGGGCTTAACTTTTTTCATGTCATCAATTTCACAAACTCTGTGTTTCCTCTTCTCAGTTTGGTTGTGGGTATCCAATCTTTCTCCTTGGTGCTCACTATGAGTGGTGTGGTCTCGTCTACTGAAGCTTTCCCAAAGTTGGGATTCCTACTCTTCTTCCCTAATCTCATTTTGACTCTACTTGCTGTTCAAGGGTTTGGAGTCTCCGTAGGCTCAAACCCTCCTATGTCATCTTTGAATGTTATCCATTCTTTAGATTTTAGGTTCCTTGTAAATATCAAAATACTTGATTTTAAAATTTACTTCACATCATTCCTACAGGAAATTAAATGACAAAATATTATAGGCACAACAAAACTTATCTTTTATTGATAATTCCAATAAGTTATTGAATGTACATCATCATTACTTGCTATATATAAAGCAAAAGTGCCTTCTAAGAGCTATTAACATCACTTAGTGATGAGCTTCTCTTGCCAATCTAAGTTAGAAAAATGAATAAGTTTGTAACCTTGGGCTGGTATTTGATGTTCTTTTGGCCCTTCTAACTCAATTATTTTCTGAGGGTTCTTTGTGGTTGGTTCGGGTTTTAGTTTCAGCTTAAATATGATGGATGTTTTAATTGCTTTTCCTGAAGCTGTCCGCTTATGTCTTTCCCTCTGCAGTCATTTTATAACTTCTGTGAGGGTTTTTCTATCGGAAGGGGCTGAACAACATGAATAGTCATATTTAAGTCTGGTCTTCCAAAGATGAACATATACTGTGTTATGAATCCTTTTCCATTTAGTAGTTCGAATCCACATTCTGGAATCATCAAAATGCTTCGTTTTAGTTTTCTATCTTAAGTTTTACTGGGCGGTGAGCCCTAGGTTAAGTGTGAAACCTGGTAGCTCTGATAACATATGTAACATGCTAACATTACTTACAAGAAATGTAAACATAATCTAAACACTTGTATTCTGAAATATGAACTAATCAATGAGTTTTTTGTTGAAGGAAAGTACTTAAAGATACTTCTTCAATAACCTCTAGCATGATTCATCAGTAAGATAAAACAACAATGCAAGAACATGAATCTAATATGTACATTATCTTTAACTCTACATTTATCATCATGTAATTAAAAGAGCTAAAGAAGAGTTTAGGGATTACTGTAGTCTAAATCCAATCTGGAATTCTCTAAGTACTTGACATGCTCACAAGAGGGAGAGTATCATTGAGGTGCTTTACCTCCCAATCATAGACTTGGCGATCCCTCGCACACCTTCTTATTGGAAATGGCCCGACCCTTCATGAGGGTGTAAACAAGTGTTAGGTCTAATGCCATTTGAACCTGATGTTTTGAACCTACACGACTCTAGTCAGTCACCCTTTGTAGGTATCTCATAACTAGCATGACCTCTGACTAGGTAGTGTATTTGAATCATGTGAACCAACAAACGCATGGGAAGCACTGTGCCACCTGGGCCAAGGTTTCATAGTTGCAAGCACAATTGAATGTGTAGTCAATCTTCACCACCCTACTCAGCTTGTATTCAACTCTTTTCAAGTTATACTGACTTTGCAAAGTCTAGGTTACTTGACATGCTATGTTGCATTCTGTCAATGACTGTGGTGGTTGTACAAGGCTCTAGGTTAATTAGACACCTATAGTCCATCTTTTGTTCATCTTTCTTTGTTTCACAAGCATGGTTAACTACCATTCTTATCATGGTTATAATACTCTTATTAGAGTTCAGATATATTTGCAAGGAGTTATTAGGCACCATGCATGTCCATTAAATGCATACATGCATGTGCCTTCTACACATGTACTACAATATTGTAATATTATTTCATGTTAACAATCTTTTGCAACATTGGGATTTATGTCCCAGCATGATATACTGCTTAGTCAAGCTACTGAAATGCAAGAATACATTTTTAGCAGGTTTACTGACAATCTGAATATAATGCATGAGTATTGTTGTACAATACAGAGTATGTTTAATTTCAGTCTCAACTCAGTATTAAGCATGTTTTATAGTTGGTTCCAATATATAAACTTGCCCCAACTTCCTTTCAGAAAGAAAGAATGGCTTCTTTATTTGTTTACCCTTAGCATAGACTGGTTTTTAAGTTTGGACAGCAAGCCATTACTGTCCTAGTTATGGAAATCATTTCAGAGTTGTAAAAATGGAACTTGAACCCTTTGGACAGAGTCAACACGGCTCCATACATATTTCAAACATGAATTTAAGGTTCCAAAACCCACCTCTCTTGGGCATTCTTCTACATTGACAAAGATTCATGAGAGGTTTCAAAACTTATTAAGTTCAAGTGCAATAATTGTTGACTTGGTGGTCAGCACCTCCTTGGAGATTCGTGACATGGCTTAACCGCCTCCCGTGGATCAGGTTAAATCTGACATTTGTATCGGGCATTGACAGTTCGAGCTTTTGGTGCAACGGCAAATGATTCCAACAATTGGTATCAGAGCCTTGGGTCACGGGTTCAAGTCTCCCTTCAATGGGTGCTGAAGGCTCAGTCGGTGTTGAGGGGGAGATTGTTGACTTGGTGGTCAGCACCTCCTTGGAGATTCGTGACATGGCTTAACCGCCTCCCGTCGATCAGGTTAAATCTGACATTTGTATCGGGCATTGACAGTTTGAGCTTTTGGTGCAACGGCAAATGATTCCAACAATTGGTATCAGAGCCTTGGGTCACGGGTTCAAGTCTCCCTTCAATGGGTGCTGAAGGCTCAGTCGGTGTTGAGGGGGAGATTGTTGACTTGGTGGTCAGCACCTCCTTGGAGATTCGTGACATGGCTTAACCGCCTCCCGTGGATCAGGTTAAATCTGACATTTGTATCGGGCATTGACAGTTCGAGCTTTTGGTGCAACGGCAAATGATTCCAACAATAATATGTAAATGTGATGGAATGATAATACAAGTGATTCTACTTAAGGAAAGATTCTCTCAAAAGGCACTCATGTTTCTGTTAAATAATATGCATATAGTGAGGAAAAGACAGAGAATGATAATAGTCATTCATGCCTGGTGGCATTTGATGGCAATTGAAGTACTAGCAAGCTCCTACTAGCTGCCACCAACTCCCAGACTAAGCTCCCCAACCATTTTCTCTCAAAATCAAGAAGTGGATTATGCTATCCAACTAACTTCTTGGCCGTCTCCTTTCTTTCAATTGGTTTGTCTCATAATAACATATGCCTTTCATTTCCCTTCGATACGATGCATAAAAGAATTCGTTATTCCAAAGTGCTGCACATTCCAATTTGCATTCCATTTCATTTCACCTATGTTCGATGGGTTGTGAAGTTGATTTTCCTCCTAGAAAGGAAAGGTGGCGACTTGTAAGTTTTATGTCTTTAAATAATTCATCGCTTCCCAAGTTTGAAGCATCAACTTCATTAGCTGATATCAACGTTGCCATATTTCATGATCAATAAAGTATTAACTTGATTTGTGCATCCGGCTTCATTAGCCAATATCCCAAATTTGGATATAATCAATTTATTGCAAAATCCATATATTTGAACACGTGTAAATATGTATTAATATGAACTACTTGTATATGTATGTCCGTATATATACATATTTATGCATATATGTATGCATGTGCTTGTATTTCTGAATTGCACACACGTATACATACATACATACATATATATTGTTCAGATATACGTTTATATATGTATTGTAATATTAATTTAAATTTTAAATAGAAGATCATCATAAAATCGTTGCCACAATTCTTATTTTGAATTTAGTTTAATTGAAAGCTCACAATGACATTAAAAGTTCACATTAAAGAATAAAGCCCTAATTAGCTCAACCGACTTTGTAGGGCTCGTCAATCTTGATACCTAGACCGTGACCCACACCACTAGGCAATGAAACCCTAGACGTGTCACTTACATGCTTCATAAGACTTATATGGCAGTTTGACCTTCCAAATGTTTACGCTCTCCACTAGATGATACTCCTCCTCCCTTCTTGGAGGCGATAAAGTACTTGCATCCACTTGTTCACATTAATGTAGTTAATTGGAAACTTGTTAACATTTAAGCACACACACACACACATATATATACATATGTCTATATATGTATATGTATATATATCAAATCATAAATTTAACATGAAATGGTATTTGGCTTTGGGCATATTCCCTTTTTTGTGGGAATGATTGGTTTGTTTGACCTACCTTCGATATGAGAGGTTTACATCTATTGCTGCTATGTTTTCATTTGATTTGAATGTTAGATGTTGATTTCCTTTCAATTCGGGAGTGGTGAAGGAGATTTTACATTACATAGCTTGGTACATGTTAGTGTGGAACAAGGATATGGTTTGATTCACAAATTCTCTCTTTGGTCTTATTCTTTCTGGATGTTTGTATTTCGCATGGTTGAGTGTGAAGGACTTGGGAGAGCTATGGAGACCAGTGGTGAGAAAGATATTGTAGCATATTTGTTTGCAAATGTTAGCATATCAGGTTTCTTTGACTCTATGTAGTAGAGGAGACATTCACAACCTCTAAGTAAGTACTATAGGTAGACTTGGTCTGATTTTATCCATATTCAGATTTGACATTGCTCGTGCAGTGGTAGTCTTTGGATAGATGTTGATATCTTGGTTTGCCAATTATTGATGTACTGATCAGTTTGCATGTTTCATTGGATTACTATGAGTTATGCAATTGTGTGGGCTGATCACCCATTTAGTTGTAGTGGGATGACTGAAATGTTGACTATTTATATCCACAAAATTGTTCTAGTTTTAATGAAGACTTTGATAGTTGGTCTTGTATTACCCCAAAATTGGCATCTTGCAATCCTAATCAATTTTGGTGCATTCCTTCAATTTTCTACATCATCGAAGTCCTATTGTACTAGGCAATTCAGTCTCCTAATTGACGTTACTCGACCTAGTGTCAAATGCAAAAAAACCCTAAATTTGCATTAATTACATATTATATTTAATTCCTAAATATCGACATTTATTGGCTAAATAAACCCTATGATTAATTAATATAATTACAAAAGTCCTAGCACTTTAATTAAATTAATTACACCCCTTTTAGCTAATACACATCAAAAGGAATTAAATAATATTTTAGTTCTTTTAATGAAATATCCTCATTTGAATTTAATTATTCAAGTAATTGGAAAGGCCACCCATGTGGCTGTATTTCATTTATTTTATTAAATAATCCCTCCAATTTGTTTCACCTCCCACCAAGGAGACGAAGGGTTGACCGTTTCTTTGCAAGAAACTCTTCAGTCTCCACCCGGGCTCTTATATATTAGAGACCTCTCTTTCCTCATTTGAGGAGGCAATCTTTGAGCATCGAATTTCCGTCGAATTGTTGTCTCATTCTTACATTCTAAGCTACTTTTGCATTGCATAATTAGAGTAATTCCATTTTATTAGTATAATGATGCATTCTCATACTTAAATCTAGTTTCCTTACCATGTTCTTAGCTTAATTCTCATTTTATTACAAGTTTCTTAGATTACTATTGCATCCTCATTCTAGTTTGCTTAATTTCAATTACAATCATTTTTTTAGCATTAGAATCCTCCGTTTTAGAGCTTGGTCTATGGTTGTTGGACTCTCAATTCTGAGAGTTATTCAAAACCCCACCTAAATGGATAATTCATATTCATCTTTGTGTGTGATCGATAAGTAAAGACTATGTTGAAGTCTATGGCTGAATAAGAGGTCCACATTCAGTTGTAAACATTTTGGCGCCCACCGTGGGGCAGAAAATTGATTTTTGGCCTCATTAATTCTGAACTTTTTTTGAAAATTCTGCACTTTGTTCGTACGGCCGTACAATTGTGTACGGAATCTCGCGCTAAGATTCACACTATGTCATGCGAAGTTTTTCTATCTCTGGCATTTCCTCGTGTGAAAAAGGTGTTTTCTCGCGCGAGACTGTTCATTTCCTCGCGCGAGTCCTTATATCAGTTTTTAAATTTTTTTTCAGTTTCTGCAAAATTTCCTGTATTGTTTTCTAACATTTATTACTTGCTGTTGTTTTTCATATCTCTCTTTTCTGACACAGCATAATAGTGGGCTGCAAGACGTTTGATGAAGACATAACTTACTGACGGTTTGCTTGTAGGATGTTTGTCAAAGCTATCTCAAAAAAACATTCTGTTTGTTTACCGCTTTATTCACATAGTTTAATTAGGGCCTTGTGAAGATTTCTTAAGGGTCTTGATAGCAGGATGGGGTAAGAGGCTCTTCATTACATGGAAGTGATGCCCATGGATGAATCCGAGACCTAGATTTTGCTAGTATGATAGATACTTGGGGAAGCAAGGAAAGGTAACGAATCTTTAGCATGTCCATTTGTTAGGGGATTATGCTCTTCTCTCTTTGAGAGAACTAGAAACCCAAAAGCTTGTGGATTGGTTGAAGAGGAGTTAGCTCAGTGATAGACATGTCTGGTGTGTTTGGGTAAGGTGAAGAGGTAGAGAAGTATGCTCTTCTCTCTTTGAGAGAATCAGAAAATCTGACTCTTGGATCCAAGCCAAAGTCCGTGTCACCTTTAGCGGGCCTGCCGGAAGTTGAACCTCCGGGAACGACCCAAGTGAGTACACACCTATTGCCGATGATTTCACCTCACTATAATAAAGTAGCTTTGTTGAGTCTAAAGACTCCAAAGCCATGTTAACTTCTTTCTCTTGATTCATGACTATCATCTTGAGAAAGCTCTGTCCGTTGTATTGAGCGACACTGCTCCCAGCCTTGCTTGCGGGGGTGTACAACTTTTAGGTGTTGGTGTGGTTGCGAGGCCCTAGCCCTGTATCGGGGGCATCGAAGGTTAGTGTGAACAGAAGAACACTAAACACTTTTTTAGTTAGTTGCCTACCCGGATCACCTCTGAAAGGAGACATAATCTTTGCGCAGGGAGAGGGAAAAATCTCTCCCCTAGATTCTCACCATAGGCATGCACCTGGACGTTTGAAGGTGGTATGACACTGACCCCTGCTTCAAGGGTAACCTTTGAACATATATTATTGAGTCCTTGGAAACACCGAAAACACGGGTGCCCTCTAAGGGGTGACACCGCTGTGTGAGGTGAACGCATGCACATAAGTTGTGGGGCATGGATTTTGTCTTCTCTACCATTTTTTTTGTAGGGATAATTGAGTGATTGTTTCGAGTCTTAAACTGTCCAACATGATCAAACTTGTCAAAGACTCCCATGATTCTTCCGAGTTGCTTTGTCCTCGGTAGAACTATTTGCGACTACTGATTGCGTCACTATTGCTTGGTCCAAACTTTATGCTTGTAAACGATTGGCTTCAAACATTCAAACTGAGATTTGCTGATTCAAAAACTGTCCCAAATCAGTCCGAAAACTGGAAATTCTGCCAGAGAACGATTCACGCTATGTCTCAAAATCTGATTTTTGCCTCGAAAACTATGTCAATCTGTCGAACCCTGGCCTTTTCCCGCGTGGGATTTCAAGATCCTGTGCATTTCCTCACGCGAGACAGCACATTCTCGCGCACAGTTTTGCATTTCCTCGCGCGAGACAACATTTCTTCGCGCGAGACTGTCCCCTGATTTTCAAAACAGCGAGCTAATTTCCATCGACTAGTCAACTTTTTGTCTGATCTGGTTCTTGTCTGGGGTCTTTCTGCCTGTTCTCTTGTTGTCCACTGCTTGAAACTAGGTGTCTCGGGTTGAGAATCGAACGATTACTGCTTAAACTCACATTGTCTCTTTGTTGCCTGTCCTATCCTACTTTGCTTTTGTACCTTGCGACGTGATAGTCACATCTTGGCTTTTCTAGCCTTACTCTCGACGATTCATGCTGGGTGCATTTCACCTTTATCATCTTTTTTGCTATCTCAGAGACAGAGGTTTGAGCATAATCCTAAGTCCTCTCTCGTTACTTAATCTTCGTCTATGACTGTTACGACTAGAAGTGGCAACGTCTTCCCCATACGTGGTATTGGACAAGGTATAGGTAGATCTCGTAATCAAGGAATAGGTCATTCCGAACCTGTGACGCAATCTGAGCGCTACAAAGGTTCCTCACGTTCATCCTCACTGCATGTTTCAAAAGAGAGCCCACCTCGATCCTCATTTCGTATCAGTCGACCTCGCATCAGACATTCGTTCCGTATAGATATCAGTCCGAATCGGAATCTAGTGTTCCAAGAGCGTTATAATTCGTTGTTTCAAACACAGCCTGACTTATTGTTTCAAGAACATCATAACCCATTGTTTCAAGACCAGCAAAACTCTGAAAGGTCACTTTCTCGAACTAGCCCTATTGACTTTATCAACCCTATTGACCCTTTCGATCCTATCGACCCTATCGACCCTTTCGACCCTTTCGACCCTATTGCCACAACCTCTTGGCATACTACACACGCTCATACTAAGTTTGTGCACATTGCACACTCGCATACTGACAAGATGGGAGACCCATTCCAATTCCAAGAGGGTGAATACAACAGAAGTCATGATCAGTCTCGAAATGACCAACGTCATGATCAATCCCAAAATGATCAGAATCAGTACCAATTCTGAAAAAAATCTCAAAACGATCAGCAACAATATCAATATCACTCTCAAAATGACTAGAATCAATATAAATTCCAAAGCATTTTTGAAATTCTCGGTAATGACGATGAGGAGATAACCCAAAACGACATAGATGCCGCAAAAGCCAATAAAAGTCTTCTCAAGATGATGGAAATTCTCCTTGTAGAAGAGAAGGAGAAATATTTTCTAGAACTGGCTAAACAAGGAGCCAAGTTACCCCCAGATTTCAAAGTAGAGACACTTGTGGTCAAAGAAGAGGAATTCGAGACTGCTAAGCTGCAAAAGATGGTCCGAGATATGCAAGACCAAATCAGTCAACTTGTGAAGGATAAGGATAAACCGACACAACAGTTCATGCTGGAAAACATCTGTCCTTTCCAATTCGATAAGAATCTTAAAATGCCACCTTTTCCCAAATGTGTGGAACTCCCCAAGTACGACAAATATCTGGGTACTACTGATCCCCAGGATCATTTGAGAGAGTTTGGTGCTCTATCCATGGAGTTCATACATGATCAGACTTATCTCATGCGCCTCTTTCCTCGTAGCTTGGGTGGGTCAGCTATGGAGTGGTTCTCTCGACTACCCACTAGTATCAAGACTTTTGACGAGATTGCCAATTTGTTTCTCCAGCACTATTCACACAATATCCAGCATCCAGTCAATATCCGAGATCTTTGTAATCTGAAACAGTGACAAGGGGAACCTTTCTTGACATTTCTCCATAGATGGAGACAACTCTGTACAAAATATCCCCGCAAACTACTTGAGTTTGAAAAACTCGACATCTTCTTAGATAATCTCGTCCCCGATTTTGGATATCAAGTACAGTTGCAAGGTCCCCTAACTTTCGATAATATGATTAAACAAGCCGTGAGAATAGAAGCATTTATGGTCAAGAAAGGAGAGTTGACTTTGAACAAGGATAACAAACAGGGGTCTTCCTCGAACAAAGACAAAGGTAAGTTTGTCAACAAAAACAGAGATGTTGTAAATGATGGAGTTGTTGACAATGTGACCCCAAAATATTAAAATGATGGAATTGTAAATGATGGAGTTGTTGTAAATCTTATAATTATTAATAAAATATATCTATTATTACTGAGCAAAAGAACACACCTACAACAACTAATGAATGCTCACTCACTAAAACCAGAGACTAGAAATTGTGAGTACAACACAATACTTGTCGTTGAATTAAGAATACAAGATCTAACAAATCAAATGAATGGAACTGCATACAAAGCTCCAACTACACTTTCACTAAAATTTGCAATTCAAAGTCTAAAATATTTAATTAAAGCAATTTAATTTACATAATCAAGACATGCGAAAGATGACACAAAAAGGATTGAGCATCATTGAGGCTTTCTCTAAGATTCCTTTTGCAAATAGAAAAAAGAGCTAAAATTATATCCTTTAGAAAAATAATTATCATTATATGAGCATTTTTATTTGCCCCTTTTAAGGACAACTCATGATAGTCCAATGTGTAACGATATACCTTTTATCGAATTAGAAAGGGAAGCCCCCTTGAACAATACTAAACTCATGAATTACTTCATGTTGGATACAATTGCATATATTCCTCTCACTTCCCCACGTTAAATCACCTTTGTCACTATTTGAAGTGAGCTTCCCTTTTAATTTGTTCCCTTAAATTTTTGTATTGAATGACCTCCTAGGGAAATCCAAATTACCTCTTTATCGGGGCCTCATCTATTGGTTGTAAAGGTTTGAGAAAGCCAAAACACCCATTCTTTCGTTTCTTCCCAAGATTATAAACCCTACCCTGGTTACCCTAAAGTTTTGATGGACTCGCACCATGGCTTGCCCCCATCCCATATTCCTCAAAGTGGATTAGTGGTTTCTCACTCTCCCTTGCAACCCAAGGCTACAGTCATGGATAAGCCTGATCTTGCCCTACTAGCGAAAATTCTTGTGCCTCTTGCTAAACACCATACAATGTCCACCCTAGTCTACATTCACTGATTCCTACTAAACATAAACTTGTTGACAAAGGGAAAGTTATTTTGGAATAGGGCCCCTTTGGTACAAACCTTACTCCCAATCCCAATCTTCTGGCTAAGTTCTCCATGACTAAACATCCTATGTTTGCAATATGTAGCTACAGGAGTTATCTTCATACCTGTGATAGTTATCTTTGTCTGAAAGAGTCATCTCAATTCCAAGTTTCTGTTTTTCATTCTATGTGCCTTATATGATTGTAGTCAGTTGCATTTCTTAACTGATCGTCATTCATATTCTCAGCGATTATACTTTCTTTCCTATCGTTGTCTTTAGGCATTGAATGGTTTGGGCTTTTCATATTCTTGCAATGAAGGGTTGGTCTGTTAAAGACATAGAAGAGTCATTGCATTTTGTAACGGCAGTGTCTTCATTTGACACGGGAGATTAACTTAGAGCGCCCGTCTTTTTGAGTTTGGATGGCAAGTATTCTGATGGTGATCGACAATTTTGTCTAAGGTGTTTCAACATCAGTTGATAATAGTCTTCTCGTATTTTCTGTGACTATCTTGAGTGATTATTTTGTGACTATTGTGGGTGTTATTATCATGAGTGTTTATTATTGAGAGTTCTGATTTTTAGATCATTGTGGGTGTTTGTTGTTATCACTGTGTGTAGTTCAATGTTATTGTGAGAATATTGTGTATTGTTCATTAAGTGTGTGCAGACTCAGAGAAGAATTTGGTATTGTTTCACTTAGTAAGCTTTGTAAATTCAGACTCTTATTTTTCAATAAAATAACATTTTTGGTGTGGCTGGGTTTCTTTCCCCTTGAGTTGGGTATTGGCTAAATCGTAAACTAAAACGTAAAATGTATAAGGGAAGTTTGAAAAAAAAACTGTCCCCCTTGGTAAGATTTGCGTTTTAGTTTTCGATTTAGACGTTGCCCTTGGGTTGAAGGGTTTTCCCATGGTAACTCTGTGTCTTGTGGTCCTTCCGTGTTATCTATTTCTTGCATTGTGCTATTTCTGCTATAAAAATCAACATGGTATCAGAGCAGGTTTAAGCAAAGCCAAGATCAGATTCATTCAACGTCAGTAAAGCCTTCTTACTTTCTTCTCAGCTGAATTATTCTTTCTGATCATCCAAGATGGTGAATAATCTCAAGGTTGAGGATAGGCTTGATGGCGCATCAAACTTTACATCTTGGAAATTCAGAGTTCTCATTACATTCAAAGAAAATGATCTTCTAGAATATGTGGAGATTGAGGTGCCTGAACCAACTAATGAGGCTCATAAAACTCAATGGAAGAAGAATGACATTAAGGATAGGAAGTTTTCAATAGACTCAATAAAGGGTCATTTTGTGCCAATCATATCCAAGATGAAGACAGTCAGAATCATGTTCAAGTCTCTTCAAGATCTATATGAGATCAACAATACCAGCAGAGCTCTTGCCTTAAGACAACAACTCGATCATTTTAAAATGGCTAGAGGAGAGTTAGTCATTTCCTACTTTATGAAGATTACTAAGTTAAAAGATCAACTATATGCCATTGGAGATATAGTTGAAGATAAACACCTAATCATGTTGGCGATGAATTATTTTCCTCAATCTTGGGAGTCCTTCATCCAAGGCATTTGTGGAAGATTTGAAATTCCCAAGTTTGATTGTCTTAGAGCTGATTGCATTCAAGAGGAATCTTGGTTGATATCTAGAGGAAATGGAAGAAGCTCTCATAATGAATAAAATCATGTTCTTGCTGCTCATACATTTAGAGGAAAAGGAAGAGAAAGGAGAAAAGGAAATTTCAAGAGGAATAGAGACCATAATTCCGATTCAGCTCCTTGACCAAACAAGAAGAAGGATTACTCTCACATTCAATGTTTCAAATGTGACAAGTATGATCATTTTGCTCGAGATTGTGTTTAAAGATTTAAACATCATGCTTCTACTGCAAATTTGGAGGAATCCAGTGACAACTAAAAAGGATTTCTCTTCATCTTAGCTCTTTCAAGCAATGTTCAAACCGACAACAACACTTAGTGGATTGATAGTGGTGCTTCACGTCACATTACAGGATATCAAGAGCATCTTTCTGATTTGGTAGAAAGAGAAACAAATTTACAAGTGATAATTGGAAATGATGCACGTTATTTAGTAAAAGGTGCTGGAGCCACTTCTCTTCAACTAGATTTTGGCATCCTGCTTCATTTGAGTTAGGTTTTGTTTGTTCTAGGTATCAAAAGAAATCTGATTTCAATTTTAGCATTAGAGGACAAAGGCTATCAAGTTACATTTTCTGAAGGAAAAGTTCTTGCTTGGTCAAAGAATGCTAGTATCAATTCTGTCTGTGTGATTGGTGTTCGTCAAGAGTCTTTACAAACTTTCTCTTTGTCCAATCCAAGCATTAGTGCATGATTCCATCAATTCAAGTGAGCTTTGGCATAGGAGACTTGGTCACATACACTTCAAAGCTCTTCCATTCATGGAGAAGATGATTACTGGTTTACAAAGCTTAGTCAGGAACATGATGGCATTTGCAAAGGATGTGCATTGGGTAAGAATGTTAAAGGTTCTTTTCTAAGTAGTGAAAGTAGATTAAAAGGTGTTTTGGATCTGATTCATTCTGATTTATGTGGACCAATGTCTTTGGCTTCTTTGAGTGGATTTTGGTATTATGTAATTTTTATTGATGACTATTCTCGAAAGACTTGAATTTTATTTCTTGAAATCTAAGGAATCTAAAGAAGTACTTTGTAGATTTAAAGAATTTAAAGCTCAGGTGGAAAATATGTCTGGAAAAAGGATCAAGGTTTTGAGATCCGATAATGGAGGTGAATACATTTTTGGAGGCTTTCAAAATTTTTGCATTGAGGTAGGGCTTAAGAGGGAGTTTTGTGTCCCTTACAACCCTCAACAAAATGAGGCTGTTGAAAGAAAAAACATATCCATGGTTGAGGCAGCCAAAGTAATGATTCGTGATCAAAATTTGCAAACTTTTCTTTGGGCAGAAGCTTCTAGAACTGCTGTTTATATTTAGAACCGAAGTCCTCATACAATATTAGAAAATATGATTCCTGAAGAGGCCTTCACAGGTGTTAAACCTGAAGTTAGTCACTTAAGGATCTTTTGTAGTCCTATTTATATTCATGTACCTAAAGACAAAAGATCTAAACTAGAACCATTAGGCAAGAAAGGTATATTTGTGGGTTACAGTGAGTCTTTTAAGGCCTACAGGATATGCATTCTAGGGAAAAAAACAAATTGATATCAGTAGGGATGTATCTTTTTAAGAGGAAGTTGCCTTCAAAAGATCAAAAGGGTCTTCTTTGGATAGCAAAGAACAAGAGACACCTCAGGACATGGACATTTATCTGGACCATTCGCCTGAGATTCAAAGGGAGTCCACTGAAACATGAGATATGTTAGATTTAGCTGATCCCATAGAACCTTCTGACGAAGCAAGCAACATCTCTTCGAGTAGAAACAAACCTCTATGGGCTATACAAAAAATGCAAGAGTTAGAAAATTATGCAACTCCTCGTGGTACTTTTTGAGAAAGCAAGAGATGACAACAATTTTCAAAATATGTGGCATTAATGAGTCATATCATCCTTCTAGCTTTGAGGAAGCATCCAATCAACAAGTTTGGAAATATGCCATCTTAGAAGAATATCTGTTTATCATCAAGAATTTTGTTTGGGATATTGTTCCAAGGCCTAAAGAAAAATTAGTTGTCTTCCAAGTAGCTTTTCAAGATCAAGCATGCAGTTGATGGAAGTATTGAAAAGTACAAAGCAAGATTTGTGGCAAGAGGTTTCTCTCAAAATGAGGGTATAGAGTATGATAAGACTTTTGCTCATATAACCTGTTATACATCTATCAGGACTATATTGCTATTGTAGCAGTTAAAGACTGGAAATTACATCAAATGGATGTAAAGACTACTTTTCTTAATGGTGTTATTGAAGAGGTATTTATTGGACAACCATATGGTTTTGTGATTCATGGGAAGGAGTCTATGTATATAGATTGAAGAAGGCGTTGTGCAGCCTTAAGAAAGAACCTCGTGCATGTTATGAAATGATTGATCAATACTTGATGAGCTTGGGATTCTCCAAGAATGATGCAGATTCAAATCTTTACTTCAAGATAGTTAATGGTAAAGTTTTAATTCTGGTTCTTTGATGATTTATTTCTTACTGGAGAAGATAGTCTCATTGTTAAATGCAAGAAAGACTTAACCTCTAAGTTTGAGATGAAGGATCTTGGTCTCATACATTACTTTGTAGGACTGGAAGTGTGGCAAAGATCCAATGAGATTATTCTTAGTCAAGGGAAACTCACTATAAATATCTTGAAGAGGTTTGGGATGCTAGATTGCAAGGCCATGGCTACTCCCATGGAGACAAATTTGAAGAAGTTGAGAGTTGCTGTAGCTAGTTCTAATTTGTTAAATCCCACCGTATAGATAGCTGATTGGATTTTTGATGTATTGAGTGAATAATAGACCAGATATTTGTTATGTAGTGAGTGCACTTAGTCAGTTTATGTGTGAACCAAGCCATATTCATTTAGTTGCAGCCAATAACATCTTGAGATACTTGCGCGGCACAACTCGATTTGGCCTGAGTTATGCTTTAGATGTAGATCTGAATTTATAGGGGTATTCTGATTTTGATTGGTGTGGAAGTGTAACTGATATGAAAAGCACTTCTGGATGTTGTTTCAGTTTGGGGTCTGCCATGATTTCCTAGTGTAGTAGGAAGCAGAGTTCTATGGCCCAAAGCACTGCAGAAGCTGAAGATATTGTAGCATGTGTAGCTTCTTAAGAAGCAGTGTGGCTTCGGAAACTTCTTACAGGTTTGTTTGGTCAAAGCATTAGAGCCAACTGTGATTCATTGTGATAATCAAAGTTGTGTAAAGCTTTGTGTGAATCCAATATTTCACTATAGAACAAAACATGTGGAGATCAAATATCATTACATTAGAGATATGGTGTTGAGAAAAGCTATTAAATTTTAGTATATTTGCATTGATGAACAGACGACTGGCATTCTCACCAAGCCTCTCTCTCAAGTGAAATTTGTACATTTTCGAGACAAGCTTGGAGTTGTGGAGAATGCTGTCCTTGTTGAGAGGGAGTCTTAGCATTAGTAATTTTTTTTATTATATGATAAAATGCATATTTTTCTGAAAGGGAGGAATATGAGTGGAAAGCCATTGAGATATGTTGCTATCTTAAAATGCATATTTCTCTAAGAGAGAAATATGAGGTGTTATCCCTTGAGAGATGTGCTCTTTCCACACATGGGAGTAGCTATGGTGGACATTATGTTGAGAGATTCCATGATGATATCACATTGATTGATTCCATGATAAGAGCCTTGTATATGCTCCTTCCATACATTGGAGTAGCAATGGTGGACATCATGTTGGGAGATTCCATGATGACATTATTTTGAGTGATTCCGTGATGAGAGCTTGTACGTTTCTTTCCACACATGGGAGTAGCCATGGTGGACGTCATGTTGAGTGAGTCCATGGCGTTATCACGTTGAGAGAATCTGTGATATAGATTTTTTTTGTTTTCTCACAAATGGGTGTAGGCATTGTGAGTGTCATGTTGAGAGATTCCATAACATAAGTATTTTAAAAGATATCTCCTTTGCTAAGAGGGAGTGTGGCGATATGTAGCTGCAGGAGTTATCTTCATACGTGTGATAGTTATCCTTGTCTGAAAGAGTCTTCTCAATTCCAGGTTGTGGTTCTTCATATTATGGGCTGTATATGATTGTAGTTGGTTGCATTTCTCAGCTGAGCATCTTTCATATTCTCAGCTATTATTCTGTCTTTCCTATCATTGGCTTTAGGCATCGAATGGCTGGGTTTTTCATATTCTCTTGCAATGAAGGGTCGGTCAGTTAAAGACATGGAAGGGTCACCATATTTTTTAACTGCAGTGTCTTCATTTGACATGGGAGATTAACTTGGAGCGCCTGTCTTTTTGAGTTTGGATGGCAGGCATTTTGATGGTGATCGACAGTTTTGTCTAATGTGTTTCGGCATCAGTTGACAGTGTTCTTCTTGTATTTTCTGTGACGATCGTGAGTGATTATTCTGTGACTATCGTGGGTGTTATTATCATGAGTGTTTATTATGGAGAGTTCTGATTCTGAGATCAGTGTGGGTGTTCATTGTTGTTATTATCATGTGTAGTGCAATATTAATGTGAGGAGAATATTGTGTATTATTCATTAAGTGTGTGCAGAGTCAGAGAAGAATTTGGTATTGTTTCAGTTAGTAAGCTTTGTAAAATTCAGACTCCTATTTTTCAATAAAATAACATTTTTGATGGAGACATATGGCTAGAGGTGGAGAATTTTTTTGCCACCTTCCAGAACCAGGAGAATCTGTGGAAGAATTTCCATAGCATGCAAAAGAATCAAGAGCAGATGAAGGAGAACTTTTCACAGGTGGTGGTCTTCAACAAGGAAATGATAAAAAAACACCACTTCAAGTTTTTTATTTTGTAGAGTGAGCTTCAGGAAAGGCATAGGGAGGTTAATCAAGGAGGCCTAATCAGAAGAACAAGGGCTAAGACCCTGGGCCAAATCGGTGAAACCACTGCTTTTGATGTTTATCCCCTCGAGGTTACATTTCAAATCAATTTAATTTCTTGACCATGAAGTGGCAGGCAACTAATGGATTTCAGAAGCTGCCTGATAACAGATAATTTCCATGTTTTCTTGTTCTGTTTTATTGCTGTTTTGTTGCTGCTCATCTCCTTTTTGGCCGTTTTTATCATTTTGGTGTTTTTTGATAGTCCCATGCCTCATGGAGCTCTTTCCATTTGCCTAATGGCTGCTGTTTTGTTGAAGGGTACCGGCTCTTCCAAAACCCCAGTTCTCCCAATATAAAAAACGATACTGAACTCTATAACCCTAAGCAATTTTTGGTTTTCAGTATGTGATACAAACAATCTTAACACAATCAGTTGCTTTTTGGTTACTATGGAATGACACAAGGCTTATGAATATTTCCACTCAAGATAGAGAGGTTTTTAATATCTTTTGCTTGAAATCTAACACCTACAAAAGCTAACAAACTTTCACTCTCTAGCTAAAAGTAGAGGCTAGAAAGGATGAGTATAATACAGAACTTGTAATTGATTTAAGCACACAAGATTTAGCAAATCAAATGAATGGAATTGCATACAAAGCTACAACAACCACACTTACCAAAATCTGCAATACAAAGCCTACAAATTTCAATATAAGCAATTTGATTAACCTAATCAACACACACAATAGACCACACAAAAAGCATTGAACAATAATCTTAGCAGCAAGTAGGAGTAAAATTACCTTTCCTAAATCTAAGTACCAGTAACACTTTTTATAAGTTTTTACAAGATTTTTGCATGCGACTTATCTAAGATAAATAAAAACCAGACTGAAGTTCTTATGCTAGAAGTTATTGGCTTGCAATTAAAGCAAGATCAAAATGCAAAATTGTCTTAAAATACATTGTCTAAAGCTAGAAAGCCTTAAATAGATCTTGACTAACCTATCAAATCCTAAGACACACCTTATAGCAGGTTATCTAAGAATATCTATCTGCCAAAAACAAACAGCTGAAAATAGTCGATCTGATGTATGAAAAGTCTCTTGTAGTAACTCCAATGCAACTTTTTTGTTCCAACTATGGGGATGATCCTCAAAACAATTGTGGTGACTCAAATCTGACTTCTTCTTTAGAATTTTGTAAAATTCAGTGTTTTTGAAAGCCTAGACCTTATAAAGGATGAAATTGTTTATGAGACAAACCTGCAACATGGCATTTTGGTAACCCTACAATATGATCACCTTCACACAATAACCTTTGACAAAAAAATTATTCTACTGACATAGCTCATCCAATGAAGCATGGAGGAGATGATTAGGTTCTCTGCAATGACTGAAAATCAACTGACAACTGCCAATATACCTGCATCCAACTCTTGAAAATGGAAGACAAGCACAAGTTGGCTGCATGGAAGACCTGCTGAAACTACTTGTTACAAAGCTTGAATAGCCTGCTGAAAAGAACCCTTGTTTTTCTATTTTGAAAGACCATGCCATGAGAAGGCTTAGCATGCTTTTGGAAACAACGGGCTGCTCTGCTTAATCCCTGTTCAACACTGCTGTAAATGATTGAAAATAGAGGCCAAGGAACAATGTGCTAGTAGTGAATATGCAAAAAACTGAAATATCTGTTGAAATCTTGCTAAAATCCCAAACATACCAATCACACTCGATGACCTCGTTGTTTAATCTATTTAAAATTGAAATCTCACTTTCTTGAACTAAACATTATTTTTGAACATTTATAAATTTCTTTAGTTGGATAATTCACGTGCTTGTAGAAATTTCAACTATCTGGCTGTATGTTTATGCTCTCATTCCCATAACAATCATTTTTGGCTTACATTGTCTCGGTTGACCATTTTGGGATATAAAAATATGTCTAGAAGCAAGCTTCAGGACATTTTATGATCTGTGCACAACTGCAAGCATTTTGCAAGCATCAGCAAGCATTTTGCACTTGGCTTGTTCCTGTGAGCCTTGCATTCCAGCGCATATTCCTCATATTGCCTTGTGCTACTGCACAAATACCTGTATTGCTTTATGAAACACACATGAGCTTCAGCATCTCTTTGTGCTACAGTGCATCTCTTTGCAACACCTTGCACAATTTGCACAGTGAGCAGCGACTGTCTGTGTTGTCTTCAGTCATGTATGTGTATTGCTTGCATACAATCTTGTCTACACATTGTGTATATGGAAGGTCAACTGCTATAAGCCCAACAACCATCAGAAGTTGGAAGGTCGATTGACAACAGTAAGGGAATGTGAACTATTCTTGTAACTGCCTGCTTCTAATATATATGTAAATGTGTTGTACAAATAGAAGATAAGCATTTGACTCTCATAGAGAGAACACAGAGATGTAGAAATCTAGGCAAACTAGTTTTCCGTGTTCATATCTTTCTGATCTTGGGAATCTTCATTCTCAGCCTTGATGTCTGTATTAATCTGTTTTACACACTGTTTAGTCTTTCATTTTATAGAAATAGGGTCAATTGCTAAAATCTTCCGTACTTGAACATTTGTTTTTTAATTCTCAGTTTGTTTTCCATTATATGCTTTATGAGTATGTCTTTCACTAGCTAAAGATAGGATTGCACTCAGATCATTTTAAGTGCCACTTAAAGTCATAATTTAGTGATATTCATGCATAACATACTCACCAAGAGAGCTCTTCAAACATACTGTTTGATTCTGTGGATTATGCATGCCTTACAATTTTTTCTTTTCATGGTTGCAGGAAGGGATGGCTTAACCCACAATATGTTGGAACTAATCCATACTCACTGGAAGCGTCAGCAAGTTTGTAAAATAAAGTGCAAAGGTGTTCCTACAGTAGATATGAAAAATGTTTACCGTAATCTTGAGGTTGGGATTATTTTGGGCAATCTTAAAGAATGCCTATTTAATATTTGTCTTTCTTTTATAATAGAGAAATGCATCTTTTTTAACTTTAAGGAACAAAATAATTAACAAATAATAGTTGTGTCTCAAGAGGCATTGGTATAGGGTGTTGGTTAAATGTGGTGTTCTGTTCTTGCTAGCAAGGCTCAAATTCCGCTGGGGTGTTATTGTTGAATGTTTTTATTGGGGACAAGGTCCCTCATTTGTGACCTCATTAGTTTAGAGCTCTAGGTCAGAAGTGTTTACCCTTTTTTGAAAAGAAAAGAGGCACTGACTCAACATCTTAAGGACACTTGAATCAGCTTGACAAGCAAAGAAAACTGATACCAAGGTAGGAAATTGATGCTATCAAATATTTGTATCAATGCTTGGAATGGAAGGAGAGCCTATGACATCATCATATAACACTGCCAATTGATCAAGAAAGAATATGATGTTAACAATTGGGGACTTTGTAGTACAAATAAAGCATTATTGTATTGCTTCTAGTTATGTTTTGTTGGGAAGTAATATTGTATTACTTCTAGTTATATCTTGTCGGGAGGGTAGTTAGGAGCGAGGAGGTGCGTCCGTTGGTTTTCCCAACCAACCGACTATCTTATAAGCACTTCGGTCTTTGATGTAAAGGGGGTTGGTTTTTGGTACCAATAAAGAATATAACATTTCCTCACCATTCTGGTATTCTGGTACTTTGGTTTATTGGTATGGTATTATGGTGTTATGTTGCTCTGACATTGATGTTTAATGTACTATTGGTACCATTGATACTAAGTTCTATTCTATATCCTTTGTCTGTATAACCATTCTACATTTTGGCGTCGTTGTTGGAGTTTGAACTTGGAGGTCTCGGCTTGGGCAGGATGGAGTAATGGGAAGACCCATTCTACCACGTGTACTCATAATGAATAGTGACGGAGAAGAGGAGGAAATAACAAGGGAAGATCAAGTCACACGAGACCTGTTATCGGCTTGGGAAGTCTCAGTTGACCAGTACGTGCAAAGGGAAGCCTGAGAGCACAGTACGGGATGAGCTTTCAGTGCCACCAGCAATGTATGATCTACTTGGACAAATCCCTCGACTATTGGCAAGAAACCTAGTACGTGTGGAGGAAGAAAGAGAGACTGGAAGGGAGAGGAGACAACAAGTACTCCACCAGTCGACCAAAAGAAGCACATGGGAAATGAGGGAGTGTGACAAACCAAGAAAGACAACAAGGCACTAAAATAATTCATGCCCCTGCTTCCAAATAAGTATCCCAAACGACGGCTGGAAGAAGAAACTGAAGGGGAAGCCACAAGGCGGATCCTAGGGTTATGCCAAGAGGAAGAGAGGCATCACTATTTGAGAGGCTTGGCCAATCCATCTCAAAATACAAGCCAAATTGAGGAAAAGCTTATTGAACACACAATAGAAGGCCTAGCCAAATTAGCCATTTCAAAAACTTCAGGAAGGAAGGAAAGGGGCAAGAATCTTGAAACTCCGACATGTCGGGAGCAACCACGAGGTGGGCAAGAAGAATCACAAAGGGAAATAGAGAATATTAGTGCAGGAGGAGGGAGCATCCCGGTAGGAAGTGTTCCGATAGGAGGGAGCGTTCCAGCAGGAGGGAGCGTCCCGGCAGGAAGGAGCATTTCGGAAGGAAGTGTCCCGGCAGGAGGGAGCATCCCAACAGGAAGTGTCTCGGAAGGAAGCGTCTCAGCAGGAAGTGTCCCGACAGGAAGTGTTCCGACAGGGAGCATCCCGACAAGAAGTGTCTCGGTAGGAAGTGTTCCGACAGGGAGCATCCTGGTAGGAAGTGTTCCGACAGGGAGCATATCGACAGGGAGCATCCCGACAAGAAGTGTCCTGGCAGGAAGTGTCCCAGTAGGGAGCATCCCGACAGGTAGTGTCCCGACAGGAAGCGTCTCGGCAGGAAGCATCCCGACAAGAGGGAGCATCTCGACAAGAGGGAGCATCCCGACAGGAAGTGTCCCGGCAGGAAACATCTCGATAGGAGGGAGCATCCCGGCAGGAAGTGTCTCGGCAGGAGGGAGCATCCCGGCAGGAGGGAGCGTCCCAGCGGGAGGGAGCACTCCAGGAGGAGGAAGTGTCCCAGCAGGAAGCGTCCCAATAGGAGGGAGCATCCCGGCAGGAAGTGTTCCGACAGGAGGGAGCATCCCGACAAGAAGCGTCCCGACAGGAAGAGTCTCGGCAGGAAGTGTCCCGACAGGAGGGAAGAGAATGGTAGGAGTTAAGCAAAAACTCCCTAGATTCATTGGAGATGGGTCGGAGGACCCTGCACACCACTGTAAAATGTGCATCACCATATGGCAGGCCAATGGAGAAAATGATGCAGATCAATGGTTACAAGCCTTCCCAGCCACCCTAAGGGGGATCGCTATTGATTGGTATACAGACCTGGAGGCCAGCCAGAGAGCCACCTGGAAGGATCTTCGCACTGCGTTCGAGGAGGAATTCAGACTTCTACGGGATGATGATGAGATAGTCATAGAAATCTATAACACCTGACAAGGGAAAAATGAGTCGGTTAGAAGTTATACAAGGAAACTCAGAGAATTGATAGGGAAGTTGGATAACAAACCTGCGGATGGATTGAAAAAAAGATGGTTCATTGAAGGATTAGCCCCTTCCCTGAAACGGAAAATGAAGATAGTGCCACCAGCATCTTTTAAAGAAGCATGCACCCAAGCTATGGACATAGAAAGCGAGAATAAAACTTCCAAGGCTAAGCGACAGGGAAGCGAAAGTGAAAGTTTAGAAGAAAGTGGGGATGAATCCAAGACCCTCCAATCCTTGAGGAAAGACATGATGCGGCTAATGAAGGAAGTGGCCGGTAGCAAGGAAGAAAAGAAAGAAGGGAGGGAACTCTGGTGCATAGAGTGTGAGAAGGAGGGACATACAAAAGGGACTTGTTTGTGCAAAGCCTTCTGTGACATATGTCAGGTGTTAGGACATGCAATTAAAGACTGCCCCTACAACTTGAAGGCACGAAATGCTCAAGTATTTTTCACACAAGGAGAACAATCCACACCACCCGTCACGCCTCCACGTAACACTAATACGGAAGCATCACCAGGAGGATACTGGAACAATAGTCGGGGAAGCAATAACAACAGTAATAACAACACACCTCGGAGAGCAATCTAGTACGACTCTAAAGGAAGACCCATGATCCAATGTAGGTGATGTAACCAATGGGGACACTTCGCACGAGATTGCCAGAACGGGGGAGGGAATGAAGGAATGTTGTGTAAATGGTGTGGACCGGGCAACCATGAGGATGCCAATTGCCCTAAACAAAAGGGGGTAAATAGGCTGGACATTGCAGACTCTGAGAGGGAAGTATTGGCCATCACAAGAATGCAAGCTAGGAAACTTGAATACCTGAACATGGCTACAGAAAGGGAAAGATTTCAAGAAGCCACAAAAGACATTAGGCATAATACAGAGGAAAGGAGAGAAAGTACGGCTAAAACCCCAAACAAGGGGCCTGTACCGAACATCATGAAACAAGTTTTGGAAACTACCATCCCCATAAAAATTATAGATCTGTAGGAGGCAGTACCTCAGCTTTGGGTAGCAATATCACAAGGAATAAGGAATCAAGAGGAAAATCTCAGGAGGGAGGAGAAAACAGAGAAACCAGAAGAGAAACCAATGGAGAAAACGGACACCCTCTTCACTATTGGGACAGGAAGGACACCCACAGTAGTGGAAATAGAGATAATGGGATGTAAACTATCTAACACTATTGTGGATGGAGGGTCTGGTGTGAACGTCTTACCAGAGGAGACTTGGAAGGCTATAGGGAAATGCACACTCTGGCCACCCACATTCCAATTAGTAGGGGTAGATCAACATGGAATCAAGCCAATAGGATTCTTGATGGGACAAAATGTAATAATTGGTACGCAACAGTTCCTCCTCGACTTTGTGGTGATTACTTTGGAAAAGAAAGGGTACGATGCATTGCTTGACAGAGGGTGGTTGGTTGCAGCAAAGGCCACCCACAATTGGAAAAAGAACACCCTATCCATAGAGGTGGAGGGGAGAAAATACATAATAGATTTGAGGAATCAGTGTGTAAGTCAGGATCTAGCATCCGACTCAGAAGGAGAGGACATGGAAGGAGTGGAACCAGATGAAGAGGGAGTGCTCCGACTGGGTGAATACTCCGAAGATGAAACTAGTTCCCTTAATGGCCTATTCCACTGGCAAATGGGGGACTATGACGTATTCCAACCAGAATGCAACATGTTGCAAATGCAGGAAGGAGAAGAAAGTTACCCAGAGGGGTACAAGGAATACAAAGAGGGCACCACAACCATCAATGACAAGCCAACACACATATTTGATGAAAAGGTAGAATACAAGGAGGCCAAAGTACAAAAAGAGACACATCCCATATGTCACTTAGACATAATAAAAGAAATAAGAGAAAAAGCAATGAAAAATTAGAAAGGAGACGAAATGAGGGCAAATCCTAACATCTACAAGCCTTATAGAAGAATTCAGTACCACTTCACACTTCACTACACTCGGGAGAAGAAAGTACGTCCGTACAAGATCAAGCCAAGAGGAGGCGTACAGAAGAACACACGTGGGAGCACAGCCAGTCGATTAGACAACCAACCCATGTACGGAGTACGCATAGGCTGTACGGAAGACAACACACAGGAAGTAGGGAAAAAGAACCCGTATGACGTACGGACAAACCGCACGAAAGGCAGCACAAGGCCATACAGAAATGATCACAGGGCCGTACGGACGGGTGACAGCTCGTATGAAAGGCAACTTGTACTGAAGGGTGCTTGTACGGAAGTGGTCACGCACGAGAGAGGTCACCGGCTGTACGGAGGGCAACACGTATGGGTTGCAGGAGAGCCATACGACAAGCCGTATAAAGATGGAAGTTGACACAAGGCCGTACGGACCGCAAAGCCGTACGACGTATGAACTACATGGCCGTACGGAAGAAGGGCATAGGGGTTACATAATTGTACGACGTATGGACGGTGAGGCCATACATAGGAGGTGGTTGCGTGATTGTACCAAGGTCGTATGCCATACCCAAGAAGGCCATACTCAAGTCAGTCGTACAACAGGAGGTGGCCGTACGCAAGGTGGAGGAGATCGTACGTTGGAAGTAGAAGGCCTTACACAAAACGGTTGTGACAAAACAATTCATAGAGGCACATGACAGTTGGTGAGGAACCATAAGATGGTGAAGATAAGTGTGAGAAAGGGGAAGAAGATGACAGGCCAGAAGAACAAAGGGAATGTCTCTGAAAGACCACAGCTGCCAAGATCAGTTTTGAGAATTTAATAGGAAGTGAATGTCGCGCCTGGTGGGAGAATGAAGAGGACATAGCAGGAATCCAAAATCAAATAGGGAGCGGTTCTGGAATGATTACATTAGAAGATAAGGCAGCAAGGTTCCTCAAGGAGTTGTCAGCCATGGAGCAGGCCACTAGGGAAATCATAGAGCAGGCCAAGAGCCAGAATATGGAAGCCATAGTTAGAGCAGCGGAGTCCTTGGCAGGATTCATGAAAGGAGCATGCCATACAGAACGGATCCTATTCCAGCAGAGTGGATACAAGGGGGGAGAAATCGCTGGAACATGGACAGCCCCAGGCATTGTACTGCAGATACAGGGGCAGCCACCGCTCAGGCACACCCTTGTAGAGATGGAGGGAGCTTTTGGGAGGACTTACTTGGAGCTTAAAGAAGAAAGGGATTTGACAAACCGCATGAAAAAGGAATGGGCAGAAGAAAAGGCTATGTGGGAAGCTAATTGGCAGATGGAACGAGCTGGACTGGAAGAGAAAGTAGCACTGGTTGAAGCGAAAAAGATGGATGCTTTACGAGTCCTCCAGGGAGTTCGAGCCAAACAAAAGATTACTGAATGAGAACTCTTACGCATTCGGGAACAAGCTTCGAATCCAGGGATGTCTTCACAACCCAATTCTAAAGCCTAAATTTTTTTTTTTAGCATTGTTGTCGTCTGGAAGATGACTTTTTTTTTGGGGGGGGATAAATGTAGTACAAATAAAGCATTATTGTATTGCTTCTAGTTATGTTTTGTTGGGAGGTAATATTGTATTACTTCTAGTTATATCTTGTTGGGAGGGTAGTTAGGAGCGAGGAGGTGCGTCTGTTGGTTTTCCCAACCAACCGACTATCTTATAAGCACTTCGGTCTTTGATGTAAAGGGGGTTGGTTTTTGGTATCAATAAAGAATATAGCATTTCCTTGCCATTCTGGTATTCTGGTACTTTGGTATATTGGTATGCTATTATGGTGTTATGTTGCTTTGATATTGATGTTTAATGTATTGTTGGTACCATTGATACTAAGTTCTATTCTATATCCTTTGTCTGTATAACCATTCTACAAACTTATCCTGAGCTAGGAAGGCCTTAGTGGACTATCCTAGGAAGAGGCATGGAACTTAAATTGGGGCCTCTCCTAACATTTAAAGCTTATGAGAAAAATGCTATAAAATGTGGTTACAATATTACCAAAAAGTAAAGAATATAGTTCAAATTAGAAAGAGTTATTTCCTTAGTGTGTGGATACAAAGTCGGACCAAATCTAGGGTAGTTATAACTTATGGGCACTTTGATGCTAAACATAGTCTCCAAACTTGCACAACAGAGCTTTTATCTAAGAACATGTTCTAATCAACATTGTTAGAGTCTACTAATGTTTTTTTTCCACTTTAAACTCTTTTTGCCTCTTGCATGTGGAATATTTATTTCCTTAGAAAATCTACCCAAATGGACCCATAAGATTGTTGATCCACAAATCAATAAAAAGACAAGAAAAATTTCTAGTGGACTCATAGAGTTGTTATGTTTGACCCACAAAGTATTGATGCTTAGTGCTTAAACTCATTATTGTTGAGCATTTAATTGTCACACCGACATTATTTTCTTTGTGTTATGTTCCCTTTTTGAGTAATCAAAATAATTTAATCTTCACTTGCTTGAAATAACTTTATTTTATAAATAAGTGCAACTAATATTTTATCATTCAATTAAAAAAAAGCTTTTCAAGGTGATATTAATATATAAGTTCAAAGTAGTGAATAAAGTGCAAAAGGAAATATTAAAATAAAGAAAAGGTGAGATTATTTTATTGCCCTAAAAGTGTCTTTGAAAGGAGGAGTTTTGGGGAAGAGAAGACATTCTTGGTATTTTTGGTTTACAAAAAATTTAGGGATAGGTGAGCAGTAGTTCATCTTTTGCCCTAGGACAAAAACCCTATGGGAAAATTGGTTTTGGGGATGAAAACCACCCCAGTCAATCCTTGGTGGATTCATAGGTGCACTTAATTTAGTGATTAGAGAGATTTAGCAACTGGATCTTTAGGGTAATAGCTATTTTGATATTGAAGACTTTCTAGGTGTTGTATTTTAGCCCTTCCCAGTTTAAGTTTCCAAAAATAGAAAAATGGTAATTATTTCTTAATACAAGGGAAATTGGTGAGAGTTATGAAGCTCAACACTGAGGTTGGACCATACAATGAGAATTATTAATTTTGGGTCTGTATGGGCATACAATGAGGTTGGACCAATGCGGCTTAGGCCTGGCCTAATTTAATCTCAAATTGCCCCATATAAAAGGAGGCATGAAGCCATTTTAACCCATTTTCAATTTGTTTTGCAAGTCTGGTTCGAATTATGGGTTCAACTGCTACTTTGGGGGGCCAAAACTTCGAATTTTGCGGTCATATTGTCAAATTTAAAGGGGCAGATGCAAGCACAATCACTGCCCTTCGAAATCTGGTCTGTACACTTCGTTATTAACAGCCTAGAAGGCCTTAACAAGGCCTTGCTAACAGCAGTAAGGCAGCAAAAAGGGGTTCCTCATCTATGATGGGGTGGTGTTGTGAAAACCTCACAACAACCTAGTTTTATGATGTGGTTTGGTGGTAACCATGCGGGGAGTTACACCTTTCATTCATAGATAATCTATCAAGTTTGCAATTGCAAATGATTTGGCATTGATGGTTCTTCAACTACTAATAAAACAATTTGCGAAAAGATAAAGGGTTTAGAAAGCTCAACTAATTCTAACAATGCAAGACAATATTGATGGTGAGATGAAACTAAACCAGTCCTTGCTTCGCCAAATTAACTATGCATAGGAGGGAGGGCGCAATCTTCTAAGGATGCATGGATGATTTTCATATTGTCAACACTCATTCAAATACCTAATGGTGACACAATCCAAATGAACATTTCTAATTGAAGTTAAGTGCTTGCAATTAGTTAAGGCCAACCTCACACTGTTACTTGCAATCAACAAGTACCAAAAGGTATGAACTTATGTTTCACAATAATTCACCAACAACAATATCTTCCATTTATCTACTCAACTACTTCTACTCAACATAAATTAATCCTATTCTAAGTGAGGAAATGTAGAGGCTATGCAACACTCCAAAATAACAAGTAATCCACCATGATGACAACAATGAATTTGAAATTGCTTTGGCAGCATTATAGCAACAATTTCTTCAAGTCTCCCCCTTTACTCTAACTAATGAATTTCAAATGAGAAGGCTTTGCCTTTTAAGAGAGCTCAAGTACAATGGATGACCTAGATCGGTTTGAAATCAATAGCCAAGATTTTGCCTTCTATTGGTTACAGTATTATTTTTAGCTTTGTCAATTAAATTCAGGTTTAATAGTGATATTTGCTAAATATAAAAAATTAAATATTTTTAGTTGTATTTGAATAACAAATATTATTTTCATGTCTTTATGCTATGCATATATGTGAGCCATTGGTGAATTATTATAAACAAAAATCAGTCAATAAAATACAATAATATAATTCAGTCCTATACTAGTTCCCATAAAGGTTTTAGTAGAAGATTTTGACCAATCTATCATGTAAATTTTGAGCTTTGGACATTTTGTCAAACATTTGATACCTTAGTTACCGGTGCGTAGGTCTAAGGCTCGAATGCAGAGTCAGATGCGTCCGGAGTCGGATGCTTGTGCGGATGCGGAGTTGGTGTGCACAGGGAGCACATACTGTTGGATCCTTGGTTGGAAAAATTGCAGGTCATTTCCCTGTGTGAGCACGTCATTTACCCTCGCGACAAAAAAAAACTCTCTTGCTATCAAGGTGGTGTTTTTGACACAAAAGACGTGGACCAGGTAAGTCGCGGGGGCTTGGAAATAACTAGGTTGACCCGAAAAACGCGGGGGGTAGAAGAAAAAAATACAAAGGTCTTTGTTTGTAGAAAACGCCGAACAAACCCTTGAGCGGAGTGGGACCTGTGTGACGTGGCCAAAAAGCTCCAAAAACGTGGCAGTGAATACTTCCAAGAAAACAAATATCGGGCACTTGGTGGGAAAAAAAAAAATCTTCTCTGACTGGGCTGAAGGCACCAAAAAAATACCAAAGGCTGCCGAAAATCAATGAGTTCACAGAATATCGCTGTGATTTGTTTATAATTATAGCATTTGTTCTTTTCTTTTTCTTTTTCTCTTAGTTTTTTAAATAAAATTTGACATATAAAAATATTAATAATATTTAGCAATATATATATATATAAATGCATCCAACCCCCCCCCCCCAAAAAAAAAAAGTTCGCACATCCATGCATCCTATTCTCGTACCCACACCCGAATCAGTAACTTAGTTTGATACAATTACAAACAAATTGGCATTCTCATTACACTTTGCCTCAAAGCAATTATAGTCCTGTGTGCTACATCATTCTGGAACATCCTACTTGACATCCTTGTAGGACAGTCACTTCCGCTGAATGACACATTGTGATTATTGTAACAAAACCATGGTTTAATTGCTTTCAAAGTGCTTGTGAGTTATTTTGAGTGGAGATTTTCTAGTGCCTACTTGGCAAGTTTTCACATTGAGTTCTTGGTATGTTTTGAACTTTGACTTGTTTTAATACTTGGTGAGTTTGAGGGCAAAATATGCACCATGCTAACATGGAAATTCAGATGCAGGAAAAATGCATTTTGGACATGTTTTTAATTTGCCTTTATAGGCTTTGTGTGTCCAAGGGGAATGATGTTAGCATGTGATCATTCTTGAGTGAATTGGAGTGGGTTTATTGTGGATTCGAAGAGCAAATTTGAGGAATTTCAGGTTTCTAGTTTAGTATTTGAATTAGGGTGAAGGAGGTTTTGAAGGGATCAGAAACCCTTTACAAAATGCTGCTACAAAGATGCATACAACCAACCAGCAGCCTATTACCAGCCAAAAGGAAGACAACAACGAGCCAAAAAAAGACCGGCACCAACAAAAAGAGCCAACAAGAACAATGCCGAGCACAACCATTGCATATTTTTTAAAGTTTCAACAAACTCCTCGAGTTGATTGATGTTACGTTGCAAGTTAGTCATATCCTGCACATCAGCTTTGGCCGCATCGACAAATTTTCTCACACTGTCCTGCGTATGTGTACACGGTCCTTTTTCAGCAATCCCCTATTTACCCTTTGTCAAATTCACACCCACAAAAGCCACGCTAGAGGATTGAAGAGCACACGAATATACTGAGATGGGGGGATCAAACAATATATCAAGTTCAACAGATGTTTACTTTTCAAAACTTGATTACATTCTATAGCAATTCTTAATCAACCACACCTGCAAGATCTAGCAATTAATAATACAAAAGAACACAAGCTTTACATGGAACCCATTGTGGGAGAAAACCACAACAAAATATTGCTTTTGTATTGAAAAATCCTTACAAACTTTGTAGGCACCAACCCATAGGAGATACCAAAACCCTCTAGATGATTTCAGAAGCACCAATCCACTAGAAGCACCAACTCCCACAACTAAGCACCAACTTAGTAAGAGACACCAATCTCTTGGAAATGAGGCACCAACCTCTCATTCAATACTAGCCTACACTTAAAATGGTGTTCAATTAGCTCATTCGATACCACTCTTCTTCTTGAATTTATCTTTCTCAAATGACCTTTAGATATATTATATTCATTGAATCATTATTCTTCACTCTTAATATATTATTCATAAAATTTGCTTAATCCTCTCTTCATTTTATTTGAACAAACTTTGGATTTAATAATTCCTTCTTTATTCATTTTACTTCAGGTTATCTCTTCACTTCTTTTATTGATGCGTCTTTATATATTTACTGCCCTCTTTAATTTCATTTGCTCCATTGCTCCATTATTTTTCTCCTTGGATGATCTTTATAGATATTCAATTTTTGTATTTTTCTCAGACATCTTTACACACTTCCACTCATTCTTTATATTTTTAATCATCTTATGTATCCTCCATACACATCTTCATGAAAGGAAGCATCTCCTTGAATAGAATTAACCATAGTTGGAAAACTCAGACTCGGCAAAAACTCGCCAATGCCTAAAATTTTTTTTTGGAAAAAATCAGCTAGTTTTCGGAAAAACTCGACAAAAAACTCGGGAACTGAAAAAACTGCTTAAATTTAATTAGAAATGCATTTTTTTTGCAAAATTCAATGAGAAGATGCATCCAATGAGTCAATTAATTAGAACACAAAAGAAACAAGCTGAGTCTAGATATATTTAAACGCAAAGTGGGTACAAATCGCATTCTCATGAGGAATGCTGATGGCTTGAAGCAAAATAGTAAATAGTTTCTGTAAAACTAATAGTAAATACATCATTACAAATTTACAATTACATCTTCCTCTTTCCAGCTCTAGTAAAAACTAAGGGAGAGGTACAACTAGAGGGTCTAGTCCTAGAAGCCTGCATTGGGCGTGATTGTGTTGTTATATGGAGCCTAATCAGACTCAAAGGTTAGTTTTTCCCCACTTCTATCAGCGCGGTTTCCCTCCAGATTTCTTCAACGGGGGTTTGGGGGCAGCGCCCCCAAGATGGGGTCAAGGGGCAGCGAGAATTATTTTTCCCCCTCTTAACATAAAAATGAACTTGATTGTGCTTCTTTTTTTGCTTTATGCAGTTATGCACAGTGGCGATCGAGTTTTTCCATCGGACTCGCCAAGTCAACATTCCACTTCTAATCGATTGCAATCAGCTACCAAGGGCTTGGAAGTCTCTTTTCTTTCCTCATTGCCAAACACAAATGCTCAAAACATAAAAATGATTAAAAAAAGGCTGTTTTTTTTCCTTTAGCGGCCAGTATCTAGCTGCAAGCGAGTTTTATCACGGACTCTATGAGTTTTTGTGGAAAACTCTGCGAGTCAAACTTGCGAGTTAATCTGGGAAAAACTCGCCGGGGTAAAAAACTTTGCGATTATTCGGGACTCGACGATTAGTCAGCGAGTCTGCCAACTATGGAAATAACTCTTTTGAAAAGACATCACCTTTTATTATCTACCCTTAATGCTGAATGTGGCCTTCTAAATACTTTTAATTATTTTCAAAAACTGCCTTAAAGATAATTGTTTTGGTTGCATTCTTTCACACAGAGTCACTGTCATTTTGAATGTTAATTGCTTCCCTACTTAATCACATTCATAGTCTTCTTAACCACATTTACTGTCTTCTTTAATAATCACTTTTTAGGAATATTAGTGGCTGCTGCGTATTAAAACATAATTGTTGCTCCTTAAAGACATTCGTTGCTCTTCATAATATAGTTGTTGCTCTCAGATTTAATCGCTGCTTACTCTTTTTTATACTTGCTGTCTTCTCTGTTTTTGTGCATTTTGATTTTGGCTTATGTGACAGTCTTATATGGTTTTCTTTTGATCACTGTCTTTTTGGGTGACTTAATTTATTTTTATTTCTGCTTGTTCTTAATCTCTTCCTTCATTTCCTTAATACCATTTATTATTTTAAATTTATATCATCTTAATAAGGTATTGCTGTGATTGAAGTCTTACAAATTGCTGCACTGGTGACTCATTCATCACACTCTCTTATCATGATAAATCTTTCCTTTAATAATGAATCTCTGCCTTTAAAATTCAAACCCTTGTTATTCTTCATTCATATTTGATATATTATAATAGTTGGATATATATCTCTTGGACTTGAGTGCTTGAACCTTAATTTGTATGCCTTTAAATGTTTGTTTATTATCTTAACACAAACATTTGAATGTCTTCTATCTCACATACTTTTTCTTTGGCTTCCCATAGCTGTTCATTTTATTTAATTTGTCTTGATGATGGTGGTAAGAATATTCAGACTTGTACCTCATATTAGGATTTCTCACTTCATAAACTTGACATCAATGACAATAACAATCTCACCTTGACATCAATGACAACTATTCCAACAAGGAGTTCACAGTTTGGTGCTTCTACCACTTCTCAGAAAGATTTTTGATGCTATCGACACTGTTATGGATGGCAATGTAGCTAGTTGTAACCATTTTTTCTAGGTTCTCATAAACCTTGTTCATTTTCTCGTGAAGCCCCTTTATCTTGCATTCATAATCACTTTTCATATTGTTAAATCTTTGCCACTTCCTCCAACATTGGCAACATCTTATCATCCTCATGCATCTCAAGGGTGTCCTCATTTTCTTGAAGTGAAGCCATCTTACTCTGCAAAGAAGGAATTCTTATGTTAATACTATTAATTTCCTTCAAAAACCATTTGGAAAGCCTGAATTGGCCCACAACCGCATCCCTAGCAACACAAAGGAGGTCATTAGAATCTTCATGGTTGAGCTTGAGAAGAGGGGTATCATCTTACCCTTAGAATTATCCTTCACTATATCACCATCCCATATTTTGATGATTTTCCCTTTGTTAGCCTTGGGTTTTGTTTTTGCAGAGGTGATCGAGTAGTCAGATTTGAATCCATCAATCTAGGACATGCAAGATTTAAACCTTTTCTTCTTAAATTTACTCTCACCTCAAGAGGGGAAAATGAATGGGTCTTCTCGGAAGCCGTATCCTCCTCCCTTGTCTTTGTATCTGAATGATTTGAGCTTATATCAGAGTAATAGATAGTAATTACGGAATACTCCTTGTGAGCCCTAATGTTGTGTAATATCCCCTTTTCTAGGCTATTAATTTTTGATGTGTTGTTAGCCCATTTTGCCTTGGTCCCATGGGCTAATCGGGATTTCACAAGGATTAGAGTGAGTTTTGGTCTAGGCAGTTCCGGTTTCCGGCCAATCAGGGTTGTTTCAGCAGTTTCCAGATACTTACTATTTATAGTAAGTCAGCAGGGCTTAGTATTCTTGGCATTTTAGGGTTGGACTAGGAGCGTCTCGCCGAGACCTTTCCAATGTGCTATCACACATGATTATTTGAGTCCATTTGATCAATAATTTAATGCCTGAAGGTTAAACGATTTATTAATAAAGCGACTATTAAACTAAAGTACATATTATTATATGTCACTTCATTATTAAAAGAGCCCTTTATTCTCTTAAGTGGAAAAATGATATTTTAAAGGGGAAATAAAGAAACAGAGAAAGGAATATGAAGAGTCACAGGGTTGTACTTAAAAAGAGGAAAGGGAGCTCATTTGCATTGTGCTTGGATTATGTTTTGATTTTCTTCTCTTGGAGAATTTGGAAGCTCAACTCTCAGCCGGTTTGAGGACGGTAGCCCTCGAGCTTGGAGGCAGTGGATGGAAACCCATTGTCTGCTGGATATATCACACGGGTATCTCACTTGTGCTTAAAATCTTTATTTCTTATTATCCAATCTGGCTGTAGTTTCTGTATTTACGATTGGATCTTTTTATTGTACTGCTGAAGATTGAAATGCAATAATATTTCTGGGACTATTTTTTATGTAGTTATTTTCAGGTATTTTGCTAGATAATTGGAAATCAACTGCATGCAAATACTGTTTGAAATATTTGTGTTGAAAATCTAGGTAAAATATCCATTAGGGATATTACATTTTGGAGGTAGAGGGAGAGGGCAAAGATTTCAAGTGCTCAAGTATAAGGAGAATAAAGTCTTCATGCAGAATGGTTTGTGTAGGATTTTTCCTATGCTCCTTCATATCACACTCTAGTGAAGCAAAGAGAAAAAGGAAAGGAGACCGGTTGTTTTTGCCAAAAATGGTTTAATAGGATTTGACAAGTTTGTGTTTCTCGTTCCCCTTGAGGAAGTTTTACACTGCGTCCTCAGAGGCCTGTTTGTCTTTGAAAATCTTCCTTCCTTACTTCGGAAGAGCAGTTATATCAGTGATGATCTCTTTAGTAATGACCAACTACTTCCCAATATCAAAGAAGGTACACCCTTTCCAACACTTAAAGAAGACAATCGAAGCTTGAGGGTCATGACCATGGAGTCTTTCCAGTAACAGCTCCCCTCTCCAAAATTCTCCATAGTCGGGTGTTCCTCTTGAAACCATTGCAATTCAGGGGTTCAACCCTGTTTCTATGGCCTCCCATGAACACAAACAATTGTAGGAGAATCAACTTAATGGTGACCCACTTCTTTCTCCGCACTCTCGTAGGCAGAAATGGAAACTGAAATGCAACCCACTACCTGCCTAACTAGTTAAATCAAGAAACCAAAATGCCCAAAAATGTGGGGATCATTACATGAGTGGGCATTTCCAAGAAATCATTAATGTGACCGACCATCCACACAAAAATCATAAAAACCAAGGGCTTATGGATGATGGGGTAGTAAAAGAAATCATTTGCCAAATCAACTCCGATCATGTGAAATATCATGGCTAATAATGCATTTACCATTAAGGGGGAAGGGGTCATGGAAATTTTATCATTGCTCCGCAATGGTAGACACCCCTTAGGAATCAGCAAGCTTATTGCCATGGTAGATATGGGCAATATGACAAACCTCAAAAGAATTAGTGAGATTAAGGGAGTCTTTGGTAAGTGCCTCTATGGACCAACTTAGCTTTTGAATCTTCTTAAGTCATAGGATTATGTTAAGTGAGTCTCCTTCAATCCAAACACTTTTTTGGCCCTGAGAATGAGCAAGTTTAATGGCAATATAGGCCGCTGCTGCTTCAGCTAGGTGATAGGTTTGGATACTCAGAGGGAGTGCCACTGCTGATATATGCCTACCATTTTTATCTCTAAACACAGCTTTCTAGGTTAGTTATTATTATTTTTCCTTATTTTCTAAGCATGTGAAATTCTTTATAACATCTTTGTTTTCCAATTATAATTGCATTGAATTCAATCTACGTAATTTTTGTTGTTACTTTGCACATGTTTTTGTGAATCAAATTGTTAGTTTCTTTTTCTTGAGTATAAGGTTTATGTTTTATGTAAAAAAGTGTTATTTTTGGTAAATTAATTAATGCTATTGTTATTCAATTACAATAATATATTTACATGATTGGAAAAAAATATATTCAAACTGTTGTATTTAAAAAAAAATAAAGAAAAAAGGATAGCTTTGCAACCAGATTTTAAATGGTATTTGGATTGATTTCAGGAGAAAACTGGAGGAAAAATTATTTATCGTATTGGTGGAGTTGTTCATCTTTTCCGTGGCCGGAACTATAATTACAAAAGCCGCCCAAGGTTTCCCCTGATGCTTTGGAAGCCTGCAACACCTGTCTATCCAAAGCTGATTGTAAGGGCTCCTGAAGGACTGACAGGGGAAGAAGCAGATGCCTTGCGAAAGAAAGCACGACATTTACCAGCTATTTGCAAATTAGGTAATGTGTACATGATGTTGATTCTAAAGCATGGGTTCTTTGTCTTAACCTGCCAAGGTTTTCTGATTTGTTGAAATGATGAAGTGAATCATGTACATCTCAACATAAGTTGTCTTTCTTTCAGTATTTGTCAAACAGGGACCAAAATGAGAATGTCTGCAATCAAATGTCATGTATAGGGCCGCAATGTTGTTTTTATTCTTTTTTATGTTTCTATTATTGAAAAAGTGGGATCTCACTTTTGTTTCAATTTTCAATTACTTTAGAGGCCAGAAAATGCTGCAGTCTTTCCTACGTAGAAAAATAGTAAGCAAATCACACAAGCAACATGCCTTGGATGGATTTAGAGTATAGTTACAAGACTCAGAATTGCCTCAGACTCAACAAGCTGTCTTTGACCTGGACTTGGATTCATTGCTCAAACTTGGCCATGTCTTCACAAATCAGAAAATCCATGAAATGTAGAGATTTTAGAGGATTTAAAAGTATGATCGTTCAGCCATAAATAAATAAAGTATACAAACACAATAAACTAATCAAATAGAGGCTACTTTGATCACATATACAAGCATACATTGATCATAGTAGTATAAAATCAGATTTTAACTCAGGGAAACAATATTTTTAAATAAATAAATATTCCCAAGTGTTTAAGGTGTACAAAACTTGCGGATATGATATCTATGGCTTCATAAACAAAAATCACAATATGGAGTCAGGAACCATGTTATAAGGGAACTTGTATTTCTCAAGCCCACATTACTAGCTCTATGTGGAGTCATGTGCTTATATCTCAGAGAAGTTTGCAAGTGCTACCACAATCTTAGAAGCATTATTTACAACAAGGTTTGTCTTAGCGAAGTAGAAATATAAATGTGATAGCTGCGTACTTCTCCAGTTCTACTTATGCTGTATGACAGGTTATGAGAGTCCCACTATCATCCAAACTCTTTTCCAAAAAGTGGTGTTGTCCCTTTTTCTTCACTTTTTAAAGACTCAAAGGTTCTGAGTAGATAAGAGTCCAATTTCATTCAAACTTTGCTCCCTAAAAGCTTCTCTCCTTTACTGATTCCTCCAATGTCACATCCCCTGTTTAAAACTCTAATTATGATATCCCCATTTTGAAGTAAGATTTAATTACAAATAAAAGTTGAACAATTGAATAAATAATAATAAAAGAGAGCTTAATTAATAAATAATAATATTAACATATAAAAACAGATAAATAATATAATATATAATAATTATAATATAATTACAATATAAATGTAATATGATTATAATATAATATAAGATAGATAAATAAATAACAAATAATAATAATTTATTTCTTATGTAAGATTTTAATATTAATCTAACTTTCATACTATTAATAATTTAATATCTAATCATTTTAACCAAATTGAATATTCAATGTTTAATGTATTTACTATTAACATAACTGACGGCATACCAGAAGACATATCTCTCTAAAGTCTAAAGAGATGTCACCAGGGTATTTATGGGAATAGATTCCCATTCCAAAGATATATACGGGGGAAGATATCAGTAATTTAGACAGTGATTGAAGCATACAAAAGGGAATGAATAAATAGACTGGGACATCGAGGAGGAACCGCTAGTGGCTTGTAACATCCAGTGAGCAATAATAATATCACATTCAGCAGTCAGCAAAGGAGGATAAAGTCAGCAGTGATAATACTAATGGAAGGGGGTAAAAAAGAGAGCAATCGGGAGAGGAAAGGTAACAAAGTATTAAAAGGAAGATATTATAGCAAAGAGACCAGGTACGTATGGGTACACTGTTATTAGGCTTGGCACTTAAAATAGTATATGAATATGAGTTAGACATCTTTAATGATTTCTTTACAACATTTCTGCATTAATTCTGATTATAATTACAGCAGTCATAACAATGTCTGCATACCAATAAATATCAAAATCTCAGGTAATTACTTCTGCATATTATTAATATAAGAGATTATGATATATATATATATATATATATGGTAATAGAAGTAAAATCAGAGTATATAACAAGAGTACTGATTCCAAAAATAATAGAAACATATAATATGTGTTGAATATACTTCAGATATAAAGAATATAAAATAATATAAAATATATGTGATATTCTTTACCGGAAGAGTTAAAAGGGAAGTGAGTTAAATATACATTGCTGACATAGATCACAGAATATTATATCTGAATCTCATTAGAGATCAAGAATCATTATGCAGTCTTATTTATATTTTCATTATGAAATCAGAATTATATGTATATACACGAGATCTAATATAAATAGACACACACATATTTGAACTATATGTTTGAAGCATATAATTAATATATCAGAATGATCCAATACATGTTATGCGTTAGTACTGTCTTTATTAAGTTATAAATGTATAAGATAGATTACATCATGTTAATAGTATATTTGGTCTATGAATGTATATTTGTGCTCTTGTTTCCTTTTTGGTGGTGCAGACCTAAATCAAAAATTATATTTTAATTGGTAAAGTTATATCTCTAACTGTTTTACAATTCTTATTTTAATGGAATTTGTGATTCTAAGGCAAAAATTAGGGCAATCCCAAAAGGGAACATTACAGGAGCATCTTCCTGCGAGCCTGAGGGGAACAAGAAAATATATACTAGATTTATTTCCTCCAAACAGTAGCAAAACAAAGAGGAAGAAATGAATATTGAGGAAAAGAGAACCATATCCCTATAAGCGTATTGGAATAGAGGATTAGATACAAAAAGAAAAAAAGAAAAAAATGAAAGGTACGTGTTGCAGTCATACGAAATGATAAATAACAATTCGTATTCACCAATGATATCTGGTACGTATTGCTGGCATAGTATTTATTACTAAGTACACATAGATCAACACTTATGTTACTTATAACATCCATCATACTCTTAGGATGAAATGCATTATGTTTATATTTAGATAATTGCTGATTCATAGCTACAACTTGATATATGGACAAATTACTATGTGTATTTATATTTTCAACTGCATTGATCATTTCATCACAAGATAAGGTAAGGCTTGCATTGGAATGGACTATGCTACATCATACAAAGGCACTAGGTAAGGCCTGTGGTGGAACAGGCTTGAGCTACATCATACAAAGGTACTAGATAAGGCTTGCGGTGGAATGGGCACATGTTACATCATACAAAGGCACTATCTTGGGAGTAATGATCCTCAGAGGGAAGTGATGGCAATAAGGAGGAACAGTGAGGCCCACTAGGTACACCACCCCATGAGGTATGGGGCCAAGGGGGATAGAGTATCTGCCCTTGGGCCTAGGGTTGGGTAACAAGGCACCCTATTGTAGTTGTTGGCAAAAGAGGATAGAGTCAGTAACCTGTAAGTTCTCTACCGGTCTGAGTGTTGTCATTGATTGGCAAACAAGGATAGAGAGTTGTTGTTGTCTCTATAATCGTTGAAGCTTTAAGGAACTCTTCATCAAGAGAGGCTATGAAACCGGTCACTACACTAAGCATCAGCAACCGGACAATGTACTCAATCAGGGAAGAGAGTATCCTAAGTATCAACCAAGGACCGAACTCAAACCGGTATAGACAAGAGTAGCAATAGTCAAAAATCTCTAATCATACTAAGTGTCTATAACACAACCGGAACAGTGTAAGTGAATAGTCCACACAAATGCAATTGGTAAGACAAGAAAGAAACTGCAACAGATCGAAGGATGGATATATTATAAGACTCCGGTATAAACCAAGGAAGTCATCGTCAACTGTCAACTGTTTGTTCCAACCGGATTTTATGCAATACATCCGGGTGATCTTGAGTTGTCTTGGTGATCAGTTTGAAGCACAGGTAAAGGAACTTGAGGCGTGACTGAAGGATTTAAAGCCGGATTCAGTGGCTTTAAATCAAGCTGTTGTCTCTTGTGAAGGAAGGTTGCCTGACACGCAACTGCTATTTTCTTCATGAAGCGGATAAAGCTAGAGCATGCTTTAGATGTTTGCTCAGTGAACCATTACTTCATTGAGTGATGTAATCGTAAGATCTCAGGATTAGGTCATGCACTTGAGGCGCAGTTAGGGCAACAAAACTGTATATATTCTTATGCCTGTTGTGAAGAAGAGTTGCCTTCATTCTGCCGAGAAAAAGAGTGAACCTATATACTACAGAAGCAAGGGTTAGAGAAAATCGAAAGAGAGAGATAATAGGTTGTGCAAGGCAGCACAACAATAGTTGAGAATACACCTATGATAACTGGTGATAATTCTCAGTCGAGCACAAATAGAGATCACATCTGGCTAAGTAGAGCCTTCTGGAAAAATCCTGATTCTATTGTTTTCTAGCAAACTACAATAGACAAATCCTAGTATTTGGGTGGACTCTAACAGGTCCCTTGTATCAAAATCCCTTAACCGGGTGACATCTTTCAAGGTGTTTGAAGTCCCTTAAACGGGCAGGTCTTAACAGACCTTACTTTAACAAATCCCTTGACCGGGTCGCGCCTAGAAAGTGCGTTCTTATCCCTTAACCGGGTAGGCTCTTAACAGGGCATACTTTAGAAGAGTACAAATATTGTGAGGTCTCCTCACACCATGGTTTTCACCGTCACTGGGTTTCCATGTGATAAATCTAGTGTCACCTTGTGTTTGTTCACTGACTGTTTTATTTGCTTAGATCTGCTTGCCTTTATGCTGTAAGTACTTCACTAGATTACAGTAAAGAAAGAAATTTTACAAGTGTTGATTCACCCCTCCCCTCTCAGCACCGGTTGGGACTGTCAGTAGTCCCTCCTGATGGAGCCTTAATTTAAAAAAAATCAGGGCTTCCATTTGAACGTCTCTTATAATCTCTTTTTGATATATCTTTGGATGTTTTTCTTTCATTTCTTAATTGGTTTCTCTTTTTATGATATCATTTAGGAACCCGTCAGTGTCCATGGTTCTTTTGTCTGCATATGTATTACCATCATAAATATATTTACCCAGAAGCACTTAATTGTAAGTGAATTGATATAAATAGTCTCTTCTGATTTTATAGTTTATAAGTTTTCTCCATCTATTACAAGTACTTGTGAATGGTTGTTGTATTGGGGATTTCTTTTGGGTTGCCTTACTTTTCAAATTATTTTAGAATTGCTCTTGCTGAACTCTATTGGATATTATTGTTCCTGTGGTTATACAACTCTGATTTCCTTTCCAGTTTGCATCTAATTTATATCAAATTTAGGCAGAATTTTGAAATTTTCTGAAATATTTACTATTTCAATTGTATCAAAGTTGTATCCTTTTAAATATTCCAGATCGTCGTAGTTGTCTTTGTGTACAGTTTACATTTTCTATTGCTTTTATTGGCATTTAAAACCTTTTCAAATTTTCTCATTTATTCCATAACAAGCACTTTCTTCGTTTTTTTTGTAAATACTACTTGTCTATCCAAGATACTCACTGCGAGGATGCTACTTGGTGATTTAATGCTGTAAGGATATCATCAGTACAAGTGGCTTTGCTACAGTCTACAAAGTGGTCATAAATGAACATACAACCTTTGCCATAAAAGAGCTTAACGGTGGTAGCAGTGATCAAGAGTGGGGCTTTGAAAGAAAGCTTGATGCAATGGGTGATGCAAAGCAGAGGTCTGAAAATATGCAGTCATTGGAGGCTATGCCCATCATAGCAACTATTATCCGCAGATGTCTGGTCTGGAGATGTGCGCAGGAGGAAGACGTGATTGTAAGAAGAGACAATTGAGGACTTTGAAAACGTATGAAGTGCTCTTACGTAACAAAGATATTTCATGCTGCAGAGAAGCACAACTGAAAGTGGTATCAGCGTGGAGTGCATAAGGCGGCAGCAGTATGGAGTTGTGTTTACGGGAGGGACATTGCCATATTTTCGAAATGATAGAGGTTCTTCAGAGAAGCATCTCCACCACTCACGATACTCCCGTGCCAAAGAAATTGAGTTGTTTTTAAAAAAATGGCAGCATCCACCTATCCTCTTCGGGCTATTGTCTTATATAATATGATGAGTATCAAATATTAATTTCAGTGGAGTTAACGTTATAAATTAACAAATATACGGTTGTGTGCCACGAAGCGCTGGCGTCCTTGTTCATACGATTCTTTGAAGACATTTATGATTATGAATTAACAAGTGTATAGTCACCTGTTATGAAGCACCACGTTGGTTCATAAAATCCAACTTCCACCTGTCGCTCACATCCTTTCTCGTGAGAGAAGACTTGGTTCTGTTAAAATATAATTTCAACAAAAGACAAACATACTGGTATCATTTATGAAGCGTTGTGTCTTAAAAATAAAAACTACACAACTATTAATTAGTTTCCTGTTATGAAGAGGTGCGGTGTTTGGGAAAGCAACAACATGCCTTCCCCTTTTATATAAATGTAAGATAGAAAAATCAAATATAGACACGAAGACAGCCATTGTAAAAAACTGCCAAAAATACTGTACTTGGATATATTATTTTTTCATTGGCAGAGAAATGAAATTTTGAGCTAAGCCCGTGAATTTCGGATTAGTGAGTAAATATTTTTATATGCGATTCTAGAGTCAAACTGCATTGGATAGATCATCCGTAAGGAGTGTCTCTGGTGCAATTTTATTTCCGGAATAATTTGTAAGCGTATCTATTTTATTTGTGTGTATTAGAGTTCCATAAATTATTATTAAGTTGTGTCCTTTGTAAATATTTTATTGATTTCTATAAATATTTTAATATTCGGATAAGTGAACTGGATTATTATTGCATTTTAAATTTGATAAACATAGATGTGAAATACTGAATTGTTTCCATATTTATGTCTGGTTTGTCTCTGCATCACAGGAGTTAAAATACATCCTAGACTAGTTTAAAATAGCGTTCATATAATTGATCTGTCGCGTCTTTATTATTAGTTTATTTATAGTTTTAAATTCATTAAAGTTCTATAAAGTTGTACGTTTCAGCTTATAATATTGACTCTATTGCCCATTTAATTAGGCACTGGTCTTGATATTATTCTTAATTCGTAATTCATATGCTGGCAATTATTCATCTCTCCTTTGAAGATTTAATATATTCATTTGTAGCATTAATCCATAATTATTATTTAAAGCACTCTTATATTTAACAATCATTTACTTTATAACTTGCAAAGTTTTTTATAATTCTTACCATTTTGTAAGCTTTCATTATATTCGCATTTTAACCATTCTGCTATAAGCATCCTGGGCTTAAGTGTTTTTCAGGATTAGGTGCACTCGCCTTGGCCTTGCAGAGCCAAAAGTGCAGGGAATTCGGATCATACCTTTCAGTTCCGTCAAGTTGGTCATAGCCAGTTGGATATCCCAGTATTGAGTTGGCAAGGCTCGTAGGATCCCAATCCGTCGGTTTTGGGAACCAACACCTCCAACCCTAGAAGGAATCTTTGTAGGCCACTCTGATGGATGCCAAAATTCTACCATCAAGGAAAAGAGGGCCCAAGGTCCACTCTTGGGCTTAGGTTGGACAATTAAGAGGAATAAGATTGCCATCTAAGTAGATCACCTTGATGGATGCCAAAGTCCTGCCATCAAGGCCAAGAGGGCCAAAGTTTTGCTCTTGGGATTAGGTTAGACAAGCTAAGAGGTTAAGACTGCCATCTAAGTAGACCACCTTGGTGGATGCCAAAGTTATGCTCTTGGGTTAGATTGGTCAGGTTGAGGACCTACTATGATTCCCTATCATTCCTACCATTAGGGATGAGGCATAAATAGATAGGCAAAGCAAGCATCTTGCTAAGTAGATCACCTCGTGTGGATGCCTAACACTTGCCACCGAGGCCAAGGGGTCCAAAGTTCTGCTCTTGGGATTAGTATGGGATTGGGTTGGACTAACTTATTGTGACTCAATTTTTCTTTGAAACTTATATATACATATGTATGTACTTATGTTCACTTTGTGGTTGCAGGTTTATAATCAAAATCATAACGAAGAACTAAATTTTGTAAATCATTTCCCTAACCCCGCCACATTGCAAATTATAAATCGTAGGGTTTAATCAAGGAATCTAACAATGTGTGTATTATGTGTATACATCGTGTTTGCTTCGTGTCTACATGCATTGATGTGTCTACATCGTGTATGCTTCCTGTCCTCATGTGTTCATGTGTCTACTTCGTGTATGCTTCGTGTCATCATGCGTATACTTTGTGTTTTCAAGCATATGCTTCGTGCTTTACTCTATAATTTTTGTTGATCTAAGAAGAATAGAATAACTTAAAGTAAACGAAAAGATATGAATTCATTTAAGATCATGAATATAAGTCATTTACAAGATGGCCTTATAACTCACACTTTAAATAAAACATATATGAAGTTAAGTCTGCAACTCATGATGCAACAAAAGATGGATCATGGATCAAACTCAATCTTTGCTTGAGGACAAGCAAAATTTGAGAGGGGAAGACTGTCATGTCCCCTGTTTAAAACTCCAATTATGATATCCCCATTTTGAAGTAAGATTTAATTCCAAATAATAGTTGAAGTTTGAACAATTGAATAAATAATAATAAAAGAGAGCTTAATTAATAAATAATAATAATAACATATAAAAATAGATAAATAATATAATATAAATAATTATAATATAATTACAATATAAATGTAATATGATTATAATATAATTATAAGATATTTAAATAAATAACAAATAATAATAATTTATTTCTTATGTCAGATTTTAATATTAATCTAAATATCATATTATTAATAATTTAATATCTAATCATTTTAACCAAATTGAATATTCAATGTTTAATGTATTTACTATTAACATAATTGACGGCATATGAAAAGACGTGTCTCTCTAAATAGACGTCACCATGGTATTTATGGGAATAGATTCGCATTCCAAAGATATATACGGGGGAAGATATCAGTAATTTAGACAGTGATTGAAGCATACAAGGGAATGAATAAATAGACTGGGACATCGAGGAGGAACAGCTAGTGGCTTGTAACATCCAGTGAGCAATAATAATATCACATTCAGCAGTCAGCAAAGGAGGATACAGTCAGCAGTGATAATACTGATGGAAGGGGTTAAAAAAGAGAGCAATTGGGAGTTAGAAGAAAAGTAACAAAGTATTAAAAGGAAGATATTATAGCAAAGAGACCAGTTACGTATGGGTACACTGTTATTAGGCTTGGCACTTAAAAGTTAAAATAGTATATGAATATGAGTTAGATATCTTCAATGATTTACTATACAACATTTCTGCATTAATTCTGATTATAATTACAGCAGTCATAACAATGTCTGCATACCAATAAATATCAAAATCTCAGATAATCACTTCTGCATATTCTGCATGTTATTATTTTTTTTTGGTCGGTAACAGATGATGATGTTTATTAAAAAGTATGATAGTCGAGAGACACATGGCCCGAACCACGGGTAGTAACAAAAAGGGTACCACCATCCTTGGAATAGCAATAACAAAGGTGTCCATAACAGAAAACTACACAAAGAACAAAGACCATGAGCAATACACCTATAGATTCGTAATGGTACTCCTTCCCTTAGTAAGAGATCGAAGGGTCATATCAAAAGTAGCGACGCTCGCTTTCCTCTCCTTTTTCCTTTTTACAATATGCCACCCATCTTCAACTCTAGCTTACTCTTTCTCCCAATCATAAGATTTGTTGTTGGAAAGCTGCCCATGACCCTTAGTATTTGGAATCTCTTGTGGTGTTTGTTCTTCCCCTTCTGGGATCACCTCTGGCATTTGAGGACGAAATGCTCTACACTTCTCTCTTCCCTCTAGGGTAGCAGCACCACTACTCTGCTGCAAATCCCTGTCAATCCCCTTCGCATTGGAAAACTGTTCTGTGTTTCTGGTTGTGCATCTTGCGCGATGACCCCTATAAGCTTCTGAATTTGTTCACCCATGACAACTTGAGAAAAACTCTGTTGTTTCTCCCCTTTCTTTTCCACCATGTAGTGTTGTAGAGTGGCATATGTTTCTACCAAGAAGCAATCTTCTGCATAGTCGCTTTGTCACATTTTGCAGCCATGTGACCAATTTGAAAACATTTCCTACATCTAAAGGGGATTCCTTCATGGTCCAAAGTTTGCATCCAATAGCCTTTGGAAGTTTTAATCTTGATTTCTGTTGGGAGCCCTTTAGAAGTGTCCATTTTTACTAACATGCGAGCATAGGTAGAATGGAAGAGATTTGAGGACCCCTCATCCACCATCAGAAAAACACCCAATGATTCCCCAATCGCTTCAAGACAAGAATCAAACCATAAATGTAGAGGGAGGTAAGGGAGTCTTACCCGAATTGGAATCTTGGTGAAGGATTCAAAATTTGGGCAAAAATCTGGATGCCAAGGCTTCAACATCAAAGGGTTCCTTTCCTCCCAACACCAAAAATGTTCACAAAGTATCTTATTTCTATCTTGAATCTTTTCGAACACAACAATAAAAAACCCTTTAGCTTTTGGATAGATCTGAACACATCCCTCAAGCTTGGGCTCCTAGTTATCAGATATCCAGGTGTGCAGTTCTTGCAAGCTTGGCCATAGGCCTCTAAACCGATCAATCAGCCCTAGTTTGGAAACAACTGAAACATTATGCATAACTTCTTCATTAGCCTCCGCGTCTAAATCTACACACATTTCCTTAGTGGATGCTAGTGAAGGAAAACCCCACGATGTTTTTGTGTGGGAATCCAACAAACTTTGGGCAGATCGTTTAGTTGCAGCTTGAGATTTCCTATACCGTGAAGTCATTCCTCCCCCCTGAGCATCGACAACCCCATAACTATGCTTCTCATGTTAAAGACCAACACTCTCGCCCACAACATCCATCTGCATGCTTGCAAACTGTGAATGGGGACCCATTGTTGAGATCCACTCCCTACATCCAAACCCTTCACCTTGCACTTGAATCTTCTGATCTTTCAGTCGTTGTGCTTGGCTTTGGAGCGAGGAGTCCCCTGTTTCAAAAACAAAATCCTGTCTTTGCATTCAACATAGAAGATCCGACCCATTGCTCTTCAATCCACCAAAACACTTACCAAGATGCCATGACGAACCAAGGGGGGCAAGGCTAGAGATCTTCACCCTGTTTTTGGGTAGGGCAAAGGAAACTGTAGCGCCTGCACATGGAGAACGCAGACCACTCCGCAACGCCATTTTTCAATTGTGAATTTAACTATTGACCACAAAGATTCTCTATTGAGAGCATATATATTTTATGATCTAAGTCATGGAAGAGAATCGGATAGAGGTGGTTCTGTTTCTTATCAAAATGTATAGAATTTAAGCTAGGGATGCACTCCCTAGGCGGAATGCAAATGCCCCACTCCACATCCTGTGGGTAAATCAAGATACAAGATCTTGGGGGCCTCTCAATTTTTGATGCAATAGAGAGTAACCCTGCGAGGTTTGAACCTTGGTTGTAGGCACTATAGGCAAGAAGCCCCACCATTTCACTTAAGGGTTGTCCTCCATATTCTGCATATTATTAATATAAGACACACACACACACACACACACACACACACACACACATATATATATATATATGGTAATAGAAGTGAAATCAGAGTATATAATAAGAGTACCGATTCTAGAAATAATAGAAACTTATAATGTGTTGAATATACTTCAGATAGAAAGAATATAAAATATTAAAAAATATATGTGATATTTTTTACAAGAAGAGTTAAAAGGGAAGTGAGTTAAATATAAATTGCTGACATAGATCACAGAATATTATATCTCAAGCTCATTAGAGATCAAGAATCATTATGCAGTTTTATATATATATATTTCAATATGAAATCAGAATTATTTGTATATACAGAGGAGATCTAATATAAATATGTACACACATATATATTTGAACTATATGTTTCAAGTATATAATTAAATTATGTATCAGAATGATCCAATACATGTTATGGATTAGAACTTTCTTTATCAAGTTATAAATGTATAAGATAGATTAGATCATGTTAATAATATATTTAGTCTATGAATGTATATTTGTGCTCTTTTTTCCTTTTTGGTGTTGCAAACTTAAATCAAAAATTAATTTTTAATTGGTAAAGTTATATCTCTAACTGTCTTACATTTCTTATTTTAATGGAATTTGTGATTCTAAGGCAAAAATTAGGGCAATCCCAAAAGGGAACATTACATCGAACATTCCTAGTCCCTCATATCTCCTCACATGGGGTTGCCATTACTTTTTATTTATATATGTGAATTTGTTTCCAACCCTCTTGAAGGTTAAACAGCATGTTAAATAGAGCCCTATAGATATTAGGCCTGCCTCGAAAAAAGCAGCGATAGCCAAGGGAACTTGAGGACGTGTAGCTGACCTTTCTACGCATGTCCTCATTTTTGGGATGTTTTGGGAATGTGGTAGGGGATGGTTGGCTGCCCCGTTCAAAAAGTCGTATTTTTTAAATAAAAAGACAAAAAAACACATTTTAATCTTTTTTGTGTGCCCTCAAACCCCAGCTCACCCTTCTTGAGGAAAAAGAGCCTCATTTCAGTTCATATACATTTTTTTGTTAAAAATATTTCAGTAGGGTTTGAAGGAAGATGTGATGTCCCCTTTTTGAAATGAGAATTAATAATAAATAATAATAATTATGAATAATAATAAGTAAATAAATAATAATTAATAAATTACACACTAAGGTGGATATTGTGGATAAATACTTTGTTATTGCTGCTAGGCAAATCGAAGAAGACTCAGAAAATACCAAATATCACTGTTGAGATGCAGTGATTAATGTCAAAATTTATGCTTACCAGCAGTCGAACAAAGAGATATATGCATAAATTAACAGCAGCGACTTGAAAGTGGAATGCCATCGATAAATTAAGGATTCCTCAACATCCATTTATATGCTGCGTTAAAAGTACAGATTACTCCATGGCCAACGATTCAATCATAAACAACAATATTAAGTAGAGTTGCCAGACTTGCGGTGAGTCTGGCGAGTCTAGGTGAGTCGCGGGTCGAGTCAACTCAGCCGAGTCAGAATGACTCTGACTTGGACTCGGCCAAGTCAGACACGTGACTCGCTGTGACTCAACGAGTCGCGAGTCACGTGGTTGACTCGCCAAGTCCGAGCCAGATGACTTGGCCGACATCAATGTAAAGTTGGCATTTAAAAAATGTAAAAAACTTTTTTTAAAACTTTTTTTTGACTTATTTCTTCCTTGCAGCCCTAAAAAACATTCAATTTGAGATGCAAAGTTATGTTTAGAATCCAAGTGGGTCACTGAGTTTCAATAACATCATCAAATAGAAGCTACATGAACGCCACCCTTCCCCATGATAGCTGCAATTTCCTGAGTTCTTGCACTTTGTTCAACAAGTAAGAGATTTGGCAGGGAGAGATTTGGAAATTCCATTTTTGGGATTTATGAGTACCGTTTTAAGCATCTTAAAAGTCAAGAAAATGATGCATGCTATGGAGTTTTATGTGGTTCTCAAGGTGCTAATTTGGTCTTGGTGGCGGGGGCGCTGCCCCTAGACCCTTGCAAGGGGCTTTGTTCCTTGACCTTGCTAGGGGTGCTGCCCCTTGACTTGTGCTGCCCCTTGACCTCATTGGAGGTGTTGCCTCCAAAGCCCCATTTTATTTTTGAAGTACACTACAACTTTGAGTTTGTGCAGTACGAGTCATTATCTACATTCTTGTCATTAGGCTTCTTGGATATTACTTGATGTATACTTGTTGTTTGGAAGACGACTTTTTCTTTCGGGGGGGATGATGTAGTCGGCATAAAATGCCTATTGTTGTATTTGATAATACCAGTTACCTGTCAATGTATTAATTGTCGTCAACATATTAATTTACATTTGTACTTATGTGATCGATGTATATTTATGTATTTGATCAAATTAGCTTCTATTTGATGATGTTATTGTGTCTTTAAGCTTTATTCAATAATGGGTGTATGAAACAAGTTTTAAATCCTTAAAAATCTCTAAATTTCAAGGGTTTTTCACTTTGCCGAGTCATTGGCAAGTCACGAGTTGAGTCGCCCTTGCTGATTCCGAGCTGAGTTTGAGTCTGAGTCTGGGAACTATGATATTTAGTATCAAATAGTAATTATGGAAAACATGGAAGTAGTCTGTAGTTAACAACATTGTTATTAGGAATCAATGTATGATTGAAAAGTTATTGTGACAATCGTTGGCATTCAGAATCAGCAATTATTGAGTTGAGGCCCAATAATGATAAACAGAAAAATCAACAAACAAATGGTATTGAGGGTTATTGGATTAATGAACGGCATTAACTATCTTCTAATCAATACTTGTTATTAAGAGGCACAATAATAAGGGGTGCGATATAAATGTTTGACCAATAGTCAAACTCAAGAGGATGCGATTAGAAATATTATGTATTGATGCAATTAAGAGGAGACATAAGTCATGTCCTTTTATGTGTGACTCCTCATTTTAGCATAAGTTATAAAAGGCAGTCTCTATCACTGGTTCAAGTATTGGAGGATCTGGAAGTGCAGCGTTTTTGGAGTAGAGACGATGCCTTGTACGTGTTTTAGATTAGTGCGGGTGCATTTCGAATTGAGTAATGCATTTTTGAACTGAAGCTGTGTTATATTTATTTTTGGGCGTTTTCATTCAAACAGAGTGTGCTGTTTGATACAATATTTGTGGTTGTAATGTCCCCTAAGTAATTCTTCAATAAATAATAATATTAATTATTTTTATTAGTTCTCATAACATAAACTAATATTACATAATTAATTATTAAAGTCCCTAAATAATATTAATTATTTTATATTAGCTCTTATAATATAAACTAATATTAAATAATTAATTAAAAGATTTTCTGGAGTATAGTTACCGAAGAAGCTATTCACAAGAACTGTTTATAGGAAATTCTTCCTTTAAGGAAGCAGGATGGTGAAGAAGCAAATAGGCTGAAATTATATGAATGTTATTAAACTTTCTCGGAATTGGGTCCGAGTAATCATTTCACTAGTGAAAGACTTGGTCTAATGGTTGGGGAGACGATTGATAGAAGGTTGGCGACGAGTTGCAAATGTTTTTATTTAGTTGTCAGAACGGGTTATTACTGTGGTATGTCGGACCCATGGATGTAATTGAAGGTGATACATCAAGATCATATAGCCATTTCATCAATTCTGTCACAATCCAATAATCCCATTCCATTGCAGATTTGTCGTTTCTGTATCTATATGACTCCACAGTGTTTGGAGTGTCCAGAAGTCTCAACGGGACATAGCGCTGTAATAGTGCTTATATTTTGACGGAAGTATTATTGTTGGAGCGACGCCTATCCATAGTAACGGGAGGCTGTGTGACATCACCAAACACAAGGAGGAAGGTGGGTTTAAGCGCAGAAGAGGACTACGTGGAAGTTGACAGACATGAGGCCTCTGTGTACATGTCAATTAGCTGGGTGGTGTATGACACGATGGAATCAAACTAGAGGCAGGAGTTCCATATCTATATCATCCCGATGGCAAGTAACAACTCACGGTGAAACTAGTGATCAAACTTTCATAGATATCATGTTAGACTAGACCGAGTGCAATTCTAAATAGCAACAAGCATTTGACGGTTCACATTTTATTCTTTATTAGTGGTACCGAAAATATGGACCACGACGCTGTAATAGTGCTTCTATTTTGGTGGAAGTATTACTGTTGGAGCAACGCCTATCCATAGTTACGAGAGGCTGTGTGACATCACCAAACACAAGGAAGGTGGAATTAAGTGCAGAAGAGGACTACATGGAAGTTGACAGACAGGAGGCATCTGAGTACATGTCGATTAGCCAGGTAGTGTATAATACGATGGGATCAATCTAGAGGCAGGAGTTCCATATCTATATCATTTTGATGGCAAGTAACAACTCATAGTGAAATTGGTGGTCGAACTTTCATAGAGATCACGTTGGACCAGATTGGGTGCAATACTAAGTAGCAGCAAGCATCTAACAGTTCATATTTTATTATTTATCAAACTGTGGTATCGATAATATGGACCAGACATAGTGGCAGACAACTTTACAAAAGCAACATACGTTCTGAAAATTATATTCCAGGTGCATGTAAAATCTCTCTATTAAGTTTACTGGGAAATATATACTATATGCTATACTTTGAAATTGTTCATTGTAAGATTGAATTCAAATCCCGATTGAGTTTAGAGAACCAATACACAGCTCAAGGGCATTCGTATAAAATAATTGGGATAATATAGTGGTGTTCAAATTGTGAAACAAACTCCACAGTCTTAAACCTGTGTCTTTTGTTTGTCAAAATGATTCGGAGGTTATATGCAATATGTTTAACGAAATATCTATATGATTAGAGCAATATTGGGGTAGAATGAGAACGGGTTACAATGATGTTGTGCCAAGTGAAAGGAACAGAGGTCTGATACTTAGAAAATGTGACTCCATTTTTGAAAAGACAGAGGGGTGTCATATGTGCATGTTGATCAGGTGAATAAGATGATTTCTTGAGCTGTCTTTGTAAAAGAAAAAAGCTATGTTGATAGTTTGTAGTGGTGCACATGCATGACAAAAAAGATGACTTATAGCTGTGTTTTGAGGTTGCAGGTGGTATTTTTTTTGTGTTGTGCGTTGATGATTGAAAACCTGTGCAGTGTTTTGACGAGAGAAGTCAAGTAGGTAAAATGATATATAGTGTGTGATTGAGTTGAGGTATGATATATGATGATTAGGTCTTGCAGATTTATTCTATAGCTATACTGCGTGGTTTGTTTTGGAGAGTGTAGCATTAGTATTTTTGGAGAATGACTAGGTAGTGAATATACACTACTACTGTTTCAGTAGAAAAGATTGAAGCATATGTCATGATGATGTTTGAGTGAAGCCTTTTGATATGGGTATGATTTTAGTGTGTCATATGGTATCGAAGAAGCCTTGGGTGGGTAATATTCTTTGAGTTGATACTTCTTCTGTTAATCCTAACCAGTTACTGGGAGCGGGGGGGTGAATCAGTAAATACAATTTCTACTTTAATTTATCCTTCTATATATGTTCTTGCAAATTTTAGAAGAATATAATAACACTCATAAACATAAATTGAAATGCACAGGTCAACACAACATATATACGTGGAAACCCTGGGTTAGAAGAAAAAACCACGGTGGGACAAAACCCAAAACTTTACTACTGCAGTAATAAAGGTGCCCCGTTAGAGGCTTACAAAGCACTGGTAAGAGCTACCCGGTTAAGGGATTTGGTAGAACACCTGTTAGGATCTTGACCCTGTTAGGAGTCACCTTGTAAGAGGACTTTCAACACCAACAAAGATGTTACCCGATAAAGGGATTTATACAAAGAACTTGTTAGAGTTCACCCTAATTAAGGGATTTGAATATGCTTCACAATCTAAAGCAATGATCTTATGATGACACTTTCTGTCTAATCAGATCATACTTGTTCCCCTTTGCTCTGCTTGGCTATCGAACCTTTCTCTGTCTTTCACCTTTCGTGACTATAGCTCCTCTCAGAAGATATCACTCTCTTGCTCTAGATATTCAACTACAACTCTTTCATGTCCTATGACCTGTATTTATAAGAGATCAATCTTATACAAATTACAATTACATCTCATAGATCCGCCAAGTTGCAAACTCTCTCATAAATCACGCATGCAAAACCCTAGAATATAAATCTTGCAAACTGATCTTGAGTTTACCTTGAAACACTTGTAGATAAAACAAAGCTAACTCCAGTTTTACTAAAAGGGCTCTATAATGTCCCCTTTTCGGGGCACATTATTTCATGCCATATCATTAGCCTTTTTCATCATGGTTCGGTGGGTTAATCGAGGCGTGACAGTGATCAGTAGGATAATTGGCCTAGTTGATTTCAGTTTCAGGCTAATTGGAGCAGTTTCCACAGGTTTCTAGCATACTTACTATTTATAGTAAGTCGACAGGGTTCAAACTTCTTGGCATTTCAATAGTGGACTTGGAGTGTCGCCGAGAGCTTTTCGACAAGCTATCACATGTCGTCATCCGAGCTCGTTTGGTCCTCCGTTTTAATGTCAGAAGATTTCTCACTTTATTTATTTTGTCACTTTATAACTAACGGTCATACTTATTTAAAGTGACTTAAAATGGGAATATAAAGAGACAATGGGAATATGAAGAGACAAAATGGGGAAACTGAAGAGTCACAGCTGCAGCCTTAAAAGAAGGGTTGGAGTCTCAGCTCGGAATGCTTAGTTTTATGAATTTTATTTCTCTTTGAGAATTTGGGAAGCTTCAGCTTTCGATTCTGAAACTTGAGGATGGAAGCCTTCAAGCTTTCTCGGTGGATTGGACAGAAACCCAGTTCATCTCCGGTGCGAATTCAAAACAGAGTTCGCCATTGCTTTACAGGTACTTTATCATCCAGTCTTATATATTTCTGTATTTCAGATTGGGATATTGTAATTCATGATTATTGTATTGTTGTTGTATAATACAAAACCATTTTCTGAGAAGTTTTATTAGAATATATTTGCTGGTTATTTGAATATATCTGCTAGTTATTGTTGTTGGATCAAATGGTTATTTGCATTTTTCTATTTATTTCAATCTGCCTGAGATATATTTGTGAAAGTTCGGAAAATGGCGGGTTCGGGTCATTACAGTGGTATCAGAGCCAAAAATCTTGCCAGCTTGTGAGGTTTTTCTTCAGAATTAGAGTTGCAGAGATATATTTACAGAAGGGTTTTACGAAGTGATTTCCATTTCGAATAGTGGCTTTACATATTGAAAAACTTTAGATTTTATAGAGCTAGCAGACAACCAGCCTGCACATTCAGCAATAAAAATAAAAATAAAGCCACCTAGGAAGCATCTAGGCAGGAGGCTCACATTTTGGTATTAAGTTGATATCGATCTGGATATATTTTAACACTGCGAACAGATATAGAGAAGTCAGTCAGGTTCAGTGTGTGTTGGCAGCTCTCTTACTGGTGATCTCTGTCATGACCCCTATAAGCATAGCTCAGGCGACAAGGTATCACGTTGGGTGTTGACCCCCACATGCGCACAACCTCCTTGAACTTTTGTGCGAAGTTATCATTAGACATAGGGAGTTGAGGGAGATTGAATTCGTATCGTTTCCTCCTCCCGTGTATAGTGACTGTGTTTCACGAAAGATTACTCCAGTGCGACTTCTCAGTCACTTGGTGCACGTGCAACATTGGTTGCGGGCTCACCCGGGCGCAAAGACAACATTGTTGGCAGGACGGGGAACTCCTAGTGCTCACAGTTGGAAAATAGCGTTGCCAACTGCTCATGTATTCGATGTTGGAAAGGCAGTGACCTCTGCGCAAACAAGACCCCCCCACATTTAGTTACTCCCACGCAATCCTGGACGCACAGCCTCACACCCTAGGGACTGCGTCTTACATCTGTAACACTCAGTGAACGACACCAGGGAGGATTTAGATTGCGTGTGTGGACTCCATCCCTGCGTGCACGCGAGCATCTACTGTTGTGTGGACTCAGGCCCTGCACACGCGAGTTCCTACTATTGCGTGGAGGACTCCTGACGCGGTCTAATAGGTCGCTCAAATGATTGGTGATTGGCCTTATCTCAGTTGAAGGCTGAATCGACATTGAGTGAGGCGGATAGAAGGGAAGAACACTGGCACATGATCAATGATAAGCCAGGAAAGAAGATGCAAGTCCATCGTCCACAAAGTCCAACACGTGTTGCTCTTTTCTTGGCAACATGTGACGAGCGGTTGTTGGTGGAAGATCATAATACACCTCCGTTTGGATTTAGGAGCCTGCATGCATGTATATGGAGTAGTTGTTCAAGAACACGATATCCAAGACAAACTAAACACCATACCAAACTACAACAGACTTGTATTGAAATTTTAAAAGGAAATTGCTGAGTGTGGACAAGATTGCAGGAAAACATTGTGACAAACTTGATCAATTAGTAGGTAGCATGGAGCTGATTGGGGACTTTACTATCAAGTTGATTGTTTAAATGGTGACTGTTGAATGGCTGTGTTGCTGGAAGTCATGCTACAAAATTTCAATATGTCTATGTTGAACTGAACTCTATTATTGTTCCTAAAAATATAAGTCACTGATCTGAACACTATTCTTGTCATCACAAACTCATTGCTGAGTATTGACATACCTGGAGTGAGAGAAGGTTAGAAGACTGTGCTTGACTCTTGTATTCTTACTTCAGTTTGCAATATGCATGAACATATACCTCAATTGAAACAATGAATAAACCATAATCAGAAATAAACTCAGGGAAATCATTACAGTCAGTGTTAATCAGTAAATTTTCAGTTGAGGCTGAGGCAGGTCATTACATTATTTCCAGAATTTTAAGGAAGATAGCACCAAGTCATTTGATTTCTTGTGAAATCAAGAGGAGTATTTCCAGATTTAAAGACAGTGGATTGTCTATGTTTTGCTCTTGCTCTCATTATTTAAATTGTATGTGAAGAAATCTGGAACACGCAAATATCTCAAGTTCTGGACAGCAGTACATTAAAAACGACAACCTCACGGCACACTTACAGCCAGCACAAATCAGAAATTATTTTTATGGCGACAGCAATTCTTAGTTATAGGATTTGATTCAGTCCTTGGTGGGAAACTTGGGAAAAATTAAATCATGGAATCATTGGAAAGCCCAATATTCTCGAAGGAATTCAATGGCATGTTTTATGGTGTGCAACTAAGAGATCTTCAGAAGGAAATGGAGATCGAAAATGAGTTGTGTTGCCTTGGATGGCAATTGGAGGAGGAGAAAATTACAGGCAGTATGCTTGCCAAACTAAATGAAATAAATTCATATCTATCCATGATAGATCAATCTGATTGTAGACTCTTCAATTGGGCAATGCACTCCTCAATGGTTGCCTTTGTGCAACGCAGATTTATGAATCATCCACACCGAGATGTTAGACTTGCAGTCCCCTCATGTCTCAGTGAGGTCACTCGAATTATAGCTCCTATCATTCCTTATATGGAGCACATTTAGAGACAAGTATTATAGCCGATTGTGGACAATTTTGATGGGCTTAGATATGACAGAGATTCTACCTTTGGTAAGCAGGTAAAAATCTTGAAGCTAATGGCAAGCACTAGAGTTCTCAGTCACATGTTGAATCTAGGCTATGATAAAATGGTTCAGCAATTATTTCAGTGTCTCCTAAACAATTTCAGGGAGCATCATCCAGATGAGGTAAAGGCATGCATAAAGACTATCCTATCCTCGATCTTAGATGAGGGTTATGACATATGCAAACAATTGCAATCAGAATTGTTGGCAATATGGAGAGGAGGAATAAGGTACGCATCCATGGCATGTGAACTCTCAACTGAATTAATTAAGCATCAGGCTGAAAAATTCAAGAGTTCATTGACTGAAAATGAACTAGTATCATTAGGCTTACAGGTTACAGGATCTTCGTGATGGTCTAGGACCTAGTGAGTGCAGGGCAGATTTGTTTCTTATGCCAAGAGGGCTGGTCACAGGGGCATGTCTGCAATATTAATCAAGGGGGAGATAAATTGCAGCCCAGTGATAGAGACATTACAGTTGTGACTACACCTCTTTCGGGACATAGTGGAGAGTGTTCAAAATTCTACTTTGGTGACTTGGTGGCTGAGTTTGATAAATCCATGGTTATAGGTGGTGGTAACCAGTTGGAGACCTTCAACGATTCATGTAATGAGGAATCGTGTGACTTCTTTAGCAACACTTCACTCATGCATCATACCGATATGGATGACCCATTTTGTAGTACATCCCAGGGTAACATTGATGAGAAGTGTGCCTTAAAAAGTCAGTTGAAAGTCAGTGATGATGCCATTATTGCAGCTCTTGTTCACCATGATAGCACTCACCAGATTATTGATGAACTATACAAGACAACTTAGAGCGATAGAGGGCAAGACGATATAAGGATTGGGTCTTATGTTGCAGATTTACAGGGGGTCAGAACAACAGTTGATGAGTGGAAGTCAGAATACCTGAGTTTACTTACAGACTGTGACCACTTGTTACAGATTGTCGGGATGTATGCTGAGTAGTTGAGGGAAAAGGAGGATGAGGTCAGTAAGCTCAATAGGGAGCTTAGTGCTACTCAGGGCACTTTGGAGCATGCACGTATTGCTCTACAGAAGGGGAGAAATCAGATTGTGATCTCTAGCCAACACAGGGAGCAGGACAACAAGGAAAGGTCTGAATTCTTTCAGGAGGTGATTCAGGAGCTTGATAGTATACAATGGACCTATGACTTGGACAGTTGTCCAAAAAGGTCTTTGGGTCACCCTGAGTTCCGTTATGAGTTAGACCATTTTCAGGAGACTGATAATTCCTTGTTTGAGATGGGTGTTGAGTTGACATTTGATAATCCCCTCTTTGAGATAGATGAGGGAGATACTTCCTATTCCCAGGATGAGGCTGAGGTTGGTTGCAGGATTTGGGACCCAGGTCCAGTTATTAGAGGTGGGATGTCTTGAGTTGGTGAGCATCCCTTGGTTCACTCTTTTCACACAACTACGACTCCTCTACGTTATCATTTCGATACATTCGGTGCCTATGGTAATTCTATCATCACATATTTTAGGCATGATGATGATGAGCGGGTAGATCTTATTCAGTACGGGGTTATCGAGCTTGGTATGATGGTTATGCTGGTTGGTGTGAGTTTTTCTCAGTGGTATGCATTGTATGACTTAGGAGAGTGAGGGACAGTTATGGAATCCTTATGCTAATTCAGGATTTCTAGTAGAGTTGATCAATGCACTACATGCTGGCCTTATTGTATGGGATGCATGTTGTTTTCCATTCAGCCCACCTATGAGGGACTTTCTTTTCCGATTATTGGATAGGAGTGCGATGAGTGTTTGGTTGGGTACGCTTCCCTGCTTGCAGGTTGAAGCCTTGTCTGGCAACCTTGGTAGCTTGCCTCTTTAGTACAGTTTCCAGTTCAAGCTATAGATCAACGGGGCAATGTTATGGCAGTTGGACATTCTTGATGTTTCACCCAGTACGGGCATAGAGCGTCAAGATATTTCAGCCAATTGGGGAGATGGATGACCCCTAGGCTTATGGGATCCATGAGGGATATTCTCATGGTTGGTGTTTATTCAGGGAGCTGATTGGCGCGAGGTTTGGTTTCCCCCAGCATCTGAGCATAGAAGTGCTGGTGATCTCAGTTGGAGTGAGGTTCTCAGTTGGGTTGAGGACTTTCTCACAGGTGATGGTAGCACAGGGCAGATTGGTATGACTGGTCTTGCATTGAATTGGGATCTTGGCATTAGGTTGGTCGCTATTTCTTTGCTGTATGAATGGCTTCACAGGTCAAGGCATAATGTCTGTTTCAGTTTCACACAACAGATTGGTGGAGCAACTTTCCTGAGGTTGGTTTGGGATCCTGGTGTTATGATCACAACATGCAGATACCGATTGCTTGAGGGCAAGCAATCTCCGGGAAGGGATGATTTGTAAAGTCCCCTTTTCAGGGCACATTATTTCGTGCCATATCATTAGCCTTTTTTGTCATGGTCCGGTGGGCTAATCGAGGCGTGGCAGTGATCAATAGGATAATTGGCATAGGTGATTTGAATTTTAGGCAAATCGGAGTAGTTTCCACAGGTTTCCAGGATACCATTTATAGTAAGTCGGCAGGGTTCAGACTTCTTGGCATTTCAGTAGTGGACTTGGAGCATCTCGCCGAGAGCTTTCTGGCAAGCTATCACACATCGTCATTTGAGCACGTTTGGTCCTCCGTTTTAATGCTGAAAGATTTCTCAGTTTATTTATTTTGTCACTTTATAACTAACGGTCATATTTATTTAAAGTGACTTAAAATGGGAATATAAAGAGACAGAGTGGGAATATGAAGAGACATAATGGGGAAATTGAAGAGTCACAGCTGCAGCCTTAAAAGAAGGCTTGGAGTCTCAGTTCAGAATGCTTCGTTTTATGAATTTTATTTCTCTTTGAGAATCTGGGAAGCTTCAACTTTCGATTTTGAAACCTGAGGATAGAAGCCTTCAGGGTTTCTCGGTGGATTGGACAGAAACCTAGTTCATCTCCGGTGCGGATTTACAGCAGCGTTTGCCATTGCTTTACAGGTTCTTTATCATCCAGTCTTATTGTATATCTGTATTTCAGATTGGGATATTGTAATTCATGGTTATTGTATTGCTGTTGTATAATACAAAACCATTTTCTGAGAAGTTTTATAAGAATATATTTGCTGGTTATTGTTGTTGGATCAAACGGGTATTTGCATGTTTCTATTTATTTCAATCTGCCTGAGATATATTTGTGAAAGTTCGAAAAATGGCCTGTTCGGGTCAGTATACGCTCCTTATAATCAAGTTCAGATTATCATGCACTTAACCGGTAAAGAAATTGTACCTGGTTAGTCATCTCTTCCTTGTGTGTTTCCCATGATCGGTTGGAACAACTTAGACTAGTATCAGAATGACCGATTAAAGTACACCGCTTCCTTGTTTAGTCTACCAGTTCATAATTATGAGTACTAGTGATGTACCAGTGTTTCGGTGGGTTCCGGTGTTTGCTATTTCACCAATGACAACTGAGTTATGTCAACAATCTTCCCCTTTGGCATTGGTGGCAAAACATATCAATACATCACCTGTAGACTTCTTCTGTAGAAGATCTCCTTGTCTACTTGTAACACACACTGTCTGTTATCTCCCCTTTTTGTAATTCTTTCATCTGAGCTGATCTTCCCTGTATCTGATCCTTCTGTTCCTTCTGTTTCTGATCTTCTGATATTCTTCCCCTTTTTGCCTCCACAGGTCAAAGGGTTGTTACATCTTAAATGTTTTTTTAATTTCAAACTGTAACTTGTTGAAGATATCCTTATACATTTTCTTTGCAGAATCAAGGAAGGCTTCCATACACCTGTTACATGATCCAAGTTCTTTGCTGCTTGCAGTGAGACAATTATGTTTTCCATGTCTTCCATTGTTTTGTAATCTAGTTCCTTGATGAGTCTATCTGCATCAGTTGTTGTTTGCATTAGATCAAAAGTCGGGGCAAGGAACAATTGGAGTCCAATAAGATCTTGAGTTCGCTTTGTTTTCTCTTCAGATGCCTTTCTTAGAATGAGAGGAAGACTTGTCAATTCCCTGCTATATTCAGTTGCAGAAGAGTTCTTTGCATCAAACTTGGATGAAAGAACCTTTATCTCTTCTGAGGTCTTGGATGTTTTCTCAGTTATATCTTGAACAAATTCTTCAAAGTTTGAAGTCCTTGTTATCAATCTTCCTGCATCCTATATCTGTTGCATTAGCTCCCCGGTTCTTGTAGATTCAGTGATCTTCAATTCTTGAACTTGTTTCTGAAGAATTTCAACTCGTTTCTTCTCTTATTGATCAATTACTATTGTCTCCAGGTCGGTGATATCTTCCCCAATTGCTTGTGCAAGGATCTCCAATTGATCTATAACAGGTTCATCCTCATCAATATCTATATCCGGTACAAAGTTGTACAAGATGTTTCTTACACTAGAGAGAACCATATATTGTTTCCTCTTAGTGATCTCTTTTAGTTGTCCAGTTGACATCTTGCTTATGTCAACCACTGTTTCACTAACTTTACTTTTCTTTGCTTCAGAATCTGTTGTAAAATTTAGTTTTCTCTTCAATGAAGATGTGCTAGGAACATCTACTGGTTCCTCCTATTTATTCTCTTGTGCAGGTTGTTCCTCTACAGGCTTCTTCTATTTTGTATTAACAGGCAATTCCTGATGTTGAGGTATCTCATCTTGTTGTACCTCCTGTCCTTGTTGCACTTGCCCTATTGGTTGTACTTCTTCCTCCGGATGGACTTCTTCCAGTGGTTGCTCCGTTTGTTGCTCCTTAGCAAGTTGTTCCTTCAAAGCGGTTTCCTCTTTATCTGTTCCTTTTTCAGTAGTCATCTTTTCTAATGACTCTCCTTGTACGAAATCTTCTGGTTGAACTTGTTCGCCAGATTTACCTGTTCACTGGATGTGAACAGTTCAGTTGGAACTTCTTTCTCACTAGTTGAAGATTGTTCAAAAGCTGTGAATTGTACCAGTGGTACCAATACTCGTTGGGGTTCATCTTGAGAGATTTCCTGTGGATCTGTTGTCTTTAGAGTACTGAAGTCATAGTTCTGCCATAATTCTAGTGTATCTTTATATACATCCTTTTCATATCCGCTAATAATCTTTGCAACCCTGTTCTTTGTGTCCAAATTTAGTGACACTGCTTCCATTAGAAGTTTTGTTGTCTCTTCATTGAGACCTGGTCTTACTTATGTCAATGTCTCCCTTACAATCTTTTTGTTTGCTGCTAAACCGGTTCTCCATTTAGCCATTATTTTTTGATTCAATTCAGGAGGAAATTGAGCCCTATAGTCTCTAGGACTTTTGTTGAAATCTAAAAAGGTTTCCAACAGGGCAGTCTCTATTTTCTGCTTATCCTCTTCTACTAAAACACTGAACCATTTAGCTGCATTTGACACTTCACCAAAATCCATAACTTCATCAACTATATTATCTACAGTTAAAGTTCTAGCTTTATCTTTAACTGGGGAAGCAAGTAGGGTTGGTGGAGTTAGATCACCAACTTTGTCTTCGGTGATATCAACAATGACCGGTTCTGTTGAAATCTTTGCCTTGACTGGAGTCTTAGCTCCCAGTATGCCTTTTCCTTTCCCAGTATCAATCACTAGTGGCTCTGTGGTCTTGTGGCATTCTGCCTTTGCCTGATGTTGTTGTTGAAGAAGATTCGTCCATGTAGAAAATCCTTCTTCATGCACTTTGTCCACCTCTCCAATTAGCACCTGACTTATTCTCTTTCTTATCATGAAACTCTGTTTATGCAGGTCAGCTTGTTGGGTTGCTTCTTCTAGAGTAAGATGATTTTGAACTTCAAGTAGACCTTTTATCCTCAGCTCTCTTTCTTTATCTATCGAAGACTTCCATCTACCTTCTATAATCTCCAGTAGATCATCTGGTATTATTTGTGAAGTTCAGTGGGAGTATGATTGAACTTGTAGAGACAGTAAACTACAGCTTCTTCTATTTTTCTTTTATCCTCTTCGTTACTTAGTTCATATCTCCTTCCAACTGTTCCCAATCCACCTTTTTCCCTTATTCCTTCAACCACTTCTTCAATGGTTGGTTTCCTTCCTCTCGGTGCATCCTCTTCCACTGGTTTTGCAGTCTTTCTCTTAACGTGAAGAGTAGTTGTTTCTTCAGTTTCTATTTCTTCCGGTTCTTCCCCTTGTGCAGTGGATGCCTGTTGTGTTCTTTTCCTTTGAACGTTGGGTTCTTTTGTTACCGTTTTCTTCTTCCTAGGTGTAGGAGTTCTTTTTACATATACCTTTTTCGGTTCTTTTACTGATGTCTTTTTCTTCAAATTTTCCTGAATCTCTTCATAGGTGCCAAACTGGTACGCAGAGAGATCTAGGTCACTACCTTGCAGTGCATCTGCATATGCCTTTGCTACCTTGGTAGAGATCTCATACCCAAGTTCCGATGCATACTCTGTTCTAGGCTCCACAGCCTGGATCACACAGTGATCGGTGCTTACTAGATAGCACACCTCATCCTTGTACTGTTCAACAATGGCTGAGGGAATTCTTTCCCTGGCGTGCATTCTAAGCTGGAAGGCTTCAAAATAATCAGTCATGATTTTATTGAACCGATTTCCTAGGTTATTTGCCATTTCTCCTATTTGTATCATAATCGGTTTATCTACATGCCAAGTAACTTTTCCTATGCCTGGAAAGAAATTCTGATAGTAGAAGAACAAACATACCAGCAAAGTTCCATATTTGAGAAACTTTTTCTTCACTAGACTGAGCTTATTTAGGTTTTCGAAGATTTGTCCTTTGAGCATAGCACATATATCATATTGTACATTATCATGCATGATGCTGTGCGTGACATGTATAGCTCCTCCCGGTACACTGTTAAGGTTGCTCGATTGATAGATTTTGTACTCGATGACCGCTGATGCAAACCGAATGCCCTCATCTTCGATGTCGTTAACAATCATTAACCGACTGTCAGACTTTGACTTTGTTAACCCTGTGACTTCTGCATTGGTTATCATTCTTAGGGTGAGAGCTTCCCCTTTATCATTATGTCCAGTAACGCTTCACAAATCTTCTTTGGTTATCGTTGTGACTGCGCCCTTCGCAAGCCACATTCCTGGTTCATGAACCCTACTTAGAACCAGTCTTATCCAATCCGATCGAAACATGGTTGGATACCTTACTCTGTTAATCAAACCTGAAGTCTCAAGCTTCGCATACTTGGCTTGAAGTTTTCTGTCCTCGCAAAGTGAAAGATATTCGCTTTGGATGAATGTTTCACCCAATTCTTCCTGCTAGTGGATGAACATCGTGATATCTTCAGTCAACAAAACTTTTTCAGGCATCGACGATAGAGCACCCGCCATATCGTTCTCTCGGTTCTGTGCTGTCATTATATCATAAACTGGTCTATCAAACTGGTTACCACCAAATTAGGTTAACCACAGAAGATGATGATGCCATCGTATCCAACCGGTATACACAGAGTTCTTGATAGGATTTATGGAGCTCACCTTGCAAAGACCATAAATCAAAGCAAGAAAAGATTACTCAAGCTTAAGAAATCAAAAATCATAGTTCGCAATGTAAAGTGAAATGAGTAATCATCCTTCCCTTAAATAGGCTTAGGTCATAACGGTAATTAACAAAAAGTAACAATTGTTAACGGCTACAACATTAATTACCCTCACCTAATCTTTCTTACGACAACCAGTTTTCATACGTTTACCTGTTAATCAATCCTTGATTGTAATGTCAACACTTACCTGTCCGATATACTTGATAGACCTGTGACCTTTTTCTCGATTGCACTTCTTGATTGTGTGAGATCACAACTCACTAGTTCCACCGGGAATAGTAGGCAGACTACTTGTTCCGTTTAAGCCCTTAGGCTTAGTTTGCTGAAGAGATATCACCATCAGCAGATGATGACCTTACCTCCGTTTTCTCCTCAGCGGAGCTCTTTGATTCCTTTTTGAATGAAATCTTCTTGATCTTCCTTTCAGTCTCTTTTACCTTGTTATCCTTTTGGTCAGGAGTCAAGTTTTTCTTGATCGGTTTAGCATGCCCTTTTTTCTTGTTTAATGGTTGGTTCTTGCACTCTTTGGCCAGATGTCCAACCTTGTTATGGTTATAACAAGCCATTCCGGTTGCTCTCCATGGACTGACCCTTCTTTCCTTATTCATGGATGAGTGACATCGAGAGTTACTAAGGTCTGATGGTCCACAGCTAGCATAGTTGGTTGTGCTCTGGTTTATATTCCTATAATGGAATATCGGTCTCGGTGGGGATTTGAATGCCATGGTTTTAGACCTGCATTCTTCAGCCTTGTGTCCAAATATGTTGCATGTATTGCAGTAGCCCTTGAAACTTCTCCTGTTCCCGCTGGACACTGTTGGAGCGTGACCTACATTCAAAGGTCCAGTGACCATACTTGTAACAGTTGTTGTAGTAACTGTTAGAAGTGAATTGTTTCACCGGTGCATTTCTGTAGTCATTTGCTTTATGACCCGGTTTACCGCAATGATTGCAAGAGGTTTTGAAGGTCTTTCCTTTTTCTTCCGTTGGTTTATTCTTTTCCATCTTGCCTTTCTTGACTCTAGATGACTCACTGGTTTCTTTGCTGCTCTGATCGATGTAACCAAGTCCTGTGGGATCCTTGTGCTTTCTTTGAGCCCTCAATTGCTCATCAAGCTTTTCTGAGCTTTCATTGTACCTTCTAAGTGTTTCGTTTCTCTCTTCAAGAGTTTTCATCTGTTCCTTTAGTTGATACAATTCAACAACCAGCTTTTTGCATGTATCATCTTTATCATGCAAGTTCTTATGCATAATTACATTCTCTTGAGTTATGATCTGCATGTCTTCTTGAAGTTGTAATTGAAGAACATCACTTTCTCTCTCCGCATCTTTGCTGGATTTCTTGCTCTTTCAGAGGTCACTAGTGATTTTACGACACTGTTCCTTTCATCTTCAACTTTTTTTTTGTCTTCAATGATTGTAGTCATTCTCAAAGCATTACTTTCCTGCTCCCTTTTCAAATTTGAGATTTGATTGGTTAGACTCTGATTTCTCTCCATAAGATCAAAGACTGCATCTTCTGCTTCATCAGATCCACTTTGCCTAGAGAGTTCCTCAATTCTTTCATTGCCTTCTCTCAGTTGTAGAGCCAGCTCCTCAGTCTATTCTCAAGAGAGGCAATTATGTCATTGGCTTCCTTAAGCTGCTTTTGATACCTATAACCCTCCATGATCTTTACTCAAGCGGTTAAGCTTTATAATTTTGAGAACCAAAGGCTCTGATACCAATTGTTAATCCTAATCAGTTACTGAGACAGGGGGGGGGGGTGAATCAGTAAATACAATTTCTACTTTAATTAATCCTTCTATATATGTTCTTGCAAATTTTAGAAGAATATAATAACACTCAAACATAAATTGAAATGCACAGGTCAACACAACATATATCCGTGGAAACCCTTGGTTAGAAGGAGAAAACCACGGTGGGACAAAACCCACAACTTTACTACTGCAATAATAAAGGTGCCCTGTTAGAGACTTACAAAGCATTGGTAAGAGTGCTACCCGGTTAAGGGATTTGGTAGAAGACCTATTAGGATCTTGACCCTATTAGGAGTCGCCTTGTAAGAGGACTTTCAACACCAACAAAGATGTTACTCGGTAAAGGGATTTATACAAAGAACTTGTTAGGGTTCACCCTGATTAAGGGATTTGAATATGCTTCACAATCTAAAGCAATGATCTTATGATGACACTTTCTGTCTAATCAGATCATACTTGTTCCCCTTTGCTCTACTTGGCTATCGACCCTTTCTTTGTTTTTCACCTTTCATGACTGTAGCTCCTCTCAGAAGATATCAGTCTCCTGCTCTAGATATTCAACTACAACTCTTTCATGTCCTATGACCTGTATTTATAAGAGATCAATCTTATACAAATTACATTTCATCTCATAGATCCACCAAGCTGTAAACTCTCTCATAAATCAGCATGCAAAACCCTAGAATAAAAAGCTTGCAAATTGATCCTGAGTTTACCTTGAAACACTCGTAGATAAAGCAAAGCTAACTCCCGTTCCACTAAGAAAGCTAACTCTAGTTTTACTAAAAGTGCTCCTTATAAGCCGGTTTGGATTATCATGCACTTAACCGGTAAAGAACTTGTACTCGGTTAGTCATCTCTTCCTAGTGTGTTTCCCATAACTGGTTGGAACAACCTAGACTGGTATAAGCGTGATCGGTTAAAGTACACCGCTTCCTTGTTTAGTCTATTGGTGCATAATTATGAGTATTAGTGATGTACTAGTGTTCCGATGGGATTGATGTTTGCTATGACTTCACCAATGACACCTAAGTTATGTCAACATCTTCAACCATTTCTTTTGGGAGATATAGAAGTCGAGTATATTATTGGAGTTGAGAATGTTAATGATTTAGTTTGTTGTCATCTTGTATTCTGGGAGATATAGAAGTGGAGTATATTATTGGAGTTAAGAATGTTAATGATATGGTCTATTGTCATCTTATATTCATTGACACATCTACTATTGAAAATACAGTGGAGTCGTATAATTTTGGATTGTGATTGAGGATTTGATAAGTGTTAGTTTTGAGTTGGTGCCTAAACTGGGGGCGGTGCTTTAGCTGATTGGAGTTGGTGCTTCGAAGAGGGTTGGTGCTCACTTTTGTAATCTAGGTTGGTGTTCATTTACCCGTAAGGGTTTTCCATGAAAAATTTGGTGCTTATTTCTTGATGGTTACTCTTATTATGTTTTATATGGTTTTATGCTTTTAAAAGTTTAATGCTCTGAAATATTGATTCACCCCCACCCCTTATCAGTATTTCTCGTGTGCTCTTCACATTCTTATTTTAGACAAATGATCAATGTTGTAGCCTCTATTGACCTCTCATTTCTACCCTTTGGAGATCATAAGCTAGACACTACCCTCCTAGATAAATAATATTTCAAGCTTAAATTACTAATGGAGGATATGAGGTAAACTTGGATCAGAAGGGGTTGTTCTATTGCCATGGATGGTTGGACCAATATTAGACATCAATCGCTCATCAATAATAAAGTCACATGCGTGGCTGACTCTTATTTGCTTAGAGCCATGGATTGTTTAGGGAAGCGTAAGGTTGTAAACTTTTAGTTTGGCATTTTGAGAGAGGCCAGGGTCCCAAATGTTGTACAGTCATTGATTTTTCTTTTGAGTGCAAATTGGCTGGTATAATTGTGGAGGGTTCTTATAAGAACATCTTTTGAATCCATGTTGTGTTCATGCATTGAACAATCTATTGAAAGACAGGTAAAATAGACTGGTTAAAGCATGTGGTGGAAAAAGCTAGAGATATTTCAAATATTCATCTGCAACCACTATACTCACTCTCTTTAGGACGTTTTCAAAGGAGGAATTCCTCACGCCTATTGAGACAAGATATGCTAGTAACTTCATTTTGTTAGAGAGGATGCTTGAGATGCATGCATCTCTACTATTGATGATGGTGAATTCAGAGTGGAGTAGATGGCCTAATTCAAGCTTTTATTGAAGGAAAAACCATCAAACAAAGGATCCTTGATGATGATTGGTGGTCTATTGTGAGGTAAGATATCATTTATTTTATTATTAAATTACCAATTTTATTAACTTTAAATATTTCTGATTTTGATATTTTGATTTTATTGTGCAATGTTTAACTTTCAAAGTTTTTGACTTGCCAATAATTACTTTTAAACTTTTTGTTTGCGTTTGGTAGATGCGTTTACTCTTTCATCTCTCACCTAGTGTAGGTGTCATTAGATGTGCTAATATAGATTCCTAGTCTTGGAAAGATATACGAGATATTTGACAACATGCTTATAGAGATTATACCTTTTCATGAGCAAATGGCATCTCTCCATAACAATCGGTTTGTCTGATCGCTGTCATCATGATCACTGTTTTAGAATTAATCATCTCAATCGCTGGCTGTAATGATGATATCCTCCGTTTTGTTATCTCCCTTACTCTTCTATCCGCAATCATTTCCCAAGGGTGACTATATATCTCCTAGTCCATGCTATTATACACTGCTTGGTTGTCGATTCCTTTCCCTTCATCCTTAATCGTGCATCTTCTTGTCATGGTGTTGACTGGTCTTTTAACCAATGGCGGATTGAATGCGGTCACAGCAAACTAACTGCTGTCTTACCTATGTGGTGAGATGTTCTGTTGACCATTGTATTCCCCCATAAGTTAATAAAGTCCTCTTGATTATATATCGATAAGCATAGGATTTAAGATTGAATATTAATTCGTTTAGAGTGGAGATATTAATATATTATTTATTGTTTATTTATTATTATATTTAACAAATAGGATAGATGTTATATTAAATATTATATATTGTCAATTTCTTTAATATATTATTATGCTATTATAACATTATTATATTCATATAATATTATATTCTTTCATTGATTTAATAATATAATTTATTATTATTTATTCATTTGTTTTTATTATTTACTTATATATATATTTTATATTTTGATTATTTATTTATTTGTCTACTTTAATATTATTATTTATTCACTAATATTTAATTATTATTATTTAAAATTCCATTTGAAACGGCACATGACATACATGCATCACTAATTCTCAATAGCTTATGCAAGGATTCTCTTACGCATGTCATAACAATTGATTCTCACGTCCAAAATGATCTGACCTATTTTTATCCCTCACAATTATCATAGAATCTCTCATAACATCCTTAAAACTAGGTTTTCCATGTTAGACCACTTGATGGGCATCTTTTGACAATAAATCAATGGTTCAATGAAGTTTCTTGACGAGGGGATGTAGGGACATGGGGATGGATTTTAGGGCTGAGGGGACCAAGGGCCTAAGTTTGGGGACGGTGAGGGGACGATAGGGGAGTGATGACAGAGTAGTTGGGGGGGCGCTAATATACATTTGAGGTTAATTGAAATCTCCAAAGCAAAATCTGCAATATAACATCTTTGCGAGTGCCCCATGAAGGCCAAACTAATTTTCTTGAAACATCTCAAACCCTATTATCCTACTAAATTAGGGAAATAAATTTTATTTGCAAGAAAGCAAATAGCCATTTAACTGAAATAACTAACTTTCAATTTTCCTATGAACATGAAAAGTAAGTTACAATTAACTATCTAGAAGAAGTTACTAACTGTATTTCATTTGAAACTGAATTTAACTAATTCTTTTAATTTTCCAAGGAAAGTAAAACATTATAGAATATTGAGATAGAAATAATAGAATTAACTGACAAGAAAATAACCTGTACATGCTATCCATTTTTAATTGTTCCTTCATTTGCTTACGTCCAGCATGGATGAAAGAGTATCTTCAGGGGGTTTTACCACCCAACCATGGATGTTTTGATTGTGACTAACAGTCACCCGTACAACTTCCAATGAAAGTAGCTTAGCCCTTGGCAGGGGCACACAAAGATAGTTTCCATTTTCTTGCCATCCGAGACTTGGTGTAGAATCCACAACCGTCATAGCCAGTCATCCTAAGGATATCTTTGCCTACTAGGTGACCTTCATAGCTAGGCGTTGAACTACTGGTTCTAGTGACTGATGTATGCTACTCGCAGCATAGTACCACCTTGGCCAAAGTTTTAATAAGTACAAGCACATTCTTTGTGCAGTCAATGTCACCACCAAACTCATTTAAGGGTCCTCCTTGCCCTATAATTTTGATATCCACATCCTGATGGCTTTGACCTCTAAGGTATCATAAGTTTCAGCAAGTGCACACTTCCCATCCCAGGGCTATTTCTTAAAACCACTTATCAGATAATCAACAATTTGGTCACAAGGAGGTTCAATCTCATTAGACGGCTCTATGGCTCAAGACAGTTGTTTAGACCTCTCTAAGACTCCAGCATAAGTCTCCAACATAATATTCAATGATGTGTCAATCCAACCAAAGTACCTAACTGATTTGGTCTTCATAAGGAAATCAGATTAATGAAATTCCATCCTTACTGGATCTTTCATGAAAACAATTTAACAAAACTTTAATTTTATCTGCTGTACGCATACTATCTCAATGAGTCTTTCATAAATGTTACTATGAACAAATATTCTCCTAAAAATCAAATCAGTATGCAAAATTTAGAAAAACCATCATTGTTCAAATGCGGATTGAAGTATGAACACCCCTACTAACTTCAACATTAAGCAAGCAGACCTACGGATGCAACTATATGACATATGGTCAAGTATTTACAAAGATGTATGGTCTGATCCATCAAATCTTTAATGTGCTTGCAGACCAGAGTTTGCATTATTCTAAACACATAATTATGAAGTGCAAGGATGCATTTGTTCTTTAATAAATTTGCAATGCATACTTTCTTAATAATCTGAAATGAATAACAAGCCAAACGATTCCCCAATCAATGTTGCAAAAAATAATATCATCTGCAAGCATCTAAAACACAGCTTCCTGTGCATAACAATATGCTTTAGTTTTAGACCCATCACACAGAACTTAACTAAAGAAAACTCATTGCAACTTCACTGCAAGTACCTAGGCAAGAAGAAGACTAGCTTGTGGAAATCGACAGAGAGAAAGGGAAGTACATGCCTGCAAAAAGACTCATGATTCCAAGAAAGAGACAATTTCAGCCCTTCCCCAAATGCACAGACCTTTCTTAATGTAACAAAACAATCCAAAATGCCATGCTCAACACAGCTTCCCTGCTTCTCCATCCAAAACAAGAGTCAAAGACCATGTCCAAAAAGAATGATTGCATCTCCAGCCAACATAAGGTTTCATAGAGGTGTGCGGCAAGGAGTAACTCCTTGCCCACAGTGGCAAGAGGGAGTTACTCTTGCCACCTCGTCCACCCAGCAAGAGAAAACCCATGTAACTCAATAAGATGAAAAAATACAAATATGCCATACATCGAATATATATAAGCAAGTATATATCTTTAAATGCTTCTATGCCATATGTTTGTTGGATTCTCTTAATGACAGATTAAATTCTACTGAATGTATTGCTGTGATTCAGAGAAATCAATTTGGATTAAGAAGGGTTTTGTGGTTGAACTACTTGCATGTTTATGTAATGAATAAATAGGAAGAGTGCTAAATAGTGAGAATTTTAAGCCATTGGATGAGCAGAGATTTGTTGTGAATTTGACTCCGCTTCCCTGAATAAGGCATTGATCTGTATTTTGTTCCAGAACTAATAAAATCAATTTGATATTTAATTTTCAGTTGTAGGACTAGGTGTTATTTTTTCTTTTTAGTTTTCTATTGCACCCCATGTCAGTGCATAATGGAAAACAAGGAGATGTTGAATAAAGATATTCATCAAGCAAACTTTTGAAATTGTGTAAGGTTTTATCTGCAAACATCATTGATCAATATTGAGAAATATTTGAATGATGGGAATAATGGTTCACCCGCCAAGGTTGTGGATAGCATAATGCACAGGAGAAACTAACTTTGGGTTAATTCTCATTCATTGGCCAAGTCTAGTATCGGACGTAATTATAAGATCTGGCATATCTTTAGGGTTGGATAATTTGTTGATTTGGAACAGATTGCGATTCTACTGGGGAGCATGAAATATATTGTTAAATCTAGCCTGGAATCTTTGGTATTGCTATGTTGAATTTTCACAGATGAGATTGCCCTATACGAGCTGCAACCAACATTTGCTTCAGATTTTTGAAGTTTGCAAACCTGGAGAATACTTTGTTGCAGTAGTGGTAAAGAATTGAAGAAGTGACTCTGCTATTGAAGAAGACCTAGAAAATGAAAATTTTGTCCTCTTCGAAAGAGGTGCCGACTTTGTAAAAAGAACCTGATGAAGAAATGCTGCAAGTTCTAGATCTATAAAGGTTTCAATTAAGAAAGAAAGTGAGCAGCAACTGTAAAACTCCTTGGTATTCTTATAACCTTGATGAGAATAAAGTTACATCTGAAAATTGTTTGTTGAAAATCTTAGTCAATATTATATAGAAGTATATTTTCATGTCAAATATGTTGAAGATTTGTTGAAAAGTCAATCAAGATGTATCCGTATACATATCCTCATGAGGTTCCAAATTCAGTAATGCATGATTCGTGACAGCAATTACATCGGCCATATCCACAAAGAAGAGTATATGTTTTGAAAAAATATAAGCTATTGAACTTCAGTAACATTCAGGGTTGTCCAAATCACCTTTCTTTTGAGCTTATAGCATGTGCCAAAATTTCATGGAAGGGAGTGTGAATTGACAGTTAGGCATGTCTAGACATTTTTAAAGTTTATTGAGGATTTTCAGATCTATGCAGAAGATGTGGTCATGAAACGCTTTGTGAGATCTTTAAGAGATAAGGCTGATGATTGGTTTAATAATTTGCCTCTGCAAAGTATTTCATCATGGAAGGGACTCAAAAGATGGTTTCTAAGTCAGTTTGATGATACTTCCAAGGATAATGCATCTGCCCTTGCTGTCCTAGTTTGTTCATCCCAGTATCTTGCATACCATAACAAGCTTCAGCCAAGTTATGAGAAGACTTTAAGCAATGTTTTTCCCACAATGTATGTGAATGCATTTTTTTGGCATAAGGAGACATGAAGGAGAATTTGGATTTGCTCTATTTAAAAGAACATTCGATGTTTATATGCAAATACTTGGTAATGTCAGGCTTAATGAATCAATTGTAATGTTCCCAATGGCTAATCTCATACGGCTCCCTACACCACTGTATGGTGCTGCAGAAACAGTTTGAGATCACAACACACTTACGCAATTATTTTCGTATGGGGAATTCTTCCATAGAAACACAATTCAAACAGCAACCTTCGATGTCGTACGACACTTGTATATGTTTTAAGGGCGATGACTCCGTGTGAATAGAGGTCGACACTCTCACACACTTGGCATAGGTTGCGCACGGTTCCACACAACTCCGTACGCCAATCAATCTGCCTAAGGCATATGACCTACCTGTCGTACGGTGTTACTCCTTTCCACCCCACACTCGAATGGTGTTGGTGCTACATTTGATGTCACCATTGACCCCCTCTTCACATTCATTGTACGACAGTAAGGTAGTCCGTACGTTCATACAACCCCACTTCAATCTCCACTGCTTCGTAATGGCATGATTCTTATTTGGGTAGCATCTTACTTTGTCGGTTCGATCTCACCTTCCGGCGATGCAATGACACTATCTCCTCCATGCAGATTAATAACCAATTCGGCACATATAACTTAAGGATGTGTAATGATAAGAGTATTGACACCACAAAATATAATAATGATTGTACTCCAGATTAATAATGATAGCACTTTAGATTATCTCAAATAGATATCGCTTAGGAATACAAATTTGTCTTCTACAAAAGAGTTCACGAATTTGGAGCACACAATGAAATATCGGAATGATATTTCCAACGGTAGACTAGGGTGGCTGCTAACCACCAAAATTGCGATCACAGAATAGGGAGGGTCTTCCACCTCTGAAACTTCGCATGAACTTCCTCAGCCGTTAGCCTCCAGAAATACAAAGACAAGTCAAATACAATCCATGATGATTCCTACAATGCCAATGACGGCCTTATAAAGGCCTCCGAGAAGTTTCCCGAAGGATTACAAATAGGACTTTGGCTGACAAACTTTAATTACTATTTTATTATTTGGGCCCCTTTATTAATTAAATCAATTAATTAAATAAGTCCTTATGATATTATTTAATTTTTAGGACCATTTATTTAAATAACCTAATTAAAATATTTTATTAAAAATTGGGGACATTACAAATCCTCGCCGCCCAAAGATTGCTTTCCCTCAAGCAAACGGTTTGCCCACTGCAACTCTAGGAGCCCAAAGCAAGCTCAGACATCGATAGCCGTATCTATTGAAGTCTTTATGCCGCATCATGATCACTTACATGAACTTGGATGTAGGTGAGAAAAGTATCCATCAAGCTTTCGCTGCACTACTCTGATATAAACATGGTCATGCCCAGAGTCACTAGGAATCTCATAGCTCAGGTACAACTTGTTTCCATGAGGATGCCCCTCACACAAAGAGGTGGCCATCATGCATGCCACGTGCTCAGCCAAAGGGGAAACTCCATATTCAACCAACTGAAGAGATTGCTCCTGCAAACGATCCTTGGTCGAGTCCACATTGCCAGGAAGTTGAACAACCACCGATAGATCCTACTTATTTGGAGGGTCACTGATAGTGATGGAGCCTTAATTTTCAAAAATCAGGGCTTCCATTTGAACGTCTCCTATAATCTCTTTTTGATATATCTTTGGATGTTTTTCTTTCATTTCTTAATTGGTTTCTCTTTTTATGATATCATTTAGGAACCCGTCAGTGTCCATGGTTCTTTTGTCTGCATATGTATTACCATCATAAATATATTTACTTAGAAGCACTTAACTGTAAGTGAATCGATATAAATAGTCTCTTCTGATTTTATAGTTTATAAGTTTTCTCCATCTATTACAAGTACTTGTGAATGGTTGTTGTATTGGGGATTTCTTTTGGGTTGCCTTACTTTTCAAATTATTTTAGAATTGCTCTTGCTGAACTCTATTGGATATTATTGTTCCTGTGGTTATACAACTCTGATTTCCTTTCCAGTTTGCATCTAATTTATATCAAATTTAGGCAGAATTTTGAAATTTTCTGAAATATTTACTGTTTCAATTGTATCAAAGTTGTATCCTTTTAAATATTCCAGATCGTCGTAGTTGTCTTTGTGTACAGTTTACATTTTCTATTGCTTTTATCAGCATTTAAGACCTTTTCAAATTTTCTCATTTATTCCATAACAAGCACTTTCTTCGTGTTTTTTGTAAATACTACTTGTCTATCCAAGATACTCACTGCGAGGATGCTACTTGGTGATTTAATGCTGTAAGGATATCATCGGTACAAGTGGCTTTGCTACAGTCTACAAAGTGGTCATAAATGAACATACAACCTTTGCCATAAAAGAGCTTAACGGTGGTAGCAGTGATCAAGAGTGGGGCTTTGAAAGAAAGCTTGAGGCAATGGGTGATGCAAAGCAGAGGTCTGAAAATGTGCAGTTATTGGAGACTATGCCCATCATAGCAACTATTATCCGCAGATGTCTGGTCTGGAGATGTGCGCAGGAGGAAGACGTGATTGTAAGAAGAGACAATTGAAAAACGTATGAAGTGCTCTTACATAACAAAGATATTTCATGCTGCAGAGAAGCACAACTGAAAGCGGTATCAGCGTGGAGTGCATAAGGCGGCATCAGTATGGAGTTGCGTTTACAGGAGGGACATTGCCATATTTTCGAAATGATAGAGGTTCTTCAGAGAAGCATCTCCACCACTCACGATACTCCCATGCCAAAGAAATTGAGTTGTTTTTTCAAAAATGGCAGCATCCACCTATCCTCTTCGGGCTATTGTCTTATATAATATGATGAGTATCAAATATTAATTTCGGTGGAGTTAACTTTATAAATTAACAAATATACGGTTGTGTGCCACGAAGCGCTGGCGTCCTTGTTCATACGATTCTTTGAAGACATTTATGATTATGAATTAACAAGTGTATAGTCACTTGTTATGAAGCACCACGTTGGTTCATAAAATCCAACTTCCACCTGTCGCTCACATCCTTTCCCGTGAGAGAAGACTTGGTTCTGTTAAAATATAATTTTAACAAAAGACAAACATATTGGTATCATTTATGAAGCGTTGTGTCTTACAAATAAAAACTACACAACTATTAATTAGTTTCCTGTTATGAAGAGGTGCGGTGTTTGGGAAAGCAACCGCATGCCTTCCCCTTTTATATAAATGTAAGATAGAAAAATCAAATATAGACACGAAGACAGCCATTGTAAAAAACTGCCAAAAATACTATACTTGGATATATTATTTTTTCATTGGCAGAGAAATGAAAATTTGAACTAAGCCCGTGAATTTCGGATTAGTGAGTAAATATTTTTATATGCGATTCTGGAGTCAAACTGCATTGGATAGATCATTCGTAAGGAGTGTCTTTGGTGCAATTTTATTTCCGGAATAATTTGTAAGCGTATCTATTTTATTTGTGCGTATTAGAGTTCTATAAATTATTATTAAGTTGTGTCCTTTGTAAATATTTTATTGATTTCTATAAATATTTTAATATTCGGATAAGTGGACTGGATTATTATTGCATTTTAAATTTGATAAACATAGATGTAGTGAAATACTTAATTGTTTCCATATTTATGTCTGGTTTGTCTCTGCATCACAGGAGTTAAAATACATCCTAGACTAGTTTAAAATAGTGTTCATATAATTGATCCATTGCGTCTGGATTATTAGTTTATTTATAGTTTTAAATTCATTAAAGTTTTATAAAGTTGTACGTTTCAGCTTATAATATTGACTCTATTGCCCATTTAATTAGGCACTGGTCTTGATATTACTCTTAATTCGTAATTCATATGCTGGCAATTATTCATCTCTCCTTTGAAGATTTAATATATTCATTTGTAGCATTAATCCATAATTATTATTTAAAGCACTCTTATATTTATACAATCATTTACTTTTGTTATTACTTTATAACTTGCAAAGTTTTTTATAATTCTTACCATTTTGTAAGCTTTCATTATATTCGCATTTTAACCATTCTGCTATAAGCATCCTGGGCTTAAGTGTTTTGTTCAGGATCAGGTGCACCCACCTTGGGCTTGCAGAGCCAGAAGTGCAGGGAAACTCGGATCATACCATTCAGTTCCGTCAAGTTGGCCATATGGATATCCCAATATCGAGTTGGCAAGGCTTGTAGGATCCCAATCCGTCGGTTTTGGGAACCAACAGATAGAACCCACATTTCCATCAAATTTATCATCGAGTGTTGGTTCATCGATATTTGTGCAAGCAACTTCCTCCAAAATCCTTTCCTTCATCTTGGACTCAGGTACCAAATAGATTATGTCCTTGTAGTAAATGATGTCGCCAACCACCTTGTATCTGTCATCCTGCACTTGACCTTCCAACAGTTGGCATGCGAAAGTATTTTTGGAGTATTCGACCAATAGATGTGCCTTCCAATCGACTGAGACTTGAGATAGAGTGCATATGGCATCGCTGGGTGCCATAGTGTGATTCAAATCCCAAAATCTCTCAATCATCCCCATAGGCTGGCAAGGTCACCAACTTTGATACCACTATAATGTTCCCAACGACTCAGTTCATATGGCTCCCTACACCTCTGTATGCCACAAAAACAATCTAAGATCACAGCACACTTATGCAACTATTTTCGTATGGGGAATTCTTCCATAGAAACACAATTCAAACAACAACCTCCGATTACAGTACTACACTTGTATATGTTTTAAGGGCAACGACTCCATGTGAACAGAGGTCGACACTCTCACACTCTTGGCATAGGTCGCGTACGGTTCCACACAACTTTGTACTCCAATCAATCTGCCTAAGGCATATGGCCTACTTGCCGTACAATGTTACTCCTTTCCACCTTGCGCTCGAACGGTGTTGGTGCTACGTTTGACGTCACCGTCGACCCCCTCTTCACATTCACCATTCCAGGTTGTCTTGGCAAGATCCATACAAGCAACTTCTTCATTTTCTAGGCGTTCTCCACATGTAGGTGTAGTAGCAAGATTTAGTAGATCCTCCTCATGTAATGCATCACCCTTATCGCCGTCATCTACTTTCTCCCACTTTTGCAAATGAGATATTTTTTTTTTTAGAATGCTTGAATACATTACTAACCAATCTACACACTGCCATAGAAGGGACACAGTCTAGATTATGAACAACCCACAACATAGATATGATAGGTTGGGATATTTCATCCATCTCTTGAATGCACGAAATCATAAGGCTCTCCATAGCAACCAAAACCTTAGTATCATCACACTCCTTGATTGTGACCAAGAAGTGATGAAACATATCATGGATCAAGTCTCACAACTCTAGATCTAAGAGGAGGTTACTTACTTTGACATTTGCACAATTCTCAGATATTGTAGATCTCCTGCCAAAAGGATGACCATTGAAGTCATCAGGGCTCTAAAAGCTGTCAACAATCAAATGCAATATCTCTATCATGGTGTTGTCATCATACGGTGCTCTAGGAACCAAGATTCTCAAAATCTTACTAAGACATGCTGTAGTTGCCAACTTCATTTCTTTGTCATGGTGTCTCAATAGCCTAGGTTGACTTAAGGTATCCTTAATCGGAGAAAGGATCCTCTGTATAAATCTTGATGGTAATTGGTCCACCTTACACAAACATACTTCCAATAAATCTAATGGAAGATCAACACCCTCGCTGAGCTCTTTGCCAATCTTTTGTAGTGCCTTCAACCACCACTGTCCATCATTGTTGGGTGCCATAGTGTGATCCAAATCCCAAAATCTCTCAATCATCCCAACAAGTTGGCAAGGTCACCAGCTCTGATACCACTGTAATGTTCTCAACGGCTTAGCTCATACGGCTCCCTATACCACTGTATGGTGCTAGAGAAACAATCCGAGATCACAACACACAATTATTTCCGTATGGGGAATTCTTTTGAGAAACACAATTCAAATAGAAACCTTGATACCGTACAACACTTGTATATGTTTATTCCCTTATTTTTCAAAAAAAAAAAATGTTGACTAGGTCAATGATTTTCAACAATATCTTTGGCGTTGAAATCGCATTTAAATTGTACAAAAGTCATGAAAAAACCTTAAAACCTTAAAAGCGATGCCATAACCCCAAAAAAAGATGCAAAATGTCTATTTATTTGCTCGCACTACATATTCACTGGACAAGCTAAGGATGCCACAGATTGCAAGAAATGGCGCAACTGATTTAAGGAAGTGGGGTGACGGATTTTGCCGCAGTCACACTTCTCAACAAGCTTTGTTAAGAGATGCCAAATTATGGGTAATCTTCTCCAAAAGAAATTATGTATTTTAAAATAAATCATTTGTTATCTTTTAAAATAAATCAGGTACAGAATTATTGTGGGGACAATAGTTCTTTTGGTGATATTTTTAATTCCCCACCTGATTTGTGAAGGCAAAAATCAAAATCCAATTGCGAAAATCAATATGTGCTAGTGTTTTGCATGAAAGACAGAATATGTGTAATATATGTTAAGTTTGTGGCCTTGTCGGCAAATATACTTGCCCTGATAGATCAATATTATAAATAATGATATTAAATATAAGATATATTTAATATCTATTGTTTATTATTTAATATATATTATTTATCTTGGGCCCAAAGTCGGCCTGGTTTATATTAGAACAGGTCGGCCCTCTTGGCACAACCTTGTGGCTCCTTATAGGAGATTGGTTCTTGGAGAAGCATACCGAAGACATAACGTGTTCTTCCTCCTAAGGACCATCTAACGTAGCAGGACAACTGCAAAATTACCTAGGGCAGCAGCGAAAATATAAAGGCAAAGAATTTATTCATCAGGAAGCTGCGAATTTCTGTCTACTATGCAGAGACCTCTTTGCCCTAACAGCAGTGCATTGAAGAGCGAAATATGTGATCAGAATTCGTGCAAAACAGTTCATCAGATATGTGACATTAATTAGCAGGAAGCAAGTTATATAGTGCGAATTTTAGGGCACTGATATAAAGCATAATAAAGGCTGCGAAGTCAATAACATTTGACTATGCGATATTGATTAGGTTCAAGTTATATCTTTGGATCAAATCAGACCTCAAAGCATAGAATATGAACCTTGTATGCATGAAGAACAAAAGCAAGATTAGAGGATACATCAGATCAAGATCTTGAGGATCAACAAGGACAGATCTGAAGACTAATACAGCACCTCAATCCGGGTACTATCTCTCCTTGCTTGTGCATGTTATATTAGATTTTGTGCTTAGTATTTGGAAGTTCTGGATAGTTTGATTATTCCTAGGTAAATCTGGAAAATATTAACATGGTATCAGAGCTGCGGTTGAGTAAAGATCCTTTCAGATTTAGGAGTACAAACTAAGAAACTTAATGACAACTAGGGTTTGGTCTGAAATTGAAATAAGGGTTTTTGATTTTCAATTAGTTGTCTCTATGGGAAATGTTATTAATCTTTTGATCTAGAGGGAGTGGATCATCTTGAGATTAAGTGCATGGCATGTATGATTCAGAGAGAGTATTTGGATAGATCATATTTGAATTAAGATACATACCTTCGTCTTGTTTGGCATTTGATGAATAGAAACTCTAACTATTGGTATACATACTGGTTCTATGCATGTGTAGGAAGCACACCTTTCATTGGTATATTGCAACCTTGCAAATTAACTTGGTCATGTATGAGTGGTACATATCTTGTTGATTGGCACAACAAATTGTTAGAGCTGAGATGTTTGAAAAGAACATGATTCTTCATAATTGATTGAATTAGCTATATCTGCTTAATTGATTAACTTGTACCAGTAGATCTGACATTGTGAAATGCATGCTCTGCCCAGGCATAGGTTATACTTTACACTGTTATAGAGGAACATACACAGCGGATTGCTAGGATAACCTTGTATGTATTGACTTTATGTTACTGTGACTGCATATTGGCATATATTTGGTATTTTTGTATGATAGGATCATACTTGGTATTAGCAGCACTACTTCACATTAAGCAAAGTCTCATGTTGCATTACATTGGTTTTCTTTTGCATATATGTGAACATGCTTTCGATATTATACTTGTTCTATGAGAGAACTACACTTAGATATATGCATAGGTCATGCACATATGGATTCATGTTACCCTGAGTCTAAGCTTAAGAGGGAGTTTTATTATGGGCTCACTTACACATGAGTAGGAACATTCCCTATTGGCATAGCATATGATTGTAACATTCATAGCTGATTGGAATGTCTGTTTAGCTTGGATGGATAGGTATGAGGAACATACCTTACTCCATGACACGTGTTATACCTTATGCTTTTATGTATAGGGAACTTATACAGCGAATTGTTATTATAACTGGTCTTACATTGACATATAGATGCATTAGCTTCATGAGATGAGGTTTTGTATGGGAATATAGGCATATACTGTGTATATTACAGTTGGGGCATATTTTTATGGATGTATGTTGTGTTATGTACATGAGTAAATACATCTCTTGGTTTATGTTAGCATAGGAATATGTTGACATTGATTTGTATATCTTCCTTAACTTTGATATGGGAAATCATAGCTGATTGATGGATGCTAGTTACTGTGTATGCTTAGATACATACATCATTGGTTGGAACATTCTTACATTGGCATATGTTAAAGTTAATGTTGTTATCTAGGAACATTCATATAGAAAGCTATATTGCATCTTGTTGTCTTCACACTACATCTGGTAGATGTTGGTTATCTTTAGGTGCTAAATAAATTATGTTAGATAATTGTGGAGCATAATTTAATGAATGAATCATACTTCCTTGAATCTTATTTGTTAATCTAACTTATGTAGATTCATGAGATGAGGTTTTGTTTATATGGTTATTCATTTGGATATACTTATGTCTTTCTTATGAGTTAAAGAATATCATTTGATATTCTTCGAGTCAAGGAGACTCGTGGATCAGGGGTCCACATTCGCATGGATAAGGAATCCATTGCCTAGTAATGGGTGAGACATCGATGGATGTCAAAAGACCACTACACCTAGTAATGGGTGAGACATCGATGGATGTCAAAAGACCATTACACCTAGTAATGGGTGAGACATCGTTGGATGTCAAAAGACCATTACATCGAGTAATGGGTGAGACATCATGGATTTGATGTCAAAAGACCATTACTCCCAGTAATCGGTGAGACATCATGGATTTGATGTCAAAAGTCCATTACTCTAAGCAATTGGTGAGACATCATGGATTTGATGTCAAAAGACCATTGCTTCGAGCACTTGGTGAATATCACAGACTTGATATTTGTGAGACCAATGCTCTGGATATCAAGGAGTTGATATCCTTTGAGTCTTGGAGACTCATGGATCAGGGATCCAAAATTGAGTATTTGGTAACATCATGGACTTGATGATACCATGAATATCATAGAATTGATATTCTAAACTCTTGAGTCATGGGACTCATGGATTTGAGAAATCCACATCTAGATAGTAAAACATCATGGACTTGATGTTGGTATGATGTCATGAACTTGACATTTCTTGAGTCTTGGTGACTCGTGGATTGGATGGTATACATCATGGACTTGATGATACCATGAATATCATAGAGTTGATATTCTTGAGTCATGGGACTCATGGATTTGAAAGATCCACATTTGGATGGTAAGCATCAAATGATATGATGTTTCTCATATGAACATGAGATATATAAGGTTTATGAAGAACAGTTGCGTTCTCATTATGTCTTGTATCTCAGATATGAGATCTATGATTCTATTGGATATGGAATCCATGTTGACTATGTCTTTGAAGGTTGATAGAGGGAGATCATTGGGTTGATCTTTGCCTCAAGTCCAAGAGGGAGTGTTAAGTTTGTGGCCTTGTCGGCAAATATACTTGCCCTGATAGATCGATATTATTATTAATGATATTAAATATAAGATATATTTAATATCTATTGTTTATTATTTAATATATATTATTTATCTTGGGCCCAAAGTCGGCCTGGTTTATATTAGAACAGGTCGGCCCTCTTGGCACAACCTTGTGGCTCCTACTTATAGGAGATTGGTTCTTGGAGAAGCATACCGAAGACATAACATGTTCTTCCTCCTAAGGACCATCTAACGTAGCAGGACAACTGCGAAATTACCTAGGGCAGCAGCGAAAATATAAAGGCAAAGAATTTATTCATCAGGAAGCTGCGAATTTCTGTCTAATGTGCAGAGACCTCTCTGCCCTAACAGCAGTGCATTGAAGAGCGAAATATGTGATCAGAATTCGTGCATAACAGTTCATCAGATATGTGACATTAATCAGCAGGAAGCAAGTTATATAGTGCGAATTTTAGGGCACTGATATAAAGCATAATAAAGGCTGCGAAGTCAATAACATTTGACTATGCGATATTGATTAGGTTCAATATATCTTTGGATCGAATCAGACCTCAAAGCATAGAATATGAACCTTGTATGCATGAAGAACAAAAGCAAGATTAGAGGATACATCAGATCAAGATCTTGAGGATCAACAAGGACAGATCTGAAGACTAATACAGCACCTCAATCCGGGTACTACCTCTCCTTGCTTGTGCATGTTATATTAGATTCTGTGCTTAGTATTTGGAAGTCTTGGATAGTTTGATTATTCCTAGGTAAATCTGGAAAATATTAACAATATATTCGTTATATATATAAATTTTGTAATGATGGCAAATTTGGTGTCAAATAGTTTATTTTGTTGTAATAAACTTTAAAATATAATATGACTATAATTAAATCGAGCAATCTTAAAAAATTTGTTAACAGTAATTAATTTGAGCTTGCTTGTGTTCTTATAGGCATATTACAATATTCTGAAGATAGCACATTTGAGTAAAATATTTTCTTTAATTTATTAATTGTGATTTTTATATTTTTAATTTTATTAAAAAGAAGGATCAAATTACTATTTTAAACTGTCAAAAAGGAGCCTTGATGGTTCAAAACTCAATTTGGTAGTTCATTTTTTTCAACAGTCAATTAACATGATGATTCCTTCACTCAAGTTCCTTCATTCAACGGTTTTTTAATGTTCATTAATTCAATACTAATTTTAAAATCCGTAACATTGACAAAAATCTTCTCTAAATATAGGTTTACTAAATTTGAGATTTTTTATATTTAATTTGCTTAATTTTGTTCTTTCATGGTGAGATTTTGACAACTGTCACCATCTAGTTATTTTTTATGCTATTGTGGTATGTTTGTGCAATGTAAGCAGTCATATTGAATTAAATAATAAAAATCTATTTTCTACAATTAATGCATTGAACTCTTTATTTTATTTGCTCTCAATATATCTATGCTATGGAAATGCCCTTAATTTAAAAAAATAGTAGTTTTTGACTCGTTTTCTTCAATTTTTTATGCTCTTTTGTAAATCTGATTTTTTTTCCAATTTTTTCTGGGTTTTTCAAAAATAATCCTACACTTTTGCATTGCTAAATTATTTCCCAAACAGTTAATGCTGCAATGCTTCAGAAGACTAACAATAACATTGGGAAATATTACCAGTCTAAATGATGAGGGTTGCACAGTTGGAGATGAGAATATCGTAATTTTTTAATCTTTTTTATATATATTTTTTCTCATTTTTAAGAGACTTTTTACAGAAATCAGCAAAAACAAAAATGGGAACAATTAAGATTGCGTGCATTTGAGTATCAATAAACACACACAGTAACAGCTGTTTCAAATTCAATAGTTTTTTTTGTCATAACCATTTAAATATTCCTTCCTTCTTCCGAGGTCAACCATTTGTACATGCCATCATGATGTTTGTCTATTCAAAGCTTTGACACAAATCAAAATCATGGCAGAGAAAATTGTTTTAAAAATAAAAATAAAATTGAATTGAAGTCTCTTGGTTTTGGCATTTTGAGGAGGGGATGCATCCTCGTGGAACTATGGTTTATCTGTTCTAGATCAATCTGTTTGATCAAATTGATCTGAATTTGCATGTGGGTAATTCATGGTTAGTGGATTGAATTTCAAACCTGGCCATTATGGGTGCTTCATGGTTGCTAGACTGAATTTCAAACCTGGCCATCTGCTGTCCAGAAAGCTCATCAGCAAGCAGCCGTTCTGTTTGTAAGAACTTTAATACGAGGCTGCACTTTTCTATTCTCCAGTACTTAATGTAATTTAAATGTTTTTACTGAGCAGAACCAACAGGAAATAAAAAATTTGAGCAGGACTTTTTAGGCATATTGAGCATATGGTATCTAATATTAAATGGGCAATTTTTGGAGGGCTAATATAGTACTTATGTAGGGATGAGTTCGAGTGGCGCTAATGGGAAATAGTTTTTATGGATCATATGAATTGAGTTTGCCTAAGTGGCTTTGGTAAAAGGAATTTTCATGTTCATCTAGTTGATGATTTTTATATGCATAGAAAATAAACAGTGCTAAATCTAGTACACTTTGACATGCAGGGAAAAACGGTGTCTATCATAATCTTGTAAAGCACATCAGAAACGCTTTTGAAGAAACGGAGCTGGTACGGATAAACTGCCGAGGAATGCAACCTAGTGATTATAGAAAAATAGCTGGCAAACTGAAGGTTTGTCAATACTGGCTATATTTCTCTTTCCAGAGAATATCTAAGGATGCTTAGTGGAGTAAATTTAACCAGCAGCAATGCTTGTTGCAGACGTCTTATCTTAAAATTATGTGTTTTGTCATATTACTCTATTAGATCAGCATAAGATAAGCTGAAATCAAAATTATAATTGTTGCAGGAGTTGGTTCCTTGCGTGTTGCTTTCATTTGATAAAGATCATATTCTAATGTGGAGAGGCAAGGAATACAAAGTTAAGAATCCAAGAAAAAGTGACCTGGATCCTCCTGCTTATGGCAGTGAGTATGTTAGTGACGATTCGACCAATTCTAAGGTTGTTGATGTTCTGATACCCGATCAAATCGTTTGTACCAACTTGGGGGAATCAACTAATTTGAACAAAGAGTTAGTGAAGCAAAGTGTTTCTTCATCCAAAGATGCTGCTCTTGAGGATGAAATGTACACTGGTAAATGCAGAGGACCTCTTAAGGATGAATCGTACAATTTGCATATTTCACGGCAGCCCGCAGATTCTATGGTTTTGGTTGAAAATGATAGATATAGTATTGATGATTCGAAAGATGAAACAGATGTAATGGTAAAAGCTTCAAGTGGACTCGTAAATGCTTCAAAGAGAAGTGAACTAGTACATGATTCAGGCAGGGAATGCCAGTCAAATGCTACTCATGTCACTGATTATGCTGATGGTAATTTATCAACCGATGATACCACTGTTACTGTAAATTCTTCTGAAATATTATCTCAATCACATTTTCCATCAACAGGAGTTGGAATGTTCAATACAAAATGTATGGAGACTGCAGGTAATGACAGTCTTGATTTATTAAAGCCCGCTTCTCCAAAACTGGATGATATGCATGTAATTGATAATGTGTCTGAAGATAGAGATACCAAGGAAAAGGCAAGTCTGGCAACAAAAGAAGTGAATGGATTCAGTGAAACAGAAAGCATTGAGAGCTTATGGCAGCAAGCAATTGAATCAAGGCTAGCTTTATTGTTTGATGGACCTGGTTTGGATCCAAATGCTATCGTGGAAAAGTATGTCAACTCGGCACAAACAGCACCCCCAGGACCAGACATCAAGTGTAAACATACTTTGTCAGCTAAAAAGGATAGGAGACATAGGAAGGAATCTGCTAAAGATGAAAGAGATCGATCTGAAGGGAAGAAAACATCTCAACATATAAATTCTAAGCAAGTGGAAGAAATAGTTCCTTTGTCAGATAAAGTACCTCTTGGGATGCTGCCTGTGGATGATCTTGCTAAACTTCTTTTGGCACCGTGAGTTTGTACTGAACATGTAAAGAAACAAAATCGTGAATTTGTGGCTTCAAATTTTTGTGTACACATTTCATTTGTAAATATTTTAAGTTTTAAACTTTTCTGATCACAACATCGTATATATGGCAAGAGGTGTGTCCTAAATCAGTTTTATGTGATAAAGCATTCTAAACTCAATTCGCTCTCAGGCTTGATCATTATATTGTCAATAGTGTGTAACAAATGAACAATGCAAATTCGATATCCATTTCTACTTCTAATAATGGTGCTTCATATTAGAAACTCTCATCAACTTCGCTGTGAAAGCGGGCGTTGGAAAATGCCAAAAGGCTTGGGAAGAGTGTATTTTCTGCACTTCTGGAAAAGTGGAAACAGAAAAACATTTCATTTTAGAGTGTGACGCCTTCAAGGACAGGAGGGACAGTTTTACTCTCCTGACAGTGAACTCTTGGGTTGATCTTTTCAATGAGGGGACGGTTAGGCAGTTGGGGGCACTCATAATCAAGCTATACAAGAGAAGGGCAGAAATGCAAAAATCAGTGTGTGAAGCGGTCTGTCCCATAGGCTATCTTTAGCTTTGCGGAGATTTAAACAAATTTCTTTCTTTTCTTTTATTATAATTACCTAGAATTTCTCTTAAGTTTTTTTTGGCTTATTTTTTTAAAACAAAAATTAAACAGTTTTTTTGGCCGATTTTTTATAGAATAAATTTGTGTTTTTCCCTAAATTTTTCATGAGGAAACTTTCAAAAGATTTCTGAGGGCTTTTTGATCTATATTTTGATTCAACAAAAAATCGGATTTTTTAAGCAAAGGGTTTTTTGATTGGTTTTTTGCTCTAACAAAAATTGTGGTTTTTTTTGTTGTTTTTAGCAATTTGTTAAGAACAAAATCGTTGTTTCTACTGATTTCTTTTTAGATCTGTAAGATTTTTTTTATTAAAAATTTTGGATCTTGTTTCTAGTGTGAAGGAGTTACGAGTAGTGCAACAAATTTTTTCTTGTTGTAAGGGTGTTTTGAGGTTTTTTCAGGAAAAAATATGATTAGTTTTACATGAAATTTTTTTGTGTAAAAGAGTTTTGCTTGATTTTTTTCCACAAGTTAAGGTTTTCTTTTTTGGGGATTCATTGGTTTTTGAGGTTTTTTTGGGAAAATCATGGGGTTTTACCCCTTTTTCCTCAAAGTTTTTGGCATTTTTTTTTTCTTGTAAAATCTTGGGTGTTGATGCTTTTCATTATTTTTGGCAAAATTGTTATTTTTTAGAATTGAGTTTTTTGAAGTTGATAGTGTCAGATAAAAGGAGGGATAACTTTGTTACTCAACATCATATTGGAAGGTTTATGGTAAACTTGGTCATATCTAGAAGTTCTACAACATCGGGGAGGGTCTCATTAGCAAGCTCATGTTGCAGAGTGTTTTGAATAGAAGGGGGCAACCTTCTATGTACTAATGGAAAAATGACCTGTAGATTATGTCAAGTCTTTTATAAGGTAGTTAGTAGAATGACCATTAAGGAAGGGTGTTAAAATAATTATGTAATGTTTCTATTATCGTCATTCAATTAGTATCTTTCCTTTTCATACTTAGTTATTTAGAATGCTTCTTTTCTGTCTTTCACTTCTATTCTAGAAACTTTGTATTTAGTCTCTATCTCCTTTGTAAATCAATCAATCAATTATCATTTCATTTATAGGTGTTTGTTATTGGTTGACCATTTAACCCTTTTAACATATTTAATTTAGAACAAATTAGGAGATTTTTGAAAATGCATTAGTCAAAGAAAATGAAAAAGAAGCTACTGTTAGTTTAAAATATCTTCACTCTGCCACTTTATTTCAATACATATCACATACATATCACTAAGGTGGCCCAAGAGAGACCAATTACCCCACATCATGCAATGAGACAACTTTTTTTCTTAGATATTTTGCATGCATTGATCCCTTACAACGAGAAACAAAGGAAGTGCCTTTAATCACAAAAAACTTTATACATTTTTATAAGTATATGAAATGATGTTGAATTATTGAGAAATTTATAGATAATATTTGTAAGGGAGTATGTTTAAATGACGTCATAAAAATCATGTCATACTAGTGCTAATATTATCATTGAAGAAGTGAAGGTTGTGTTGGTTCCCAAAAGTGCAGATTGAAATCTTATGAGTCTTGCCAACTCAATGTTGGGATTTCAATCAATTAAAAGTCAACTTGACAGGTTTGGTTAATTTAACCTAATCCCTCTTCACTTTTGGTTTTGCAAAACCACGACGGGTGTACCTATTCCTAAGGCAATCCTCTAGTCCTTAGGCTTTATAGTAGATTTCATAACTTTTGATGCAACGAGGTTCACCCCTGATGGCAAGAGGATATGAGACCTTCACACTCCACCACTTTAAACAAATATGTGAAAATACTAATAAATATTTTTACTTCAAATAATCTTGGTGATAAGTTCAAAATGTAAATGCTTGTAAAAAATAAAGTTTCGAAGATAAAGAGTGTATATAAATTGCAACAATAAGTGAATTGAACTGGAAAGGAACAACAAAGATGGATCATCACTTCAAAGCATCAAACCAGATGATTATACTTATTTGACAATAAAAACCAGTGCCATATTTTCTGGGCAACAGAGTCAATTATAATGACAGTTCCTAAGTGCAATTTTATAGGACAATATATTTAAAATATCATCAATTGTTCGGGTCTTCCAAAATGTAAGGAATCACTTAAATACGCAATTCTAAGTTAGTTTTAATGAATTTTAGCCTCTTTGGTTAGAAGATCAATTTAGACAAAGATATAGAAACTTCAAAAATTTTACTTTATCTTTGATAATCAAACTTAGAATGCTGTGAGCGATCTGCAATTCTGGTATTGCTAAACAAAAACTCAATTTACCAATTCTAATGGTAACTATAAAGGATCGGCTTATTCAATAATTCAACTCTTGTTTTAAATGAATAAAATAAAGTAGAACTTGGTATTTATTGTGCAAAATTTTGCCACATCAACTGAATTCACCATTTGCTAAAAACTTATTCTAATCTCCGGTTCCGTATTTTCTAAAAATGGTTTCTTTTCACCTTACATCTGTCGGCAGTCATAGACTTTATTTTTATTTTTATTATGTGGTAATAATGCCCTCCTTTTCTTTCTTGCGGCATCCTTTACTTATATATTAATGAAATGATACGAGGACCAACCTTATAAAGTCATGCCGTTTCAAAACAAAAACTAATCCGCATAATATAATATAACATTAATATTGTTTGTAATAAGATGCATAGTTCACATGTAAGTATCGTGCTGTGTCCGTAATCAGCCAAAGACGTTATCGGGTCAATACACACTCGCAAGCCTAGATGAGGAACGACATTGTTTCAATTATTAAAGAAGACGTGGATGTCCAACCGCTCTGTGCTGTGAAATTATCTTAATCGGCCATTTATTGATTTTTGCCAATAAAACTCGTGCAGATTCGAAAATCAATAGAACATGCAAATAACCGTTGAATCAATAACAATAACCAACATATATATTTATATAACTAGCAAATACATTCTCATGAAATAATTCAAAAATATGGTTTTGTATTATACATCAACAATATAATAACCGAGAATTATAATATTCAGTCTGAAATACAACAAAGAACAGTAAGATTGGATGAAAGGAAGTTGGTAAAACAATGGCACACTTTGAAGTGAATCCGCACCAGGATGAGTCGGGTTTCCGTCCAATCCACCAAGAAATGCTGAAGGTTTCCGTCCTCAGATTTTTGATTCGATAACTGAAGCTTCTCGAATTCTCAAGGAGAGATAAAAATTCATAAACTAAAGCATACTGAAATGAGACCCTCAACCTCCTCTTATGGTTGCAGTTGTGACTTTTCAGTTTTCCCATTGTGACTCTTCATATTCCTAATTTGTCTCTTTATAATGTCACTTTAAGTCACTTTTTAAATAAATTGACCATTGAGTTATTAAGTGAAATAATAATAAAGTGAGGAATCTTCCGTCATTAAAACGGAGACCCAAACGAGCTCGAATGCTGACATGTGATAGCTCGTTGGGAAGCTCTCGGTGAGACGCTCCAAGTCCACTACTGAAAAGCCAAGAAATTTGAACCTTGTTGACTTACTATAAATAGTAAGTACCTTAGAAACATGTGGAAACTGCTCCAATTGGCTTGGAACTGAAACCACCTAGGCCAATTATCTCCTGGAGCACTACCACACCACGGTTAGCCCTCCGGACCAAGGTAAAAAAGCTAACAACATGGCTCAATATAACGTGTCTCAAAAAAGGGACATTACATGCTGAAGAGACGTGTGAAATTTGTTGAATGTCGCACGACAAAATGAAGTTGCCACGATGCCGAAGTCCACGAAGATCCTCACACTCGAATGCCAATATAATTAATAACATGGGATAATATCTCTAGTAGTGCCTAGAATAACATCGAACGACACAAGAGACATTGAAGATGGAGAAATTCGAACACAAAATTCCAGACTTGAATTGTGTAGTCAATATTTTCCTCATCTAAAGCCGTCTGGAACTCTGAATAAGGTGTGACTTCTAATTTCAAAACTTCTTCTATGTCATTGAGTTCCCGAGTCTCCACTAATATTGCTACAGCTTCTTTATCCTCCATATTCCTTCTTAGCACTCTATTTCAGAGACATTAAGCCTTTTATTTCAAATATGCGATCTTCATAATGGAAATCTAGACATGGATTATTAGCACTATCATCTTTGAATTGAAAAATAGAGAATAAATTAGATAAGATAATTTAAAAAATGCCGAAACTATAATATATGACAATATTTTGTGAAAAAGCTTATGTATAATAGCGGCTTGCGAAAATCTGAAACTTATTTAGTATGAAAGTTTAATCCTGATGTCAATATGCTAATAATTTGAAAGACAGAGATAATAGTAAAAGTGGATAGAAGGGGTACACAAATGGAGTCTAAATTTTATAAAATTTAGGCTCCATCAGTGGCCCTTGTTGGGGACATATGCTCCTTACGAGTATAGTGAGAATCACAGTTGTCTCTGGATGAAGCAGACCTACAAAAAGATAAAATAAAACAATAATTAATTCAGGCAACGAAATCAGAAAATCCAAATGATAGTATGAAAAAGAAAGATAAAAGAGAAAAGAAGAAAACTCCCTGAGTATCCTCATGAGAAGAATGGTTTCAAGTATTGCCCATGAACTGAAAAATCCTGCATTTGACCATTAGTATCCTGCAAAAAATAAGAATGCTCTCTTGCCTTTTTTGAAACAATGAATGACCCTAACCACAATGCCTCAAATTTACCATGCTTACCTTTATCTTGATTTTTGTCATTCCATTTTAAAACCCAATCACCTACCTTGAATGATCTGTTTTGAGCCCTTTTGTCGTAGAAAAATTTGATTTGTTTTTTCTTGGTGATGTTTTGTTCTTGAGCACATCTCCCGATTTTATCAAGCTCAACCAGTGCATTTAACCTTTCTTCCATGAAGTCAATATCTTCTAATTTCTCTTTAGTGACAAACTTATAAACCAAAAGTAAGTTGTTAAGGGGAAGTCTTGCTTCCTTGCCATAAACTAAGTTGAAAGGTGAGAAATTAGTAGACTTCTTCACTGTGATCCTGTCAGCTCATAAGGCTAAATTTAATTTCAAATCCCAATCACACTTGTTATTATCCAAAATCCTTCTCATAATCTTCAAAATATTCTTGTTGTTGGACTCAACTTGTCTATTTTCCTGGGGGTGATAAGGAGATGAATAGGACACAATTATGTCATATTTCCCACATAAATCAGAAAACTCTTTTGATTTGAAGCACATACCGTTATCTGCAATAATCTTTTTAGGGACTCCAAACCTGGTTATAATATTTTCCATCAAGAACTTAGTCACCACCTTTCTTGTGGATTGCCTGGTAGGTATGGCTTCCACCCATTTGGGGAAGTAGTCAGTAGCTACCAAGATCCAACTATGTCCCCCACTTGACTTATCACTGATTTATCCAATAAAATCAATTCCCCACATTTGGAAAGGTTCTTCTGTTTGTAAAGTCCTGTGGGGAAGGGCACCATCATATTTTAGCTTCCCAGAGAATTTCTGACATGCTTCACATTTTCTTACATAAGCATGACAATCCTTAAAAAGCTGTGGCCAATAATACCCTGCATGCAAGATTTTATGTGCTATACTTGTTGCCGAAAAGTGACCACCACAAGATCCTTCATGCATTTCCTTGAGAACAATTTTAGTTTGATACATGTCTAAATAGAAAAGTAAAACCCCATCTCTATTCTTCCAATATAGGTCACCTTGAATTAAGACATATTTTGCAGCTTGAAGTTTGATAGTTCTATTTTGGTTATCATTTAGGTTATCATTACTTTTCATATGCCTCAAATAATAAACTATATCATTGTACCAAGGGCACATTTCAATACTAACTTCGGTGTGCTCAAGATCAACCTTTTTTACCTGTGCTGCTTCTAGATTTGATTCTGCCATAAGTTTCGCTAAGCCCTATCCTCTTACCAACTTTGTGATCTGAACATCAATGTTGAAAACCTGTATCTGATTTATCCACCTGCATCTCCTTTTAGTAGTCTTTGACTATCTGATAAGATAAGATAGATAAGATAAATTTATTAATGTCCAACGAATGACCAACAAGGGTCTATGGGACATGAATCATACAACCAAAATAACAAGAAACCAGCGGACCACCAAATAGTGGTCGTGGGAACATGCTAAAAGAACAAGGAACCAAACAAGAAGTAGTAGAGAACAAAGAACCACCAAGGCAAGGACTAGGGGTCCTTCCCTTGTAGAAAGAAATCCAACACAAAAGGATAGTGACCCAGAAGAAAATGGGTGTGGTGCTATCGCCATGATTTGCTGGTGGTTTGTCGCTGATGGGTAGAAGCACTGCGAGGTCTCATAGATCTGGAGTGACCGATGGTGGAGGCACATGAGGGCCGCTTCACACCTCGAGCCGGGGGCGAGGGTGAGAAGAAATCCATAATGAGCTGCTCAATCACCTGCTTCTGGGGAAATAGAAGCTGCAGGGTATAGTCACGGAGTCGTACCGTCTCCCGTAAATAGAGTGCCAGACATCTCTGGTCAGAGTAACAAAAGAAGGAAGTCAAGGAGTTGCAATCTCTGAATAAGCAATAGAATCTCTCTCTGATCTCATAGTATATAGGGCAGTAGAAAATGAAATGTGCCTTGGTCTCAATATCAGATAATGTGCATAAACTGTAAATGCGATCCTCTGTGTCAATGTGATGATCGGTCTATGCTCATAGGCGATGAGAGCCGACTCTGGAAGACCCCAATGCGATCCAAAGAGCATGACACCAACGTTGTGATAAATATCTGGGTTGAACGATGATCCCATCTTGGATGTGTAAGAAGTGCTCAGCATAAAAAGCCATCCTCAGACGTAAGTCCCCACTAGGGTTGGTCCAGGTCGAGATGATGTACTGCCTATAGATGTCAAGTCTGGCATGCTCATTCAACTCCTATTTGGAGGGGAGAAGATGAGCCGGAGCGTCCAAATAAAATTGAAAGGGGGGTAGGCGATCAATATCAATCCCGATGGAATTCAAAAGGGCAGTGGCCTGAGCATACCAGCAACGAGGTCTAGAGGAGGTGTCAGATCTAGCTAGCTCAACAGAAGAGCAATAGGCGAGGTAAGAGTATCTACTCCGGCCATCTAAAGAGTTTGCGAAGCAACGTAGGCGGTGAAGAAACCAAACCAGGTCGAAGATGGCTCCCAACCTAAAGGGATGAGCCTCGAACTCAACCATGATGATGTTGTGGGAAGTGGTACGATGACATCTGAAGATACGCCAAAGGAGGAGAGTATGTATATGCTCAATAGAGGCCCAATCGAAATCAAGAAGAGATGGTCCCCAAACAACAGAGCCATAGAGTACAGTAGGTCTAACCAAAGAATTGAGGAGGGATAACTTGGACGAGGTGTCTTGAAAGTGGTGTCTGAAGCACTGTCACTCAATCAGGGTGAGGGAACCCATCCCTTTGTTGATTCTGGACTGAATAGGAGGTCTCAAACTGAAGCGAGGACCAGAAAAATTAACCCCGAGGTAAGTGTATGCGGAGGCAATCTTGATCTCATGTCCTTGGAAGTAGAAGTGTAAATGTGAGGTCTTCAAGCAGTTGAAGACCATGACCCGTGTCTTCCCCATATTAACCACAAGCTGTCTCAAATCACAAAAAGAGGCCAAGATATCAAGAATTCTCTGGAGACCTTCAGGTGAGGAGGCTAAGAGAATCATGTCATCAACAAAAAGAAGAATGGAAAGTAAGACCTGGTGTAAATAGCAGCCATCACTTGGGAGAGACGAGTTTCTGATGAAACCCTCGAGCTCGTCAATGTAGATGCCAAATAAGGTGGGGGAAAGAGGGCATCCCTGTTTCACCCCAATAGTGCTTTGAATAGGATCTAAGAAGCCCTCTGGGGTCCTGATCTGCCCTTAACATGCTCGTAAAGTCTCATAATGGCAGTCAAAAGAATCTTAGATATCCCAATGTCTCTAAGTCTAAATGTCTTTAACTGCAACATTCGGTACATATGCAATCACTTCTGCCCCAACTAGATATGACCTAAATGATTTAACTACCTTGACAAGAGCATAAGCCTGTTTTTCATTAATATCATAGTTGAGCTCAGCTGCTTGCAAACACTTGCTAAAGAATGCAATTGGTTTCTCATGGCCCTCTTCATTTTTCTGAAGCATAACTGCTGCTATAGTATGGTAAGATGCAAAGGAAAAGATTTGAAAAAGCTTCTTGAAATCAAGGTATTTAAGAATTGGAGCCTCTTTGATAGCTTTCTTTATCGCTGCAAACACCTCTATGGCCTCATTGTTCCATGTCATCTTGGCTCCTTTTTTTAACATTTTAGCAATTGGTTTGATGGTTTCTGTAAAGTTAGAGACAAACCTCCTCACAAAGTTGATTTGGCCAAAGAATGACTGGATAGCTTTAACTATCTTGGGTATTTGAATACTATCAATGCAACCACTCTTTCTGGACCAATCCTAACACCTTCCTTAGAAATAATATGCCCTAAAAGTTTCCTTTCTGTAAATCCAAAATAACACTTTTTGGGATTAAGAGATATTCCATATTCAAGGGCTCTTTTAAAGATTTTCTCTAAGTGTCCATAATGGTCTTCTTCCTTTTTAGAGTAAGCAGTAAGGTCATCTTGATATACAACTAAAATGAAATCAATTAATCCTTCAAAAGCAACATCCATTGCTCTTTGAAAAGTAGCCCCTGTGTTAGTTAAACCAAAAGACATCCTGACAATTGTACCAAGTGTTGTAGTCCCAACTGTATGTATTACCCTTCTTAGGTGAATTCATCTATTGATTTGATGACCATTTGGGTTTTGATCTGCATTCAAATGCTCTATGTCCATATTTCTGACAGTTAAAACAATGTCCTTGAAATTTAGGTGAGGTAGGTGGATTACTAACCTTTGTCTTGCATTCATGTGCTTGATGTCCATGTTTCTTGCAGTTAAAACATAGTCAATTGAATTTTGGTTTAGGATTAGACTTACCATGTTTGCTTCTGCTGATGTTGGCTGTGTCCTAGCTTTCCATAGTGATGGCATGTGGGCTTGTTGTTCTTTGGTTTTGCATTCCTTTGCTCTCCACTCTTTGATGATTCTCCTTCCTTAGTGGATGACAATTGTTTGAACAACTCTTCAGAGTATCTTACAGCTTCATTAGGCTTGTTCATCCTTTCATTAACTTCCTTTTCAGTTCTCAATTCATTCTTTAGTTGATTATTTTCTGATCTCAGATTGGTGAGTTCCACCTCTTTCTTGCCCAATTCTTGATTAACTAGTAGCAGTTGATTTACATGTCTAGATGATTGTTTGTCAACCTTTGTATGTCACTTGTCTTCTCATCAAGTCTCATTGATATTTGTCTTTTATCTTCTTCTACCATTGTCTTGTCTTCTTCAACTTTCTTTTTCTGTTCAACTACTTCACAGAGTCTCACAGATTGAATTTCTTGTTCTCTCTTCAGATTTCTGATGTCCTTATTCAATATGTTGTTTTTCTCTAGTAGTCCTTTTATGGCTTTGTCACTTTCTGCAGAGTTCCCACTATCAAATAGTCCAGTAGTATCTTCTTCTTGATATTGTGTTTCATTTTGTTGAATACCTATTTCTCTTCTCCTGCTTAAGGATTTCTTCAATTCTCCTCTGGCTGCTTCAAGTTGTTGTAATGCAAGCTGAATGTTAATCTTATGATTCTCTATGATTTTTCCCAACTTATAAATCTCCATCTCAAGATCTTTATCTCACAAGTGGTTAGACTTTTATAGGAGACCAATGCTCTGATACCAATTGTTGGAAATCTATTGGGAAAATGTGATACTGAGAGGAGGGGGGGTGCGGGTGAATCAAATATCACCGATTTACAATTTTTACATAAATGAAACTTCCATAGCATAAACATAAAACTCAACAGTATAACTAATCTAATAAGCTAAACATCACTCATGAAAATAAGCATAACACAATGATTTTGGTTACCTAGAAACCCTTGAAAGGTAAAACGAGGGTGAGGATGACACCCACAAATCTTCACTACTGTAGTATAAAGTTTGCTTGTTAGGGCTACAAATTTTATCACAAAATATGATCTACCCTGTGAGGGGTCTGCCCTGTTAAGAGCTTTGAGACTTATACAATCTACCTTGCAAAAGGATTAAGACTTACAACTAAGTAAGCATTCGGTTAAGAGATTTACTAAGGTCTGTCAAAACCACTCTGTTAAAAGATTTACCCTGATACACCTGTTAAAATATCTTAGTACCTGATCCTTTGGTTTGCATTGTGATGTTGATTATAGATCTTCTCCTTCCAGTATAAATTTGAACTCATCTATCAAATATATCTCTGTTCTGTCCTTCACTGCTTTGCTCTATTCTACTCGGTCACTGAACTCTATCAGAATACTTCTATGTTATGAAGATATGAGATTTCCTTCATATTCTCTATGTCACACTCTTACTACGTTTTAGGGTTTAGATCACATCTTATATGGACAATTAACTTTCTCCAAGATTCAAGATCTACGATCTAGATTATCTCTTTTTGCCTCTTAACGTTTCCCTAATTCTGATTGGTTCCATGTGTTACATAGGGATTAATGATTACAATACAAGAGCATAATCACCTCTGTGATTTCCTCAACAAACAACAAATAAAATTTAAATGTCGGCCAAAATGGTTTACCTAAGTTTTTGTGCCATAACAGACACATATGTCAATTCTAGCTTGCTCAACATTAGATATCTCTGGCACTTGGCATTCACTATTCTTTATATTATGGTGCTCGGCATTCGACCTTCTTTACATAACTCAGAAAAAGTTGACTCAGCTAATACAAAAATACTCGGTTACCACTATTATACTCGGTAGTGGCTATTGCTCAGTAAATATATGCTATACATGACTCGGCCTATATATGATGACTTAGTCGCAGTGATGATCGACCAACATTGTCTAGAAAATGACTAAGTGTAAGACACTAATAGACAACAAAACTTTAGGATTTCAACATACCCATCTTTGACTTTGTTAACCCTTTTTAACATATCAGGAGTGTCTTGATTTGGTCTCTCTAGTTTTCCACCCTTCCAATTTGTATTATAAGGCATATCACGTAACCTTGGTCTGTCATTTCTTTGAAATTGTGGTCTTTCATTTTTGTTGAACTAAAAATTATCCCAATTTTGGTTGGCTTGGAGATTTTTGATCATATTCATCATCTTATCAATTTTATCTTCATTAATTTGCTTAGGGTTTTTTGGATTGAACAATTTTGGGTCATCCCTCTTAGTAATTTTACCAGTCACTTTCTTGTCGTTTTCAATAGTCATTGCTATTTTGAAATCCTATTGCAATGATGCTAGTTTATGGGACCTGATCTCATAATTGATTTTGTCGTCAAAAGTAGTTTGATAAAATTCTATGAGGAAAGAATCCATAGGTCTGATATCTCTTGGGATTCTATTTAATATCTTATTAAATCTCTTATTAAATCCTCTGACAGATTCATTTTGATTTTTTCTTATACTGGTTAATTCATGAGAAGCAAATGAAGTGTCATTATGTTCCCCAAATTGCTCCACAAACCGATTAACAAAGCTTTGCCACCCAATGATATATTGATAAGGTAATCCCCTATACCATTCAGAAACATCTTCTATCAAAGACTGGACAAACAACTTCATGTACACATCCTCATTATGTTCCTCTAATTCTTCAATGGTAATTTTTAGGTTTACACAATGGGCTTCCGCTGATTCTACTCCATTCCCTGAAAATTTAGGAATTGCACTTTTTAATTCATTTGATATAGGATTTGGAAATCCCACAATACCATTGAAATCTAGTTGTCTATATCTTTCTAAGATCATATGGGGTCTAACATGAGCCCAGTTGGCATCCTGTTGGTTTATTCTTAGTCTCCTGTTATCGTGGTTATTATTATTTTCATGATCATGATTTCCTTGATTATGATGCTGATTATATGGTTCTGTTGAATCAGACTACCATTTTGCTGACCTCTACGTTGCCTCCATTGATCATCACTATCCCCTTTTGTATTTCTATTTTGTTCAAACAGTGGGTTGTGATATGTATTATTTGCAGGTTGCTCAACATTTTTTTGGTGAGGAGGATAATATCTTGGTGTTCTTACTTCTTGACTTATACATCCATCTCTTTCATCCTCCTATGCCTCTTCTGACTCTCGTAACTTCCTAAAGGAGTTTTAATATATTCCCGACATATTCTAAACCTAGCTAATACTTCATCTGATTGATTTATAAATGCTTTTGCATTTTTTCCCCTTTTGGAATGAGATTAGAAAAATACAAAATTATCTTTTGCATTTGTTTTTGTACTTCATCTTCATCATCACTATCATCCCCACCATTGGATTGATTGATTATGTCTTGGTGGAAAGGGTTCACATTCTCATCCTCATTATCTTGATTTCTAAAACTGGATTGGGGATCTCCATCATCATTGCGTTGTCTTTCTGCAAAATGCTTAAGACCAGCCAATGTCATCTCTGGACTAGGTCTCTTAGTCTTTCTTGGTTGAGTTTTACAATCTAATTCAGTATGATTATTTGTTTTCTTATGTAAGGATCTTCTTCCCCACATGTATGAAACTGTCTCGTATCTTGGATTGTTTTTGTTTTTCAAAATAAAATATCGCATATATTATAGTAGAGTCACCACCCTTTTGAAGGGAAATAAAAATAATTGCTTTGGGTTCAACCTCAACAAAGTATATGCCACAAAAATCTGATTTAAAGTTCTCTTATAGATATGAATCTGAAACAAAATCAGATTCAATTATAGATATGAATCTGAAACAAAATCAGATATTTAAAGTTCTAATATCAATTATTTAAATGTTCTAAGAAAAGATTAAATGCTGAATTAAAATATTAGTTTTAAAAAAATCTGAAATATTAAAACTCACTACAATGTCTTAAATAAATGATTCTCTATGCTAGAAAACAATGATAGAATTTTAAAGATTAACCATATAAGGATATAAGGATACATGGTTTTGAAAGAAAATGTGTAGAATAAACCTAAAGTAGTTTTATATTCATAGATTTCTCCTTTTAATGTGAAGTTAATATGAATAGTTATCTTTTCCTTTATGTACTAACTCAGCATTCGAAATTACTTAATATTAGAAGTTAAGTATCAATGCCAAGGTGTAGGGAATATTTTTATTATTATGTTGCTGGTTAACCATTGGATGTGAAAGTTTTCTGTCTTACATTTCAGGAGGAAATAATCGATCGAGAGCCATGTACAACCTTCTATCTAAAATCAAGGAGCAGATATTGTATACTATTTGTATGTAAGATTAATTCATATTTGTATAATCACATAATCATTGGACACTAAATGTATCACGATTTAAACAAACCTCGATAAAGATTGAGTCGTGGGTATGCCCACGAAAAATATGTATCTTAAACAAATCTCGATAGATATCAAGTCATGGGTATGCCCACGTATATTTTGTATAAGGACAGAACCTATGGTCCCAGGCAAGGCTGGAAGTTTTTTCAACCCCGCTCTTTCCTACCAGTCCCTGCAGTGAGAGGGGTTTTTTTGTAAAAATAATTAATTATATATTAATAATAAAATTTCAGGGCTTTGGCCTTTTACCGATAAAAAAAAAAAAATAATAATAAAAAAAATGATTCTCTATGCTGGTTTAAACAAAAAACTTATAAAGTTTATTTGCAACTCTCCCTAATGGAGTCACCAATCTGTTGGTTCCCAAAATTGCAGATTGAAATCCTAAGTCTTGCCAACTCAATGTTGAAATTTCAACCGATTAAAGACCAACTTGACAGGTTTGATTAATTTAACCCAATCCCTCTTCTCTTTTGGTTCTGCAAGACCACAACCTTTGTACCTATTCCTATGGCAATCCTCTGGTCCTTAGGCTTTTATAATAGATTTCATAACTTTTGATGTGTTGATGTTTTGTAGCTTCAGTCGAATAAACACCCAGTCAATACTACTGTGTGTATATATATATATATATATATATATATATATATAATAAATATTAGAAAAATTAATATAATACTCAAGAGATATTATATATATGTGTGTGTGTGTAAATATTAGAAAAATTAATATAATACTCAAGAGATATTATGTGTGTGTGTGTAATTATCATTATATTAATTACATATTAATGAATAGACATGTCTCATGAAGGGACATGTCTCCTCTTGGCTCATTCTCAATATAAATGCAAGAGATTGTTGCATTTGGAAAACACACACAATGAGATAGTGCTATTACATTTGCAATGATCCTAAAACCTTAACATGGTATTAGAGCCAAGTTGCAAATGTAAGAGAGTAGTTTGTTGATGGTGAATGTGTGACTGTCTCAGAAAATACAGTCTCAGTACGAAGACCATATCTCCCAAATGCACCGTTGGATTTTGCTAAATTTTAGATATGTTGGTGATAAATTTTTTTACAAGAATCTCACTGGAGCGATTGAAGAGAAAATCCCAGATTCAAAAGTTATGACCGAATGTGTACGGGTCTATACAAAAATCTATAAAAGAGAGAGGTTCCTTCTTTAAAAGCCTAACTACTTGAAGGGAGATCTAATAAGATTCAAGGTTGTGTTGGTGTATAGAAACAATGGATATTCAATATAGGTCATGTGAAGAATTATGGTAATGTTAAAGAACGACGACATCATTTTGTGAACTTGCATGATATTTTCTATATGGGCTCACCTTACATAATGAAATACTTGAAATTTATAAAAGATAAGTATTTCATGTTTTATTAATGCACATATTTTTGAGTTTGTAATTCATGTTATACTATTGGTTAGTAAAATCTTGTATACTTCTATCATTGGTATTTGTGTTCGAGATAGTTTAGTGAGCTATTTGTAATCTCTCTTTGACATACCTTTAAGACATAAGCACAAGCTAATTGCATTCAAGGGAGAAAGAACTTGAAGCTTGCAAATGATTTGATGATTGAGACTAGATGCAAAGGGAGTCTGAAATTTCAAAAGAGGTCAAGAAGTTGATAAACTTGAGCTTCAGAGGGAGCAGATGGTTCAGTCAACTTGTGATAATCTTGATCATGTTGACTGAGAGGGAGTTCACTATTTAAGGTGAAACACTTCCGAGGTAAACTTGATACAATTGATTATTATACTAATGAGTCATGGATGTTTTTAATGGGCCTGCCCCCTGTGTAAATCATGAGGAAGTGACAACTTCCATATGATTATCACTTGTATTTGAAAAAGTTATTGGAAGGTGATGATCTTACAATAATTTAAATCATGATATACATTATTTATAATGTTGAAATAGATCATGATGAATTAATGCAACAATTAAGTGTTAGATGCCATTAAGTTGACGGTCTATGAGTTGTTTGCATAAATATATCTTGTAAAGTAACAACTAAGTGTTAGATGTCATTAAATTGACGGTCTATAAGTTGCTTGTATAGATACATCTTGTAAAGCAACAACTAAGTGTTAGCTGTCATTAAATTGACGGTCTATAAGTTGTTTGCATAGATATATCTTGTAAATCAACAACTAAGTGTTAGATGTCATTGACGGTCTATGAGTTGTTTGTATAGATATATGATAGGTATTTGGTGAATATCATGTGTTGATATTCTGCAGGCCAGTACCTTATTGAGTACTTGGTGAATATCATATGTTGAATATGTTCTGATAGGCCAATACTCGGAGTATTTGGTGAATGTCATTTGTTGACATTTTGATAGGCCAATACTCAAGAGCTTGTGGATAGAATTGCCGATGGAGGCAATCCATCTGAGAGCTTGTGGATAGAATCGTCAATGGAGGCAATCCACCTGAGAACTTGTGGATAGAATCATTGATGGAGGAAATCCACATATTGAGACTATGTTTCTATTGACTACATCTTGAGGATGATGCCTTTATTTCTTACATCATATGATTGATGTTATCAAGAGTCTTAAATGTTGACATTGGATTGATTTATCCTCCCTAGCTAAGAGGGAGTGTTGATGTTTTGTAGCTTCAGTCGAATAAACACCCAGTCAATACTAGTAAAGATATATATATATATATATATATATATATATATATATATATATATATATATATATATATATATATATATATATATATATATATATATATATATATATAATGTAAATATTAGGAAAATTAATATAATACTCAAGAGATGTTATATATATATATATGTGTGTGTGTGTGTGTGTGTATAATTGTCATTATATTAATTACATATTAATGAATAGACATGTCTTAGGGAGGTGTTGTTTAGAGGTGTCTGCAGATGGTCTACAAATGTTCGCAAAAATTTGGATGACAGTTTGAGTGAGGTATGATTGAGTTGTTGGTTTCTGATGTTACAATGTTCCTGTGTATAGTGGATGAGTATTTGGTTCGGCATCTCTTGGATTTCATGTTTCAGAGATTGTGAACCTAGTGGTTACATGGTGCCTTATCATTGTGTTCGCAATTAGTGTTGTTCATAACTCAAAGTACAGTAAGCTATCTTCTGTTATGGCAGAGTTCAGTATTTTAGTGTTCTTGATGATCAAATATAAAGATGAGTTTGGTTTCATATTGAAGATGATGTGAGGGATCTGGATGTTGTTCATGTTGCTTGTTGGTGTTCTTGGATCATGTGATGATCCTGTTGTTGGAAGCAATTGATTGAGGTGATCGGATTTGTTGCTTTGGTAGCATATTGGAGCTTCTTCATTTAGGTCCTAGCTGACTCGGAGTAACATGTTGTGATTCTTGATGTTGCCTTGGTGACACACAATTGTTTTTGTGGTTTAAGATTCGGGTCCTAACTAAGTCTTGGCCAATTTGATTTGGATCACATTGGAGATTGAACATAATGTTTATATCTTTTATTGTAATAGGTCTTAGATGACCTAGTGGTTGATTACCCTTTGTAATCAGTATAATGAGAAATCATTTTGTAATTGTGTAGAGAAAGAGAGAAGAGAGTGTGTACGTGTATTTTGCGATAGAGTTAGTACTTCATTGGAGCTATTTTGGCATAGGAGATTCTATTTGTTAGTTCGGCTGTAATGGAATATATGTCCACCATGTTGTAATTAAAGATAGATTGAACTTGACAAAGGGTCAGATCTGATATTGTATTGTGACTAGTGTGCTCTAGGTTGTGAGCTTGCAGATTGGGTTGTAAGCCCGTGGTTGCAAGTTCATCCTTTATTTTCTATTTTCTCTTAACCAAGAAGTACTTTTAGCAGAGTACATTCATCTAGTGGGTTTGACACCCACCGAGGTTTTCCCTTAATCGGGTTTCCTTGAGAATAAATCTTGGTGTTCTGTGTTGTGGATCTTGTATTACTATTTATCTTTCAAATCTAAGTGACTAAAGTGGATATAAAATTAGGTGTACACAATTGATTCACTCCCCTCTCAGTTGTGCTTTCCTCCTTTTGGGCCTAACAATTGGCATAAGAGCCTAGTCCTTTTGAAGAAGCTTGACCGCTTGAAGGAGATTCATCATGGCAAGTATGAGAAAAGAGTCTAAAATTCGATGTAACCAACTAGTTGATTTAGAAGGATCAAATGACTACCTACCTGATATGCATGGGGACAAGAGATGAATATTGATCGATCATTGAGAAACCTTATACTATTCCAAATGACCTAACAAATGGTATTGCAGATGAAAAGAAAAAATTCAAGGAAAACATGTTAGCAAGGGAAGCCTTGATTAACGCCTTATCAGATTCAAAATATTCACACGTTTATGGATTGAGGACTGCACATGAGGTATGGACAAAATTAGAAACTATTTATGAAGGTGACTAGTATGTTAAGCAAGCTAAGGTGCAGGGATTAAAAACAAAATATGAAGATGAGTGAAGGTGAAACTACCTCAGTCTATTTGCAAAGAGTAAATGATCTGGTTTATGAAATCAGATGTGCTCATGATACTTTGACAGACAATGAAGTTGTAGACAAGATTTTGAGATCTTTGCCCATATGTTACAGTGAGAAAGTTGCTACTATTGAGGAGTTGAGAGCTATCAGACCTATTTCAAGAGAAGCTCTGGCAAGAAGACTCTGTGTGTATGAGATGACTACACTTAGTAAGGAACTTCTGAAGCTTGAGACTGCATTCAAAGCTAGTGTGACTAGGTCTTATTAGGGAGAAAGCTTTACAAAGATGAAATTCAAACACTATGCTAAGGATTGGGAAGAGATCATGGAAGAAGGGAAGATTGATGAACTTGAAGCCTTGATTGTGAAAAGACCACCTAAGGGTTTCAGTAAGTATGAAGGAAGGTTACATTTGAAATGCTTCAATTGTAACAAGATTTATTATATTGCATCTAGATGTTTGAACAAAAACTACAAAGATATTAGAGATAAATCTATGAAATATCACCATAAAGGCCATAAAAGTTTTTATGCTGCTGAAGAAGGTGTGATTGATGATGAGTCTGTTGTTAGTGAGGAAGAAATTATGTTTATTTCTATTAAAGAAGATAATCCTAACGAAGAAAAAATATTGGTTTCATGAGTAGTTAAAAGAGATGAATGGGTCATTGATAGTGGATGCTCACATCATATGATTGGTGATAAGGATAAGTTTGTGAAGCTTGATCATGACCATGATGGTGGCATTGTTAGATTCGGTAACAATGCTCTTTGTTTGATTAAAGGAGAATGATCTATTACTCTTGATGGTAATGATGATGATGTCATATGTGGGAATAATTGTGTTGAATGCAATTGTGATGGAAACTGGTTTAGGAAACCGATGATATGTTTATTTAATTCAATCAAAGACTTAGTTTATAGACCATGTAGTACTGATGATGTATTATGTTTCTAAATCATGTTATTTTGGACCTACTGATGTGTGTAGTGAGTGTGCATGGATAGTTAACCATGGATCTAAATCGGGGATCCAAAATTAGAATCTATGTTATTCCATGAAGTTCAAGGTCCTGTTTGTATGAAGAAACATGGACCTCGTTGTATAGTTGTTTATTCATGAATGTGGTTTGCATGAATGTATTTAATTCAGTAAAGTAAATGTGAATAAGACATATCATTTGTTTATTTAAATTGTGCCAATTTTGGCAATTGTTGTAATTAAGTGTTGGCATGGCTAGTTAATTGTATCATGATTAAGTGTAGGGTTAACTAGGGGTTAACCTTAGTGTAGTACCCAAGCCTACCATGGGTTAGGAAGTTTCTAGTTGGTCAACTTGACTTAGAAATCCATGGGTAAACTTTAGGTGGGGTTTAGGAGGGTCTTTTGGGCTCCCATAAGGTAATCAAGGTCAATTTTAGCTACCCAGGTTGGTATCCTAGGGGTTAGGGGTCATTTTCAACCTATTAAGAGCCTTAAAACACATTTATTACTCCCCTAAAGTCTCCTTTTTGAAGTTGTGCGATTTTGAAGAGTTGTGTGGTTTTGGTTAACCTCTCTTTTCTTTCCAAATTTGTATTTAACTCTATTAAGGGAGAAGGAAGACAAGTGGGAAGAAAAATATGGTTGGGTCTTCCTTAGCTTTGATTGGTTCCTTGATTCTTGGAGGTTTTCCTATATAAGGAAGGTTTTAGGAAGAGATTGAGTGTTCACCCACTCTCTACCTTAGAAACCATTTTTTGAATTTGAAGAAGCTTAGGAGGGAATTTCTTGGAAGGATAGCTCATTTCAGGAATTCAGTTTCAACCTTAAGCTTGGAGTAAGGTCGATTCCTCTCTAGTTTACTTGTTTTCTTGGCATGTATGGAAGCTTGAAGATAAATTAATGGAGTCCTTACTATTTTTATGTTTTCTTCTTGAAAGTTTTTATGTCTTTATTTGATGTTTTATTATTTTTAATATCATTTGTGAATGAGATTCTTCAAGGCACACTCACCCACGGGAGGGTAGAGTAACCTTGACGGATGTGGTAGGAAGTGACTCCAAGATTGTACATAGTTTCCCATGTGTGGAGGGATATACATGGGGTTCTTGATACCCATGATGTATGACATAAGGGCACTTGGGGGGCATAAGGAGGATTTGAGACTGCATCTTGTATAGATGGTCTTTCCAAGTCCATGTGCGTCTTGTGAAATTTACTTTGATACTATGACTTCTCCTCTTGTTAGTCTACCACTACCCCTATTTTTAAGAAGGCCTCTTGGAGACCTTCCTCTTGTTCTATCATGTTGGAATTTTTCTTGAGTTTTTATGTTGAATGAGTTTCTGTGTGTTTTATTGTTGTTACCTGTTTGTATCCTGTTCCATTCTGGATCTCCTAGCTCGGGGGTGGCCTTGAAAAGGCCTAAGTTGGGAGGTGAGCTTCCATCATCAATCTCATTTTAATAGGATCACATTTGGATGCTAGGAGCTGGCAGTATTGTTTATATATGAGAATTGAACTAGGGATTTCTTTGTAACCATATGTATAGATTTGTAACCTTGTATTTCATTGTGATTTCTTTGTATTATATTGTAATAAATGGAATTTAAGGTTTATGAATATTTGATTATGTAATGGGAGAAAGATTTATGGATAATATTTATGATTAATGGATATTATTGCTTTTTAAATTCATAGTTCCATTAAATTTTAAATGTATGAGCTATTTGAAATTAGTAGTTTATAAAGCAATATTATGTTATAATGTTATTTCAAGTTGGTTAGAACCACGAATGTTATGGCATTAAGTTGCAAATATATAACTTAAATAACGATAACGTTTATTTAAATTTTTGACTGTATTGAATAAGTTATTGATCTATTAAATAGAATTTAGCATATTCTTGCTTTTCTTACTAAAAATTTAAATAAATTTAATAGTATGTTATAATGTGATTTTTTTTTTTTTCATGCTAGGTGGTTTTTTTGAAAATTATGCAAAAATATAAATGCCTAATTTAAAAATCTAAATCCTACAATGTATAAACCTAATTGTTTAGAATGTGAAAATGTATTTTGAATTTAATTTTTTTTTGTCTAATAGCTTGCTGTTTTGAAAAACAGGGAATAAATGAATATTATTTACACCAGTCATTTAAAATGATTTTAAAGTTACTTACTTATATATATATATATATATATATATATATATATATATATATATATATATATATATATATATATATATATATATATATATATATATATATATATATATATATATATATATATATATATATATATATATATATATATATATATATATATATATATATATATACATATATATATATATATTTGAACCCTTTAAAAAAAAGTGTCTTGGATTACGTTCTGGGTGTGAGTGAAGGACTATGGGAGGGGTGGGTCGAAGCCCTAACCCTACCCACCGCCCTCCTTGCGCAGCATGGCGGCGGGGCACGAAGGGTGCTCCCCACTATGCTACGCATAGTGGCGAGGCCATTGTGCATAGCACAGTGGGGAGGACCCCTCAGTGCCTTCGTTGTGAGCGGCCACCCACTAGTGGCATTGCCGCTGTGGCCACCACCAGTGGTGTGGGCCATCAATGGGCACAACACCGTTGCCTCTCCACTGTGCGCGCACACCCTAAACACAGTTCGACCCTGTGAAAATTTAAACATGGGGTTAGAAAAAAAGGGGTAAACTTAGTTTGTATTTTGTTAATTAATAAATTATAATTTTATTAATTATGTTTGATATTCTATTAAAATAGAATTGTTTAATTAATTTAGATTTGTTTATTAAAACAAGTTTTATTTAATATGACATGTAGTATGGGGATTTTAAAAAGGAAAGTATGTATCTTTTAAAAAGTTTTATCTGGAAATTTTGTTAGGAATCTTAAATTTATTTCAATTAGATTTAAATTTGTTTTTAATTAAGTTTTAAATTGGATTAGGATAATCTAATTTGATTTAGGCGTAATATAGTTTTTATTTATAGGATTATTCCTTCGTGACAAACCAAGAAATTTATTTCCCAAAACAAATATCTTATGAGATTTAACTGGTTATTAATTTAACAATAGAGATGTTTGGTTAAATTAGTGAAATTTAAGTTAAGTAAGCACTTTAGTTTGAATTACGTATTTAGCATTATATTAATTTATTATTACTTTATAACATTGTGAATGAGTTAATTTAATATTTTGAGTTATTAAATTTAAATATCGAAACGTTCAACTTAACTGTAACTTTTTCAGTGTGCTGGTTTGGTTTTAGGTTTTCTATTGTTGGGTGTTGCTTGTTTCTGGTTTTTTGGTTTTTGTGATGGTTCTGGGTTTAGCAGGCTAGTTTCCAATCTTGTTTCAGTTCAGTGGGCTTAATGTCTATTCCTATTTTGTAAGGATTGTTAGGGGTTTCGAGTCCCCCTAAAACTTGTTTTTACTAGCAATAAAAAACTGTAACTTTTTTAGGTAGAGAACATTAAAGTCGTCATGGGGTTTTATCGACTTCTTGTAGTCTCATCTAGGGCCAGTATGATCTCTATTGTCTTGAAGACCATTTTTGTATATGGTTGACTTTTGGTCAACCTTTAGTCAAACCTAGGTCAGATTGCCTTAGTTTACGTGCACCAAATTCCTTGTTTATCTTAGTTGCATTATTTTCGGTGCATAGTTGACTTTAGTCAATTGCCTCGATTTGCATGTTGGTCAAAGCATGCAACTTAGGGATCTCTGTAAGATAGTCTGAGAGCTAATTAGCATAGTTTGAATTTTGGTCAAACTTGGTCAACCTTCTCTAGTTTGACCATTATGTTTTTGGACACTTAGACTTATTTAGTTAACTGTTTCCCTCTACATTGTTTTGCATGATCATAGAAACTTGTGGTAGTTTGTTATAGACTCTAGCATACATAGTTGTGTTTGTGTGTGTGCTAGTTGTTATGCAGTAGGTTTTAGAAAAAAATTGTAGTGGTGTTTTGCTCTTATTTTTGCGCATCACACACTGGAATCTTCAAGAAATTCTACCCCAAATTTTAAAAAATGCTTGAAAAAAAGAGTAAATATGAGCAAGATATGGCCCTTTGAAGTTAGACTACAAATACCCCAATGGTGAAGGCAAAAATTTTCAAACCCTTGCTAAGGTCAAAAATACAAAAAAAATAAAATTTGACGGCCATATGACTATCAGTAAAAATGCCAATTTGCCCTATTTTGATGTCCAGATGACCGTCAATTTTAGGCTCAGGAAAGGGTGACGTGGCAAAAAAATCAATCGGCTTGCTAGCGTGGCCATCTATACTATGCTGACATCACATTTCATACAGTGACATGGCAAACTTGTTGATGTGGTGCTTGTTGAGGTGGTGGCGTGGATCACATCACATCTGCAATGACTAGGTAGTGTAGGTGGTGACACTTTGCCACTGATTGGTAATCGGTAGCACTATGTGGAGTGCTCTACCCATCGAGTGCCACGTGGCATGGTGGGAGTTGGGCCATGTAGGTGGCTGTGGCAGTGCTGCATGGTGGTGCATAGGTGGTTGTCTGATGGGAGTCTTAATCCCACATACGTTGTAGGAAGGGCTTTGAGCCCTTTTATATAGGCAAACCATAGTGCTTAAAGCAAATAAAGGCAACAGATGGGCTTGCCTTATCAGTTGATTATTGCTTGGATGTGCAATGATGACTATTTTCGGGTCAGCCGGGGTTGAGTGTCGATCTCACCTGATGATGTCACCCTACGCAATATGTCACTTGTATATTCTAGAGAATATTCTCTGTCTGACCAGCAATGTAGGTGTCGTACCAAGCCCACAAACAAATTTTTATAAAAAATAATATTTTGAATATAGAATTAAAAAAAAAATTCTAAAAGAATCATACTGTAGAGACGCAGATTGGGTCGTACGACTCGATTCGCAAAATAAATTTGCCTAGATTTTGACTTTTGCCAGATATGGGTGAGTTTACAGTCGATTTTAACTGAAATAGCCTCTTGAATGCAATGGTGAGGTCAGATCTGACAAAAAATGCTTCCACAACATGTTGGTCTTTAGATCTGAGATATGGACCTCCAATGCTTGCACCAATATCTCTCCAAATAGGCCAATCAAAGCGCTCCAATGACTCTGATACCATGTAAGAATTTGAAAATAGAAAAGATTGAACCAAGGATCTAGAGGTTAAAGAATAACACAAATGCAAGAGAGATGATATGAACAAGAATAGACTTGCGTTGATGATGCAATGATTGAATGATTGATTGATCCAATGAATTTGATTCAAAATGTACATAATAGGCCTCCTTATATATGAAAGGCGATAAGAGAGAATGATAAGGAGCTGATAAACTATCACTTATGCAAGGTGTAATCACATGTCCACCAAATGTCGATCATCCTCCATTATGAAATGAAGTATGTGCAATAAGATGAGGATGATAATGTGATATGTGCATTAAAGGTGGATCTCACACCTAAAGTGGAATTTCTCCTACACCATGTGCTTAATTGATGTGCAAACTCCTAGGTGTGTTAATGACAAACTACTATGCAATGCATTATCCTAAGTAAGATTAAGTAAAGTGTAATTAGGAATATTTAATTACACCAACAATTTTGATTACCTTCCCCTCATCAAAGCTCATGACAAATCTCAACAAAGATACTTTTTGACTAAAATGATAGGCACATTGGGGTATTTGGTCCCAAAATGGCTCATGGAAACAAAAATGAGCAACAAAAGTGACATCTACAACACCCATCGTTGTGATAATTAATTGTTTTTCTTTTTAAGTTTCTATTTATTATATTTCTTGATTTGATTTTGTTGTATTTATGTAAGCTTTTTTTTGTCCCAATGGCTTACATAGAGATTATGTGTTATGAGCGGTGTAAGATGATAAATTTTTGCCAGTATTATTCTTCTGTGGTTTCGTGGATTGCAATGATTGTAGTGTATGCATAAAATAGTTTTGTGGAAAATAATTTAGAAACTTTCAAACAAATGCAATTAGCAATGGTAGAGTTTATGTCAATGGTGAGAGTTGAACTTGTGACGGGAGATGATCTTTTGGGGCAGCTCGACCAGGGAGAATTTGGCTCATTGCACTGACCATTATAGAGTATTTGAAAGGAGGTCCTCTCATTTAGCTCGCTAGCCATTAAGATGCTTTTGTTCTAAGTAGTTGTTTATTTTTTTATGTACAAAACACCAATGTATACATACCTATATCATGTACAATTACTTTCTTCTGATGGGTTACCTAGGAAAATTGTTGGAAATTGCAATTGAAGCAATTGTTGTATTGTCATTGATGTCAAACCTTAATTGGTAAGACTATTGCTATCTAAGAAAGTACTATATCTATTTGATTGTTGAGAACGATTAGGGCAAGGTTGATAACAATAGCACCTAAGGAAAGGTTGACTTATCTTGATACTTCAATGGGTACTTGATTATGTGGCACAATGATAAGATAATGTATTGCTTATCTAAGTAAGAAGTAAGACTAAACAAGTAGGCTTAACCAAGCAAAAGTGAAGAAATCTAGTTTAAGCTGAGTGATGTTAGTGTCGACCAAGCCAGTATATGCTAAGTAAATTCAATGTTGGCCGAACATCAGTTAATTGCCGAGGAAGACAGTATTCACCGAGGAAATAGTTTCAGTGGTGACCATGCTACCCAGTGATGACTAAGGAGTTGAACACAATATTGATCGAGCCTTAGTAATTTACATTTGAGGAAGAATTTAGATTCCTAGCCGACATAGTTGAATTCTTGGATTATGTAAATTGTGTTGAATTTATTTATTGATTGTATGGAAGCATTTAATGCACTATAAACCATTTTATTATAATTCCATAAAGAGATTTGCAATGTTTCTAGAAGGATGGATGAAGAACATAAAGTTGGAAGGATTCGATGAATTTGACCTAACCCTAAGATCTATGGAGGAGATTAAGCGGCAAAAGGTTGATCGACCTAAACGAAGAGGTATTAAGGAAACCTAAGTGTGAGGTTGAATGAAAGATGCTAGAGTTGTTTTTATTGACTATATAAGAAGAAAAGGTTGAAGGAGAAGGAGTTGTGATTTCTTGAAGGGATTTTTGAGTAGATCAGTGATGGAGATGGAAATGGATCATAGTTAGTAAGCTAACATATGTGTACAAAATTGGATCTATTATTTGCAAAGGTTGGCTTTTCACAGAGCTCACTTCAGAAGAGTGAAAATATCAGTAACATGTTACAAAGTGGTTTTTCCCAAATTGGGTTTCCACTATAAATCCTGGTGTTAATGCTTGTGTGAATGTTTTGGTTTGAACATTTCCATGTTTTGCAAGTTAAATACTATTGGATAGTGGACTGCATTGTTATATGTTTTTGTTATGCATTCAGTAATGACCGAGTAGCTATTGGTTGTTAGATCTGAGTTGTTGAAGAGTTTTTGAAAGTTTATTTATACATCTGAACTTGAGAACAACTGATTCACCCCCCTCTCTTTTGTTCTAAATCATATTAAAAATTGGTATCAGAGTTGTTGGTGCTTACAGAAGAACAAGTTTAAAGGTACTTGAAGTAAATGATCAGGATGTATAAGAAGGAGGTACCGAAGCTAAATAAGGAGAACTTCCCTGCATGGCAGAGTCTGATGAAACTGCATCTAGCTAGTATTGGTGACTCAACAAAGTATTATATTGAGCATGACTATGTTACACCTATTGCACCTCTAACTGTCGAGGAGATGAGAGCTCAACAAGAGCACAATCAAGTAATGTTGGAGATTGCATCTGCCTTAAGCTATCTGAAATTTGAAGACATCAAAGATTGCACAAATGCAAAGAAAATGTGGGACACTCTTGAAAACATCTATGGTGGTGACATAAATATACTAAGGGCAACAACTGAAAGCCTGAGAGGTAAATTTGATGAAATGAAAATGCAAGAAGGTGAGAATATTGCTCAATATTTTGGTAGAATAAAAGAAGTTATAAATGCAATTAGAGGAGCTAATGGAACTATTGATGATGAGACTATTATTGGACAAGTTTTGAGAACTCTACATCCTATTTATGCCATCAAAATTTCAACAACTCAAGAATCTAGATGTAACCCTAGCAATGCTCTTACTTTGGAAAGTCTTGTTGGTAAGCTTACTGCTTTTGAGCTTTCTAATTTTGATAACTTCATTGTTGCTAATGTTGAATCTGCATTCAAGTCACAAATGGTTCTGAGTAAGTTCAAGAAAGAAAAGGAAAGATGCATCAGTGAGAGTGAAAGTGAAAGTGACACTTCTGATGAAGAACTAGAGGATCTTGAAGCTCTTATGGCCAAAAGATTGAAAAGGGGAAAATGAAAGTATAAAGGTAAAATCCCTATCATATGTTTCTCATGTAATAAAGTTGGTCATATAGCTGCAAGATGTTCTGATAGGGATGACAAGGATAAGGAAAAAGATAGCAAGCACAAAGATAAAAGAGAAGACAGAGGTTATCGAAGGTACAAGGACTACAAAGGAAAAGGTAAGAAATCCTACTATATTGCTGAAAAATAAACTGACATTGATAGTGATGATTTTGAAATTGAAGTAGTCTATGTTGCTATGAAAGATGAGTCTGATGAGGATGAGAAAACTGCATTGATATCCTATGTGAGCAAAAATGATAAGTGGATTATTGATAGTGGTTGCTCACACCACATGACTAGTGGTAAAAGTAAGTTTGATACCCTAGATCATTACAAAGGTAGAAGTGTTAAATTTGGTAATGATGCACCATGTCCTGTTAGTGGTAAAGGATTGATTAAGCTGATTGATAAGATCACTTGTGAAAATGCTTATTGGGTTGAGGGTCTTAACTATAATCTACTAAGTGTTGCACAACTTAATAGCACTGGCTACTGAGTGAAATTTCATCATAGGAAGGCTAAAATAGTTGATGCCACTAGTGAACTGATTGGAAGTGGAGAACAGACAAGAGGTAATTTGTTCTATTTAGACCTATCTGAAGAGACATGTATGATTGCACAACTTGATGATATATGGTTATGGCATAAGTGGCTATGTCATGTTAACTTTGACAATCTGGTAGAAATTAGTAAAAAGAAGAAAGTGAGAGGACTGTTGAGATTAAAGAAACTTGATAATGTAATGTGCAAACAATGTCAGTTGGGTAAGATGACAAAGTCTAGTTTCAAGAGAAAGACTTTTACTTCTGAAAATGCTTTAGATTCGGTTCATACTAACCTTTGTGGACCTATGGGTGTACAAAGCTATTGTGGTGCTAGATATTTTATTCTGTTTGTTGATGATTACACCAGAATGATGACTGTAATGTTTCTAAAAGAAAAATCTAATGCTTTTCAATTTTTTAAGTGGTATTTTACTAAGGTTGAAAAGGAGACATGTAGGAACCTGAAGTGTCTGAGATTTGACCGAGGTGGAGAATTCATATCAAATGAGTTCAATCTATTTTGCAATGATAGAGGAATCAATAAATAGATGTCTACACCTAGAACATCTCCACAAAATGGTATAACAGAGAGAAGGAACAAATCTATCATGGATTGTGCAAGAACACTAATGATTGAGAAGAATGTTGCACAAAAGTACTAGAGAGAAGCTATAAGTACAACTATTTATACCCTAAATTGAGTACAAATAAAAAAAGGTACAAATATTACACCTTATGAGTTATGGCACGAGTATGCACCTAATGTAAAGTACTTTAGAATTTTTGGGAGCAAATGCTATATACTAAAAGATAATAGAAATGGAAAGTTTGATGCTAAAAGTGATGAGGGCATATTCCTAGGTTATTCCACAAAAAGCAAAGCTTACAAGTGTTTGAACTCTAACACTAACAAAATTGTGAAATTTGTAAATGTCAAAGTTGATGAATATGCAGAGAAAATTGAATAGGAAAGCAAGAGAGAACCAGAAGATTATAGATCTTTTGTATATATATAAGAAGGAGAGGCAAGTGACAAACTTGCACCTGATGCAGAGTCTCGGGTAAGCAATGCCGAGCATCAGGGAAACAATGTTGAGTGACAAGAAGAACATGTCGAGCGACAGGATGCTGCTGTTGAGTATCAGGAAGAGGTTTCCGAGCATTCACAAGCTGAATCTGACAATCTTATTAGTGAACTTGAAGAGCAAGAAGAAAAGAGAGCAAAACCTATTTTGGCACAATATGTAAGGAGACATCACAAGCCTGAACAAATCATTAGAGACAAAGAAACTGGAGTTCTAACCAGAAGCAAGTTAAGAGACTCTACATGTTTACTATGTGAATTTGAGCCTAAGACAATAAGGGAGGCATTAGAAAATGAAGAATGGATCCAAGCCATGAATGAGGAGATATACCAAATAGAGAAGAATGATACTTGGACTCTGGTGCTGAGACCAGAAAATAAAAATGTCATTGGAACAAAATGGGTGTTCATAAACAAGTTGAATGAACATGGACAATCACAAGGAACAAAGCAATGCTGGTATGCAAAGGCTACATGCAAGAAGAAGGAATAGATTATGGGGAGACATTTTCCCCTGTAGAAAGATTGGAAGGAGTAAGAAATCTACTTGCATATGCTACCTACAAAGATTTCAAGGTATACCAAATGGATGTCAAGTTTTCATTTTTAAATGGTATGTTAGAAGAAGTGTACATTGAACAACCTGAAGGATTTGTTGATCCAAACAAGACACATGGTTTGCAAACTGAATAAGGCGATGTATGGACTAAAGCAAGCCCCTAGAGCATGGTATGAGAGGCTGCACAACTACTTGATACAGATTGGATTCTCAAGGACAAATGACACCAACAATCTGTACATGAAAGATGAAGGAGGTAAAGGAATCTTGTTAGCTAAGATTTTTGTAGATGATATTATATTTGGTGGACAAGATGTCATGTGTAAGAAATTTTCAAATGAAACGCAAACTAAATTTGAAATGAGTATGTTTGGGGAGATCAAATTCTTTGTTGGTTTACAAGTATAATAGATGGAGAAAAGAATTTTCATTACCCAATCTAAATATGTTCATGAGATATTGAAAACCTTTGGTATGAAGGATTCAAGGCCAGTAAGTACTCCCATGGCTACTGGACAAAAATTATCTAAAAATGATGATGCTGCTGAAGTAAACTAGACTTTGTATAGGTCCATGATTGGAAAACTATAGTATGTTGTTCACAACAGACTAGATATTGCTCTAGTAGTTGAGATTGTGGAAACTCACATGATGGCTATAAAAAGGATAATGAGATATTTGAAAGGGATTGCAGATTATGGACTTTACTATAAGAAGCATGAAATATTTGAACTGAGAGTCTATACTGATGTTGATTGGGCAGGAAATGAGGATGACATAAAGAGTACTAGTGGTGGATCTTTCTTTCTTGGACATAGATTAGTTTCCTGGATAAGAGAGAAACAAAATTGCATTTTCCAATCGACAGTTGAAGCCGAGTATGTAGCTACAACAGTGAACTGTTCAAACTTGGTATGGATAAAACAATTGTTGGTAGGCATGAAAGAAGAGATCATTGAACCAGTTGTCATCTACTATAACAACATGTGCTATCAACATATCTAAGAACCCAATGATGCACACAAAGACCAAACACATCGCCATCAAGTATCATTACTTGAGGGAATTGGTACAAGATAAAGAGGTCGGAATGGAATATGTGAATACAAAGGAACAACTAGTAGACATATTCACTAAAGCTTAACTTAAAGAAGCTCATGAATATCTGAGAGGAAAATTAAGGGTTCTTCCCCTAATTGAGGCTGCCTAGTCAAGCTAGGAGCACTGCATCAAATGTGATGCAAAGAGTATCTGGAAAATTGATGTAGAGAAAGGTCACACTTTAGGAGTAGCCTAGAGTTGTGAAAAGTATAGCAAAGCTGATAATCAGTCATAAGCAAAGATGACAGAGGGAGAAATATTGTTACTGAACTGACAAGATGACATATACATCTGAAAGATGTATGTTTTAGTTGCTGCTTTGGCATTATTGTCAAGGAGGGAGATGAATAAGATGAAAACACATGGTGAGATTTCATGGAAGATCAAGTAAGAGGTAGAGATTTAGAGGAAAGGAACAAGAAGAGATCAAGTGGAAGTTACTGTGTGGATGGTCATGTAAGAAAGGCTAATTGATTCTAAATTAGAATGAAGCTAAGGATATTATAAATATTTCTGATGTACAGATAAGTTTTGGATTGGTTGGTGATTAATTTGTTATTCATATGGTGTTTCCATCAATGCCAAAGAGGGAGATTGTTGAAAACTGCAATTGAAGTAATTATTGTATTGTCATTGATGTCAAACCTTAACTGGTAAGACAGTTGCTATCTAAGAAAGTACTATATCTATTTGATTGTTGAGAAGGATTAGGGAAAGGTTGACAAAAACAACACCTAAGGAAAGGTTGAGTTATCTTGATACTTCAATGGGTACTTGATTACGTGGCACAATGATAAGATAATGTATTGCTTATCTAAGTAAGAAGTAAGACTAAACAAGTAGGTTTAACCGAGAAAAAGTGAAGAAATCTAGTTTAAGCCGAGTGATGTTAGTGTCGACTGAGCCAGTATATGTGAGTAAATTCAGTGTTGACCGAACATCAGTTAATTGCTGAGGAAGATAGTATTGTATGGTAGAAAAATGACCACACTTCTATGAACCATTATATGCAAGGTTGCTCAAGAATGAGGCATCACAAAGTGGCTCATAGCTCTCTATGCATGGAGTTGCAAGGAACTTGATAGATTTTCTCTCAGCTAGAGCTATGAAACTAGTGACCTTGCTAGTCAACCATACAATGAGAGATTCACAATGAAGACAAGGGCAAGAGTGCCAATATCTTCAATGAAATCAAAGTATGCAATGCAATGCAAATCTAAGTGAGAATGCAAACTATTCTATGGAAATGAAAGTACAATTTAAGCTATTGAAAGGAAATACAAAGGATTACAACCTTCCTAATTACGCTATGTGAAGTTATCTATTGCATAAAAGAAACTAAGCTATGAAATGAAGCTATGGATGCTATGATAATGCAAGAAATGAAGTCTAAACTATGAAGCAATGAGGAAATCCAAGAAAAGCTTGATGTAGCAATGATCTCCAAAAGCTCCAAATGCACCTAGAAAACCTGCAGCATAACAATAGCATGAAAGAGATGGATATAGAATGAAGAAGAGAGCTCTCCTTTTATAAGAAATTGCAAAGGATTGGACCATGGAGATTAAGAGGCAAAAGATTTAATCAACGGTGGAGCTTGAAAGAGGAGCAATCCATATGCACAAGTATCCTCCAATGAGAAAATAAGAGTTGACTTTTGTGTCCATATGAGACAAAAGTGCTTTTTTCCTTTTTATAAAATAGGAATAATGCTTTATTTGTGCAACTTAGGATAAGAGGAAAAGTGGGGCTTTTTATTTAATCAAAAGGAGAGGAAATATTCCTTTTAATCAAATAAAGACTTAGGATAAATGATTAGCCCATAGGATAAAAATCCAATATATGATCAAAATTAAGATTTGATCAAGAAATTGATAATGTTGAAAATATTGATTATTGATAAAACTAATTCAGGATTGATAAATTGAATAAATGGGGCCCAAAGTCTAGGCGACCATTTTTGGGTGCATACATTTGCCCCTCTTTGACTAATGTGTGATCGATTTGGGAACACATGCAGTCAAAGAAAAATTGAAGTGTGAGATCGATCTGGGATCACAAAACAACTCAGATGTGAGGTCGGTTCGGGATCACATCTGGACAAAGCATAAACGAAGGCCTTTGAACATGAGGTCGATTCAGGATCACATTCAAAGTAGGAGATAAGAATCTCAAATTTGAGCAAAAGCTCACAAAAGATGTTTGAATCAAGAGAATCAAGGAATTGGGGATGAGAATCCCATAAATACTGCCCCCTCGGAGTCGAAATCGAAATCAGATAGAGGAGAAGAAAAAAATTGATAAAGATGATCAAATCATAATGAAATCACAATCGAAGGTAAGGGTCAATAGGTTAACCATTAGGAAATGAAACATGCCCCAGTGAGGAAGTAGAAGAATAGAAATAGAAGACTAGGAATAGAGCGAATGAGAGAATAGAAAATTTGAGAGACATGGAAGGAAGAAATTCCACCAAAGATCGAATAATTATGCCTCAAAAGGTCATTCAACTGCGTAGAAGAATGAGAAATCTTGGAAACATGACTCAGATTTTGATTTTGAGTCCGAAAATAGATAGAAAATGATGTGATATGAAAGACTAGAAATGAAAGATATGATCAAGAAGAATCAGAAAATGAGCACAGTTGACCGACTAGTCCGTAGATGATAAAAATGAGAGCTCTCTCCATATGCAAGATGAAAATACTAAACTATGATGAACCTAAGAATGCAAGCTACTATGAAAGTGGTTGACTTGCAAGGTCACAACGCCTATAGACATCTAATTATCATGATCGAGCGTTATTGGTAGCGTCATAAGATCATACAATGCACACTAGCATAACTATGTGGATATGAATATGATCTTTATCAGATAGAAATGTGGAAATCTCACCTAGGCATCAAAGACATGTAGGTCAAGATGACTAATGCAGTGAGATTACCTAAACTTTGATATGGTGAGATTATGCTTGTATCAAGACACATGAAAGTCAGGATAACTAGAAGCATGCACTCGCAAAATAGTCAAGGATAATACCTTGTCAATCCATAGTGTCAAGTAAGACCAGCATAAATGCTCATGACAGGTAGGACCAACAAAATATACCCACAAGCAGATAAAGAAATAAAACATGTTCTCATTCCCTCAGTCTTCTAGCTATGCATCATCGAAAACTTCTCAGGGAGAGACCACCCATCAAATAAATCCTCATAGACAACACACAAAGAAAAATAAAGTCAACATATCTCAAGGGAGTTGATTGTTTAAGTGCGTGTGTGTTGGTCAGAGAGTCAGACTTTGAGTATCACATTTGCAAATGAGCAACGTTGCATCATACTAGACTGTTGGGTAAGATACTTGATAAGTGTTAAGAAACACTCGACGCAAGGGTAGTGTTGAAAAACACTGTTTGGGGTGGTGTTGAAAAACACCTGTTTGTGAAATGCCCCAAGAGACAAACGCACCTAAAGGACCAATGCTAACAGGTATGCCCCTTAGACAAAGACAAAGACCAATTCCAGACCAAGGCAAATAAGGTCAAGACATGATGAAGAATGGCTAAGTGTCGAGGACGCATGCTAACAAATAGGGGTGCAAAGGCCTCAAGTAGCACCTGTTTCCAGGTTTTCACCACTTGGATTTTATTGCAATTTTTTTTTTTTTTTTTGTATTTTTGCTACCAAGGCACCTGTTTCCAGGTTTTCACCAAGGCACTTTTTCTTTTTTTTTTTTTTTAATTTTTTTAATTTTTTTGAATTATTTATTTTTTTAAGGACTTTTTATGCTTTTAAAGATTTTTTCAGCATCATATATCAATTTTTTTGGTATTTTTTCAGGATCCATAAAATATATACAAAGGATGCCCCCAGACAGAATAGGCATCAAACTCCCAAGCAAGATCACATCGTGTAATCCCAATATCTAGCAATGTGGAGGACAAGATGGATAAGCAAGCTGGTGGAAGAGATGGAAGACATGAGAATGAAGGAGAATGAAGGGAAGAAATCTTCAAAGGAAAACTCCTCAAGAGTACCCAAACTAGGGAAAAATTGTCATGAAAAGCATATTTGGATAAGCAATGAAAAGTCAGCATAGGATAAGCCTCAAAAGCGTGGTATAAGAGCAGGAAAGGATGCAGTCCAAAGAGGGTAGACATGTCAAGAGGTTTCATAGCATCATGTTTTACTCTTTTTTTTTTAGATCAAGACCAAAGGGGAAAAGGATAGCGACAGACTAGAATGAATGGAGGAAAATGAATATGAAGGCTAAACATGAATGAAATGAAAGCAATACCATCATAAGATAGCTCACAAGATAGCCAAATGTTCGTGTATAGATCAACATTGTCAAGATCAAAGAGAGAAGATGAAATGGATGAAAAATGTAGAAGAACTACGCATGATGCCTGATTACTAGGTTTTCATCACGGTACTTATCCAAGGTGCCACAAGGGAATGGTTTTCACCATAGGATGAATTTATTTCTCTTTACTTTTGCTACCAAGGTGCCTGTTTCTAGGTTTTCACCATGACACATTTTCAATTTTTTTCAATTTTTTGCTATTTTTTGAATTTTTCTATTTTTTTGATTTTTTTGGAAGAAGGCAAGCTTTTTAGATAATGCTCCTTGAAAGGATAAACCATGATATGCCAAGGATCCAAACTGATATGCTCAAAGATGCTGATAGGGAAAGGAAAATGGAAGAGAAAAATGGAGGATAAGGTTTTATGTAAAGTAAGTGAGGTTGAAAGATAGGAGGAATAGGCAAATGAGGAAAAATGATAGAAGGTAGAAGGATAATGAATGGAAGGATTGTGAAAAGGTAGATGGAAAGAAAGGTAAGATCAACGTCAATACACACCTTGAAGGGTGATGGGAAAAATGGAGGAAATGTGAACTATATTCTAGTCCGAATGCAAACCATATTCTGGTTCATTATTGCTATTTGACTCCTCAAAGAGAGGATTGGTGTACTTGTTATAATTCTCAAATGTGAATGGAGGAATACGAGAAGGAATATGGAAAATGTGTAGCAGAGGTTGTGGTTCAGGCGCATGGAATGAAAGAATATTTTTGGAAGAAGATGAAGTGGAAGTCTTTGGAAGCTTGAATGTCAACTTCACTTTTTGCTCAACATGAGACTTTTTCAAGAGAGACTTTGGAATCCATATAGCTTTAAGCTTTTTATTTTCTTTTGATGTGTTAGAGAGAATATCTTCAATGATAGATTTTGGAACCCATACTTGTCTTGTAGTTTTCTTCTTAGATATCTCTTTTGAATTTATGCTCCCATGTCGATTAGAGGAGACATGGTGATCTTCTTTTTTTAGATGGATTCTTATATTTCTTCTTTTTCTTATATTGAACATTCAAGTTACTTCCAAAAGACTTGGGACTTGTGTAAGAAGAAGAAGGATATGACTGGTTTAGATGGGTGAGTGGATGAAAATGATTCAAGGGTATGCATCTAAGTTGATCTCGAGGGAAGATAGGAGATGGAGGGACGTAAGGACCCAAAATGGATGATGAATTAGGAGAGTTAGGAGGGGAAAGTGAAGGGACATAAGGGCCCAATATGGAAGGCAGACGTGAAGTCCTTATCAGCGGTGGAAGAGGTCCAAGGATGGAAGTGGAAGATGCAAAAGGATAATCAATAAGTTCATTAGCATCTATATGACAACCAAGGATATCAACATCTTTAGAGTGAGCATTAAAATTTTCAATAGGATCATGCACATATTGAATAGGAGCACCTTCTTTGATAGGATCATTCAAAGCTTGCGAAGACTTAGGAAGAGTAGAAAGTGGAAGTGAACATGGAGTGGTAGAACAAGAAGATGAAATACTTTGATCTTGACAAGGATCTTTGGATAGCATAAGCGCATCATATCTTTCTTGATTTTCAATAGGCTCAACATTGGAAGTAATAACACCATTTTTAATAACCTTAATGGAAGTATCATCTTTGGAAAGCGCAAGTTTAGTAAGGTTATTTTGTTTATCAATAAGCTCAACGGTGTGATTAGTAGCTTGATTTTGCTTAGGAGTAAATGAGGAAGGGCGTAAAGGATCGAAAAAACCACGAAATGAATGAGAGATGTCATGAAAAGGATTGGATGACACGGAGGATTCTTGATCTTGATCTTTTTTTATATTCTTTTCTTCATTATTTTTAAAGTCCTCTTGACATGGAGCCACTTCTAAGGACAAGGAAGCATGTTGGAGTTGTATGGAAGACTTTGGAAGAGATAGTGAAGGACTAGCTGAAGTAGCATATAAAGGCTTAGGCTCTTTAGGCTTAGCATTATTGAAAGTATTTGCAGCCAAGTTAAGGTTAGCTTGAGTATCTTTAAGAGGTGTCTCTTGAGAATAACTATAGGGAACCGCATGAAAAGCATTAGAATCTTTGTTGGATGAAGGATTTATGAAAGATTTGGAAGATTCAGAAGCTTTAGAAAGTGTGTGGGTATTGGAGGAAGTAGAGGATGGAAGGGAACCATCACAAGACAAAGGTTCAACATTAACATGATTTTGCTTGAGAGTGTCATCTTTATTTTCAGCATGAGAACTTTTAGAGGAGAGATTCTTTTGACGTTTGAAATCAGCACGGTAGATTTTCTCTTCCTCAGTAAGAATATTGTATTGTTCACAAAAATCATCAAAGAATTTTTCAAATTTAGAGTCATATGGATCACCATCACAGTCTACCCAATACGACTCCCCCTTAAAAATCACAAGTGTACCACGAGGATGATGCTTAGGAATAGAAGTTTCATGGGCATCACTACATTGTCCATCATCATAGTCATCATAGGTGGGTGTGTCACTCTTTGTGGAAGAGACATCATAAGGACTATCATGTTGCTCTTTATGGTGAAGAGAAGTAAGACTCTTTGAAGAAGTAGAAGAAGAATGAAATCGTGAAGAAGAGGAAATTGAAGAACTAGTGGAAGAAGAATACTTGGATAATGAGGAATTTGAATGATGTTTAGAAGAGTCATAATAAGATTTGGAAGATGAAGAATGTGAATAGTGTTTACAAGAATCATGATAAGATTTAGAAGATTAGGAATGATGAGAAGATTTAGAAGATGAAGAATATTTGGATGAGATCATGAGTATGATTCTAGCAAAGGCGTCTGATTTAATTGACTTTTCTTTTATTTTTTCTATAAGTTTATCACCCATGCCATATTTAGAAGAACCATTGGAGCAACAAAATTCTTCAAATTGAGAAATGAGTTCAAGATCATCCATTCTCAAGAGAGGTTCCATGGCAAGGGAGTTGGAATTCATGGTTCTAGAAGAGGAGGAATCAAGCATGGAAGAAATGAATAGATGAATAGAAGAAAGTAAACTAGATAATAAGAGGAAAAGAATCAAGAAGAAGAAGAAGAAGAAGAATTTCCCATGGGAATATAAGACTTTAGAAGAACATGGGAAATGGAGAAGAAAGAAGAAGACTAAGAGCCATCTTGTGCAATTGATACCATAATGTTCATTGAGATGTTGAGCAACATGACAACACCTAGGATCTAAGATCTAGACTGACCAAGGAAGACTGAAAATAGAAGACCCTTGGTAATAGGCTGACCTCACAAAATGTCAACACCAAACTAGGATAATCAAAGTTCTCTATTGTCCAAAGAGAAATGAAAAGATAGAAGAAGGGGCTTTACCAACACTGTCAAAGAGGTGCTTCAAATCAAAGGGTGACTACCCTTGCACTTTTGAACTAGGAGGTTGGGCTAGGCCAAAAGATAATTGAAATTGAGATTAAATGAAAATTATTTGGACAATAAGAGTACGAGAATTTCCCAAGAATGTAGCTCACAATTTTAGAGATAAATTTTCTCACCAAGAACAACCTTCTAATGTGATATTTCTCTTTGGCTAATGTGATACTGATGTTGATCTTGACCAATTTGTGCAAAATTTTGAGTTTTTAAGGTCTGATTTTGGATTTTCTAAATGTTAGGGTGAAAATGTCTGATGTCAATCACAAATTTAACAGCATTTGGATAGGTTTGCAAACAGTAGAGGATCAAACATGTCTTCAAACACTTGAAACAAGGGCAAAAGCAACCTTGCCAAGACAAACACTTATGATATCAAAAATAAAATTGCACCCTATGAATGCTACCGATTGTTTGTATGTTGAGAACATTTACACTGGTATCACATAATCAAAGACACTTCAAGCAATATCTACCTACAAGACAAGGCTCAATACTTACCAACTTAGCCCACAACTTGATGCTCCCTTGCCTCACACCAAGTGGTTGCCCACAAGAGATATTGGCTTTGTCGTGGAAGTTTCAAACAACACAACCAAAGGGACACATATGGTGAGTATCTTGGGGTGATCCGAGTTAGTCCACTTGGATCAATCCTTGCACTAAGAAGATAAGCGGCTAAATAAGGTGGCCTCTAACCTATGGTTCTTAGTAAGGGCTTCCGTTCATAACACCCCTCTTGCTCCTCATGAAGGACTAGGACCTCGCGGCCTCAAGAGTACCTTAAGTATTCTTGTTCAATGCTTTCCCCATGGTCGCAATCCCATGAGCTACTCACATCAAGCGAAGATAAGTGTTATGTCTACCAAATTTTTGTGTCCTTGATAGCCTTGAGATTATAGTGGGTTGGAATAGCTCGGTATTAGCTTGTCCCCACTTGGGTCGTTCCTCTTGATTGCTCAAGAGCAAGCCCGCTAAAAGATTCTAACAACTAAACAAAAAGTGGATCAACTCTTGAGGTTCAAGGTTTTTGGTTCACCACAAGGGTGAAGAGCATACTCCCCTATCTCAAGAATCTTGCCCAAACACACCAAGAAAAGTTCATTTACCCTCTTGTTTTCAAAATTCAAAGATGGGTCAAGATTTTCTGGCTCACCAAAATGGTGAAGAGCATACTTCTCCTACCACCCAAGAATTCCTACAACAAGATCTTAAGTGCCTAATAAATGAAACAACTAGTTTTTGCCACACTTAAAAGGAAAGCAAATAAACAAGCAAGTTTTTTTTTTGTTTTTATGCTTGGGCAGCCAGGCGATATACCTTAGTCTAGGCGATATACTGCACAATACCCAGGCGATACTTCGCATGACACCATGCGATATACCTTAATACTGGCATGTGATTCTTCTCTAGTGCAAAGTGTTGCACTGGTGTAATAAGGTATATCGCGCGATATACCTGAGAAGTATCGCGCGATACTCTGAGATAGAAAACCAGAGACTGCAAAATTTTTGAAAAATAATCCAAAAAATGATAAAAAATGCAAGAAACTAAAGGACAAAGCCTATCTACTCTGCCCCACAGTGGGCACCAAAAATGTATGGTAGAAAAATGACCACACTTCTATGAACCATTATATGCAAGGTTGCTCAAGAATGAGGCCTCACAAAGTGGTTCATAGCTCTCTATGCATGGAGTTGCAAGGAACTTGATAGATTTGCTCTCAGCTAGAGCTATGAAACTAGTGACCTTGCTAGTCAACCATACAATGAGAGATTCACAATGAAGACAAGGGCAGAGTGCCAATATCTTCAATGAAATCAAAGTATGCAATGCAATGCAAATCTAAGTGAGAATGCAAACTATTCTATGAAAATGAAAGTATAATTTAAGCTATTGAAAGGAAATACAAAGGATTACAACCTTCCTAATTATGCTATGTGAAGTTATCTATTGCATAAAAGAAACTAAGCTATGAAATGAAGCTATGGATGCTATGATAATGCAAGAAATGAAGTCTAAACTATGAAGCAATGAGGAAATCCAAGAAAAGCTTGATGTAGCAATGATCTCCAAAAGCTCCAAATGCACCTAGAAAACCTGCAGCATAACAATAGCATGAAAGAGATGGATATAGAATGAAGAAGAGAGCTCTCCTTTTATAAGAAATTGCAAAGGAATGGACCATGGAGATTAAGAGGCAAAAGATTTAATCAACGGTGGAGCTTGAAAGAGGAGCAATCCATATGCACAAGTATCCTCCAATGAGAAAATAAGAGTTGACTTTTGTGTCCATATGAGACAAAAGTGCTGTTTTCCTTTTTGTAAAATAGGAATAATGCTTTATTTGTGCAACTTAGGATAAGAGGAAAAGTGGGGCTTTTTATTTAATCAAAAGGAGAGGAAATATTCCTTTTAATCAAATAAAGACTTAGGATAAATGATTAGCCCATAGGATAAAAATTCAATATATGATCAAAATTAAGATTTGATCAAGAAATTGATAATGTTGAAAATATTGATTATTGATAAAACTGATTTAGGATTGATAAATTGAATAAATGGGGCCCAAAGTCAAGGTGACCATTTTTGGGTGCATACAAGTATTAGCTGAGGAAATAATTTTAGTGGTGACCGGGCTACCTAGTGATGACTGAGGAGTTGAACACAGTATTGACCGAGCATCAGTAATTTACATTTCAGGAAGAATTCAGATTCCTAGCCGACATAGTTGAATTATTGGATTATGTAAATCATGTTGACTTTATTTATTGATTGTATGGAAACATTTAATGCACTGTAAACCATTTTATTGTAATTCCATAAGGAGATTTGAGATGTTTCTAGAAGGATGGATGAAGAACATAAAGTTTGAAGGATTTGATGAATCTAACCTAACCCTAAGATCTACGGAGGAGATTAAGCAACAAAAGTTGGATCATCCTAAATGAAGAGGTATTACAGAAACGTAAGTGTGAGGTTGAATGAAGGATGCTGGAGTTGTTGTTATTGGCTGTATAAGTAGAAAAGGCTGGAGGAGAAGTAGTTTTGATTGCTTGAAGGGATTTCCGAGCAGATCAATGATGGAGATGGAAATGGATCACAGTCAGTAAGCCAGCATATGTGTACGGAATTGGATCTTTTATTTGCAAAGGTTGGCTTTTCACATAGCTCACTTCAAAAGAGTGAAAATATCAGTAACATGTTACAAAGTGGTTTTTCCCAAATTGGGTTTACAATATAAATCCTGGTGTTAAGGCTCATGTGAATGTTTTGGTTTGAACATTTCTATGTTTTGCAAGTTAAATACTATTGGATAGTGGACTGCACTGTTATATGTTTTTGTTATGCATTTAGTAATGACTGAGTAGTTGTTGGTTGTTAGATCTGAGTTGTTGAAGAGTTTTTGAAAGTTTATTTATACATCTGGACTTGAGAACAACTGATTCACCCCCCCTCTATTGTTCTAAATCATATTAAGGACAGTCCAACCTTGTACAATTACTCTCTTCTGATGGGTTACCTAGGAAAATAACTTTAAATAAGTGGGGTTTTGTGTCTAGCCGATTCCTCCTATCTTATGCCAGTAAAAACAACCTTTCAATAATGTTCTTGGAGATCATGAGTGATGGAAAAGTGTTGGGTGTCGTGGGAAAAGAGGAAAGGAACAACCCAACTTCCAATGGAGGAAAGAACCCAAAACTGCTCAGTTGAGAGGGATGATCACAAAGAGGATGACAACGGGTATCCCAAGCCCTAGAGCTGCAATGCAATGCCTCCAAACATGAAGTATTCTTGGCATGACTTGTACTTAAACAAGGAGAAAAATTAGTACTAATAATAGGTAATTTTGTTGCCCAAAAAAATCCCTTTCTCCCCTACATAGAGAAACTAAAGAAACTTGAATGCCTTTTGATCTCCCTATGTTAGAAAGTCATACGAATGTAGATGATTGAAGAATGCAAAAGGCCCAACTTAAAAAACATTATTTGTATTGCCTCTTTAAGCTTCTTATAAATATTTTGCATTTGATTCATAGACCTTCTAACCAATTCCATAGGCCCATTGATTTACGCAAAGGCTCCCTCAGAGTAAATCTCATGGTCACGAGTGAGCACATCTTGGAGATCATTAGCATTGGGAGTCAATCCAGGCTAGGCCACCCCATTTTCAAGCCAAACTTGTGGCTACATTCATCATATTAACCTTGAGCCATCCAGGTTCCTCAATCGATTTGTGCATGAGAACTACCACCTTCTCAGCAAGTCTGGGTACAATCCCTATGATAGTTAATTAAATAAAATCCCTACGATAGTTTAATTAAATACAATAGTTTCAATTTTTGAATTTTGCATTAAAAATGGGAGGCCTGGAGAATGGATTCATTGAGCACACGACTATCGAGCTTTATCTCTTCCAATTCTTAAGCTTGTCAGAAAAGAGGGTTTCATTCTTCATTTGAAATAGTTTTTAGGAGTAACCTCATGTCCCCATGCGGCTTCTTAAGTGCAATTTGTGCTTAAATTTAAGCTGCTGGAGAGTTCCCATGCCATTTTTCATTGGGAATGGGAGAGGGTCAAACGAGTAGACATCGAATGATTAATTCCTATTTCTCGTCATCATGGAATTCATCATCAAGATGGATTGCCCTTACATGGTCAATGAACTCATACTAATGTTAGGACTTGCTACACCGTAAGAAATCGTAGCCGATTGAGTGTATAAATGCACCCCTGGCTCCTGTCACTTTCCACCCTGACAAGGTGGGGGGCTAAGTGGGGATGGCTGGGGGGAAATATAACCCCCAGATGAACCACCCCCACACACGAGTGGGGGGGGGGGGGCAATGACTATATCCATCGTGTGTGGGGTTTAATCATAGGAAAATAATAATTTGGAATCTATCCCTACTGTTATGGAGCAGTCATTACTTAATTTAAAAATAAGCTTTGAAAAAAAGAGGGGGCAAAAATAAGAAGTCGTTGCTTATTGAGAAAAATGACATGTGTCTCCACAAGTTATTTTCCCTTTCTTTTATAGCCTCCTATTTTTTCTTAAAACATTTATCTACAAAATTTATTATTAGAATTTCATTTAAACATTCTTTTTTTATATGTTTGCTAAGAAATAAATTGTAAAAATTAATAATCATGGATTACCAATGTCACGGATTGCTGCTAAAAATGTTGAGTAGTAGCTGCTAACTAGAACAAGTGCCACGTAGTGGCTAGTACTTGTCATTAATATTGTAATAAAATAATAAATATAGAACAATAGTTTAATTCTAGTGTTAACAATAGAATAGTAATTCTAGTGTTAACAATAGAACAGTTGGAATAAATTAATTGTTAGCATATTAGTATGAAAGTGAGAATTATAACTTTGAAATTATATAATTTATTTAGAAATATAAGTAGACAATGTTATATGAATTATGTATAGTACATTATAATTTATTTTAAACATGTATATTGAATGGAGATTAATATTTATTTTTAATAAAAATATCATCAATTCGATTTAATAAAAACTTAATTACTAATAAAAAATATATCAAATAATAAAGAGATGGGATGGCTCTGCTTTTTCGCAAACTTCGACCATTTTTTAGCGTGGAAGCATTGGATCAGCAACTCCGTGTTTTTGTAAAGACAAAATATGCCTTCTATCCATTTCAAACTTGCAATATATTCTCAAGGACACCTAGGGCTCCTCATTCCAGGAATCTATCGGCAAAGAGCTCCTATGACACTCAGTCTGCAACAAGTAGAGGGGGAATGCTTGGAGAACAATGGTGTCCAAGGCAAGAACTTAAAGAAATCAGAGATGAGACAGAGGTCTCTGGTTGGCAAGAAGTACGATCACAAAAATTTCATAAGAATGTCCCACATCCTCTCATCCGTTCACCAGTTCCAGTATCATTAAGCAACAAATTTGATTTTCTCAAGGCTCGGGATACCTGTCAAAACCCTAATATGTATTCTCCTCCTCATCGGTGAGGGCTATCAACTAATAAATAGGTATTATCCCTGAGCAAGAATTTTTCTTACCCAAGAGTTTTGTCTAAGATGCTCTCACAAAGAAAGCACGAGCATAATCTAGCAATGAGCCCTTTATACCCTAAAGTCATCCAGGAGATGGGACTATACTCCCCCCCGCATCGCATATCCCCCATTATGGTATATTCTCCCCCCCATAGAAGATCTCACTTAGGTAACCCTAGGAACAACCCTTATTCAACTAAGATTCTCTCTCCTTCTCATACTGATATTCCCAACCCTAACAAAGAGAATCCTTGTGTAAAAATCTAGAAAGAGTTAGTTATCAATAGAAATATTACTAATAATATGCAGAGGATATGTGCGAAGTTTGGTTTTTTTCGCAGATGGTCCGGTGTCAGGGCATCCCCGGAAACAACAACAAGATGGATCAAGAAACAATTGGACTCAAAGGTAAGTATTACAATCATCTCAGATAAATTTCTCTATGTTGATTGCACTAATACTGCATTAAAGGCTAAACTATTGAAGGAAGGCCTTCCTAAATTTAGGAACATAGGCTTCCATATCCAGGACTGGTTCGCCTTCTTTAACCCTCAAAAATTAGTAAATTTTATGGTTGAAAAAGCTATTAGACTTAAAAACCTTCCTATTGAACTCTCAGATATAGATTCACTTAGAACTATTGGGAATTGTCTAGGGAAATTTGTGGGGTTTATAGATTTAGACAAGAATTATGCAGAGAAAATTATCATAGTTAAATTGGATTTGAATGATCCTTTAGATTTTTCTTTAAAGATTAAATGTAGAAATGGGGAAGCTCACATCTATCCTAAGATTATTGATGAGGATTTTGTAGAAGAAAATGATGATTATGAGAACTTAGAATTAGATGAGCTTCTCATCGAAATAGAGAACCAATCCCCTAGCAATTCTTTACCAATCTCAAATTCATCTTATAGGAATATACCATTGGAAAACAATCCCCTTCCTATGATGTCATCACCAGCAAAAGAAGCTCTCAAGGAACTTCAATATAGCTTGCTCTTCCATCCTGTGAAGAAGGCATTAGAGAAATAAGGGAAATTTGGCTCCCACTCAAACTTATTGTTACCTAAAGATCCCAATCCCTTTGTTTCTTTTAACACAGACTCATGGGGCTTTCATCTAACAGATAAGGATCTAGCCTTTAAGATTAGTCTTCCCCCCTCTCCAAGAAGGGAAGCTCCTCCTTCTCACCAAGCCCCATTCAATCAGACACTCACATCTCAAGAAGCAAATGAACTAACCCTTCAGCTTGTTAAGAACCCTTCTATAGAGATCATTTCTTCCACAACAACTTCACCCCATGCTTCATCTCCAGTTCAAATTTTAATGCAGCACCAAGTATCTCCACTCTAGGACCCAAAACATTTATTCACACTAGTAGAAGAATCTTAGGTAGAAGCGAAAAAATCAACCCCTATAATAGAGACAAACAATAGTCTATTGGAATATGACCAGTCGAAGGAAACTTCCATTAAGGAAAATTTGTCCTCAAAAATAGATAGAGTTCAGGAGGAAGTGAATACAATAGCAAACTATATGGGTGAAACCTTAACAGATGAATTAATGGATCAGCTACTAAATGAAGTTTTTGATGAAGGGGAACTAGAACTTCAAAAGAAGCTACTCATTGAGGGTATCAACTCAAATTCTGATACCAAAGAAGGCTCTATAGAAGAATTAATGGTTGAACTCAAAGAAAAGGAAATTGAGGATCATGATGCTCTTGGCATTGCTTTCCTCAGTGAAGGAAGGGACTCCCTAGATTGTGCAAAAGTACCCCAAAAAAGGGGGAGGAAGCCCAACGCAGAATTAAGGGATTTAGCAAGAGAAGCTAAAGGTCGGGTGAAAATAACATCAATTCTGTATGCAGGAAAGGGGAAGAACCTTCCCAAGGAGCCATGAATCTTCTCTCATGGAATGTTAGGGGCATGAATGCCCCTAACAAGTAGCGTATAATCAAATGTTGTATTAAAGTTCATAATTCAGATATAATGTTAATTCAGGAAACCAAACTAGATAATAAAGAAATGGATAACTTCAAAGAAAAGGTAGGTTTTAGACTTATTGAGGCATCAAATGCTATAGGAGCCTCAAGGGGCCTAGCCTTCATCTGGAATCCCAGACACATTTCAATAGACATTTTAGAAAAGAAATGATACTGGATGGCAGGTCTAGTTAAGGACTTTAGGAATAACCTTACCTTTAATCTTATTAATATATATGGTCCAATACAACATAAGGAGAAACTTCAAGTATGGTAGGAAATTGAATCCTTTATGAGACTTAAGATTGAGGAACTCTGCTTTTTAGGAGGTGATTTCAATGTAATCTCTAAACTCACAAAAAAAAGAGGGGGAGCAAAGTCTCTACCTATAGCTACCAAAGACTTTAACCTTTGGAAGGAGAGAAACTCTCTCTTAGAAATCCCAATAGAGGACAACTCCTTCACATGGAACAATAGGAGGAAGGGATTTTGCAACATCTCAGAAAAGTTAGACAGATTCTTCCTTAAGGGAAGTCTGACTGAACATGAGTTTTCCCTTGAAGCCAAAATTCTATCGATCTCAGGGTCAAACCATTATCTAATTTCTTTAAACCTACTTACACATTCTAAACCAAAGAAAAGCTCCTTTAAGTTTGAACAGGCTTGGCTTAGAGATCTAGACATTCTGAATCTTCTTGAGACATGGTAGTCGAAGCCTAACTTTTCAGGATCTACAATGTATATAGCAGTAAACAAACTAAAATGGATTAAGAGGAAATTATTGGAATGGAATTCATCTAAGTTTGGAAACATTTTTGAAGAAAAACTACATTTGGAAGAGGAAATGAATGAGGTCAATACACAAGTTATTCAAAAAGGAATGAATGAAGAATTGTACCTAAGAGAGAAAGTTCTGCTCAAAGAATATGAAGAAGTCTTGGCAAGAGAAGAATTATTTTGGAAACAAAAATCAAGGGAAACATGGTTAGAACTAGGAGATAGGAATACAAAGTTCTTTCACAACAACATGAAATAAAGGTGAAATCTAAATAGACTATCAAACATCACCACCGATGTGGAAGTTACAACTGATAACCCAAAGGATATAGCCCTAGAAGTAGTCAATTTCTTTGATCAGATTTTGAATAACAGGGAGAGTTCAAACTTAACAAGTCAAGTAGAAATGCTTAAAAATATACCCAGAGTTATCAACAAACAACACAACAAAAGTCTAACGAGTAAACTTATAGAAGACGAAGTAAAAAATGCTCTCATGCTTATGAACCCAGACAAATCTCTAGGACCAGATGGCTTCTCAGCTATTTTCTCTCAGAAATGTTGGCACTTTGTTGGCAAGGAAGTTATGGAAGCTCTAGAAGGAGTTAGAAATTCTAAGAAAATTCTAAAAGAAGTAAATAATACCTTTATGTCCCTTATCCCTAAAAAGGAAAACCCCTCGAACCTTAATGACTATAGACCAATATCACTTTGTAACACTTTATATAAACTCCTCACAAAAACTCTCACACTCAGACTTCAGAAAATCCTCCCACTAATCATCAGTGAAGAATAAACTAGTTTTGTACTAGGTAGATCCATCTTTGATGGGGTTATCATAGCTCAAGAAGCCATCCATTCAATTCAAAAAAATAAAAATCCAAGCATGCTCATTAAGCTAGACATCAAGAAAGCTTACGATAAGGTGGATTGGAGATTCCTGTGCAAATGTCTATAAGCATTTGGATTTTTTGAAAGTTGGATTAATCTAATTTTTGAATGTATCTCTACCCCAATGGTCTATGTTCTTGTAAATGGTACCCCAGAAGGCTTTTTTAACATATCTAGAGGTTTAAGACAAGGAGACCCCATATCCTCCTTTTTATTCATCATTATGGCCAAGGCCCTTGGCAGAACTATAACTATTGAAAAGGAAAGAGGAAATATAGAAGGTATTACCATAACCAACCAATTAGACCCTACAACACATCAACACTTCATAGATGAAATGATGCTTTATGGGTCCAATAATAGGAAGGAAGCTAACATCTTTAAAAAGATTTTGGAAACATATATGAAGGCCTCAGGACAAGAAATCAACCTAAATAAATCAAAAATCTTCTTCTTCAACACAGACACAGAAACTGAGAAGGACATATGTAGGACCCTCAACTTCAAACCTGGTCAGTTCTCATGCAAATACCTAGGCCTCCCCCTAGCAAAAGATCAGAGAGAGACAAACATCTAGGATCCTATCATCAACAAAATCAAGGACAAGATGAATTCCTGGAAAGGCAGATGGCTCTCCTCTGCCAGGAGAGTTACCATGGTAAGATCCGTTTTGTCAACCATGCCAACATATCAATCCTCTTGCATTCACCTTCCGTCCAATAAGAAAAAGGAGATCATTAAACATCTAAGGACTTTCCTATGGCAAGGAAGTAATGAAAAAAATAAAATCCCCCTTATATCATGGGAGAATTTATGCAAGCCCAAAACCGAAGGAGGAGTGGGACTTAAGAATTTGGAAGATCATGGGAAAGCCCTGGGTGTGAAGTTAATCTAGAGGCTATGTAGGGATCCAAAGGCTAAATGGGCCCAAATCCTCATTTATAATATCTTCAAAACAAGGATCCCTCCAACATTTTTAGAGAAGTGTCCCTTCCTAGAGGATCCAAAGTTTGGAATTTCATGGTGAATTGCAGATATATCATTAAGGGAAAACTCACCTAGAACCTGAGCTCAAGAGAAAATATTCTTTTTTGGGATGATTCTTGGGGTGGTTATGAGAACCTATCCAAATCCTTGGATAACACCACCCTCATTAATACCCTCAAGGAGAATATAGGTGTTCACCTCTGGGATTATATTAAAGTCAATGGAATGAAATGGGAATGGAAATCATTGAAGGGGTAGGGCATTTTAGCTGTAGATGAATTATGAATCACTCAAATCCTTAACAAACGGAAGCTTGTTTTAAGAACTACTGAAGATTCTCTTGTTTGGGACGGTTCAAAGATAGGGGAATATAATACCAAAGATGGGTATAATCTAATCTCTCAAAAATACAATCGCCCCAAAACTACCCTACCTATCAAGCTTCGTTGGAATAAAAACTGCCTTCCTAAAGCAAGTTTTTTCACATGGCTAACCCTCAACTATAAAATTTTAACTGCAAATAGATTAAAAAAACTAGGGTTTTGTGGTCCAAGTAGGTGTGTCCTTTGTGAATCTAGTGAAGAAGATGTAGATCACCTATTTCTAAATTGCCCCTATGCTAATAAATGTTGGATATGGTTAGGTGGTAACTTGGGCTGGTCTTCGGCCTTCCCTAATTCCCTTCTAACAATGTTATAGGCATGGCCAACCTTAAAAAAGATAGCATCTATGCAAACCTTCGGATCTCCTCCCCCTCAATTTTGATCTGGGAGTTATGGAAAGAACGCAACAGAAGGATATTTAAAGAAGAGAAATTAGAATGGAAGCAACTCTGCAATAAGATTGAGGCAAGCATTATAGAAAACTCTAACTATAGAATATCTAAGTGTCAAGATAATAATTTGGTCATGGGCCATTGGGATGGGAAAATTTGAGGCAAATGGACATGCCTCTCCCTCCCCCATTTTATAGGTTTTGGAAATAATACTAAGGCCTCCAAAAGAGCTGAGTGCAAATGGAGACCCCCGAGAGAAGGGTGGTTTAAACTAAACTTCGATGGGGCCTCGAGAGGTAACCTAGGGGTTGTAGGCATTGGTTGTAGCATTCATAATGAGGAAGGGAAGGAGATTGCTACAATAGCAGAACCCATAGAAATAGAGACCAATAATTTGACTGAACTCTTCGCATTGGTTCAAGGTCTAAATAAATGCGCTTCATTGGGACTCAAATTCCTAGAAATAGAAGGGGACTCAACAATCATTATCAATGCACTAAGGAAAGGAACAACCCCCAACTGGAGACTCAATTCTCTTCTAGCACAAGCTTTATCCCTTTGTGGTTCCTTTAAGGAAATCTCCATCAACCATATTTATAGAGAAGGGAATAGGTGAGCTGACGAATTAGCTAACTTAGGGGCTGACTCAGACCTGACTCTCCCCTCTCCTCAAACACTATAAGAGGCCTTTAGGATACTTCCTTGAGTTTTAATTTCTTAACCTTTAGCAAGCCTTACTAATTTAGGATTAAAACTTAAGTAAATTTAATTTAATTATAAAAGGAAGGCTAAAAAGCTAAACACCCACAAAATTACTAAACTCTTATCCCTCAATTAAAATTCTTGATATTATAGGATTCTCCTCTTGAAAATCGCAAGTTCTATGCCTCACTTGTAAACCTTATATAAGAGAGTTGTTCATAAAAGCACATGGTACCTGACTAGTCGCCACCAATCCTAGCAAGTACTTCTCACAAATTAATAGGCATTATTTCACCTCGGTTCTCCTCCCTAGCACAAAGATCCAAACCTTTTTCGCATTCAGATCAATAAGGGAG